>CM076462.1:29728914-29743914 GCA_038419695.1 Scomberomorus guttatus
TTCATGGTTCAGAATTTTGGAGTAGAGACTAATTATGAGTCAGAATATGAAGAGTATGTGAGGGTTTACTGTTTGTAGAGGTGAAGAATCTCTTCGCAGGAGAGAAAGATGGCCACACCGACACGTGAAGAGCTGCTCCTGAGAGAAAATGATTAAAAGAGTTCAAGTGGAACCTGCAGAAGTGTGAAGTCCTGGAACGCTTTCCAATAATCCCACAGAGCCGACAGGCCGGACACAGTGGATCAGATGCTACAGACCTCCTGTGAAAACACTCTGGAAGTTACCAAAAAGGTTTTGAGGAAACTAGACAGGAGTAGTGATGTGCAGATTCTATCAGAGCCAGTAAAAGTAAGTAGCAACTCATGAAATGATGCATGCATAACATAACCAACCTGACATCTCCCTCCTGGTAGCAATAAGTCTGGCCTGGTTGGTTGGTAGGAAGCTTGGAAGGATTCTTGTCCTTGTTCCTGTCGCATCTCTTGGTTGGTCAGGTGGCAGATCAGCGGTCTTCTCCAGGTCAACAGTTAGCAGTGAAAAGAAGTTACAGTGCATAAGGAATTAGTAGAATTAGTAAACGAATTAAAATAGAAAAAGTACTTGGTGGTACAAACTTAACTGTCATTCTTCTTTCTAATGCTTGACATCAACTTAAGACTTTCTGGTCCACTGAGCTGAACAGATTTATCCACTTTTTTTCTGAAATGTTTACTATAGCAACCACTGATCATCTGCTGTTTGCTCATTCAGGGTGCCGTCAAAATCTCAAATCCCTCCTGAAGAGGGAGGTCACTGCAGAAGTCACTGCAGAGGCCAGCGCAGAGGTCAGCGCAGAGGTCACTGCAGAGGCCAGCGCAGAGGCCAGTGCGGAGGCCAGTGCGGAGGTCACTGCAGAAGTCACTGCAGAGGCCAGTGCGGAGGTCACTGCAGAGGCCAGTGCGGAGGTCACTGCAGAGGCCAGCGCAGAGGTCACTGCAGAGGCCAGTGCAGAGGTCACTGCAGAGGCCAGTGCGGAGGTCACTGCAAAAGTCACTGCAGAGGCCAGTGCGGAGGTCAGTGCGGAGGTCAGTGCAGAAGTCACTGCAGAGGCCAGCGCAGAGGTCACTGCGGAGGCCAGTGCGGAGGTCACTGCAGAAGTCACTGCAGAGGCCAGTGCGGAGGTCAGTGCAGAAGTCACTGCAGAGGCCAGTGCGGAGGTCAGTGCAGAAGTCACTGCAGAGGCCAGTGCGGAGGTCAGTGCAGAAGTCACTGCAGAGGCCAGTGCGGAGGTCAGTGCAGAAGTCACTGCAGAGGCCAGTGCGGAGGTCAGTGCAGAAGTCACTGCAGAGGCCAGCGCGGAGGTCACTGCAGAAGTCACTGCAGAGGCCAGTGCGGAGGTCAGTGCAGAAGTCACTGCAGAGGCCAGTGCGGAGGTCACTGCAGAAGTCACTGCAGAGGCCAGTGCGGAGGTCAGTGCAGAAGTCACTGCAGAGGCCAGCGCGGAGGTCACTGCAGAGGTCAGCGCAGAGGTCGCTGCATCCAGGAAACCAGACGGACCAGAAACAGTCAGGTGTGCAGACATCACCTAGGATGAACACTCAGGATGAACCACTAGAGGTCAGCCGACCCAGTAAACTGTCCACAGAACAAACACTGGAACAAACATTGTTTACTGCCGTCTGCTCAGCTGCACAAGCAACTATCAGAATGACTGAAAACACATGTGACTGTTATGTAACGTCTGTAAGTAATTTACAATGGAAGGATACAATATGATCAATCAATAATCACCATGGTTACACAGTGATCGACATTGATCATGACTGAACTCATATTCTAACAATACAACAAAAGGGAAGCATGAGCCACTTATCCTCAGACACGCTGATGCTGAAGGAGGGAGGAGGGTTAGTTTATGTTTGGACTCAGCTCATCACTTCCTGCTGTGCTTTCTTTCAACCAGCAGGTGTCACTAGAAGAACACCTGAAGTCTGGAGAAGTTATTTCAACACAGCTGGTTAAAAAACCTTCGAGAGGACTTCATCCAAAAAACATCTAAACCTCAGACTGTGTTTCATCAGAGACTCACGTGATCCAGACTGCTGCTCTTCCAATACGTCTGTGCTGATCTGTAGATTATTAGATGGTCAGTTAGCAGCATCTAGTGGACAGATAGTAGAACTACAAGGTTGTGCTGACACTGACTGGTTAGACTGGTTTTCTCGTCACACTGATGTTTTTTAGACTTGGACTGTGAAGTTATGAGGATGTGACGACGTCCTCGGATCAAATGCACACAGACACCAGGACTGACGAGGCAGAGTGAGCAGCTTCTTCTCTCCCAGTGTTTCCTCTACACATGAAGGTGGAAAGTGTCTGTAAGTTAACCTGAAGTGAGTTCAGCAGGTGAGAATCCTACCAGAGAAATCTGTAAATGTCTGATGGACACGATCACTTTGATCACATTGTGTTGTATCACTGTTTGACTGTACAGCTCAAATGTTTCTTCATGCTGATTGGCTGTTTCAAAATATCTATTTGATGCTTGCAGGTATAAATATTCATAAAATATTCTTAAGAGGTTAAACTAAAATGATTTAAATGTGATTTAAAATGTGTCACTGTTAGTGATTACCAGGTTTTTATCTTAATCTCCCATCAGCAGTGAAAAATGCAGGAAGTGTCAGAACTGGTCAGACAGCTTTGATCAACCTGACTGAGGTTCATTTTTTAACTGTTAATTCTCCAAATGTTCAAACATCTTACAACACTGAGACTGACTCTGTTTAACTGAAGCACATTTTGCACAGTCCATGTCTCAACTGTCCCAAAGGCTGCAGAATCCTTTCTAGATGGACCAGAGCCAGCCCAGACTGTAAGGACCCCAGGGGCCGCTTAGGGCCCCTTAGCCATCAGGGGCCCCGAACTATCAGAACATGTGAACTATCTTTGGGTTTCTCTGTTCAACTTCTGTCCTAATTTAAGTATTTAAAGATAAAGTAAAAGATTTAAAACACAGGCCTTTATTATCTCTTGATACTCACTAAGACACTTAAATCCTTAAATTGCATTTTGTGGTTCAGGATATAAAAAAAGCACCAATTTGGAGCAAAGTTTGACATTATAACAATTTTGAGGATTTTAACACATTTGATGGCAAACCATGTTTTTCATGACTGTGACAAAAGAAATGTGGGGTTGCTTTAACAAATGTTAGGATTATAAATAATAGAAAATTATTAGGATTAATCATTTTGGGCTGGCTATGTCAAATAGAGACATTATAAAAATGTATTTTCAGGTGTTATACCAGTTTTGGGGATTGTTAGAAATATATTTTGGATGTATAAATTCCAGCTTTGAGAAATGTAATGATGACATTTTTTGTGTGTACTATGACATGTTTTAATATCATAAATGTGGTCATTATATCATTTCGTACTATGAGGCTGTGTAACAAACTCTCTTTTTTTAGCACCTCAGCAAGGTTCAGACTGAATATTTGTGACATGTTATTGATAATAAGAACTAATGTGTGGCTCTGTGATGTGCAGCTTGTTGTAATGAATAATCATGTTGTCAGTGTGAGGACAGAGGAGGGAGCCCCTCCCTCTAAAAGCTCTCTGTGTGGGGAACATGAGGTTCTCTAACTGTCCATCACTGTTCTCCACTCACATCACTCCACCATCATTAATTAATGTATTATTAGTTAAGTTTATTTCTGTAAAAGTATATAAAGTACATAAAGAAAAGTCATATTTTGATATGTATTTGCCTTCTTAAATGTTTATTATATAATGATAACACAGCAGATAAAAGCACCTAAATAATGTTCTTTGTAAGAATTTAAAAATAAATGATATTGTAACTAATTTCATTGTAATGTTTGCACTGTTACTCTGTTTTCCCATTTTTAACTGTCTTCTTACCTGTTTCAACAGGATCCATCAGCAAACAATGTAAACTGTTGGTTGTGTTTCCTCTTTGAAACGTCACATCCAACAATGAGACCAGTATTTACAGTAGAGATCACTTTGTGTTTCTACCAGGATTCATCATGAAAGAACACAACACCTTTAATAAACTGTTCATGTCATAAAATATAATGTTTCACAGCGTGGAGAAGAAGAACTCGGAGGTTCTTAGTCAGTCTGCCTCTCAGCATCAAACACATCTGGGCTCCATATTTATGGTGAGCAAATTTCCACAATATTTTATTGTCTTATCAATGTTACAGTTGTAAAGAATTTGTATAAAACATTTATAACATTTAACATAAAACACGCTCAGTGACCATTTTATTACATCCACTAAAACTAATGCGGTCTATAATTCTAACCTTCATGTAGGTCAGAATATTATAGTTGAGTCTATTTTATGGTCAACATGGAGGCTGTAATGTGTGCTTCCTAATATTTGGTCTACCCCCGCTGATATAAGAACATACTAAAGATTAAAAAAACTTAAAAGCAGGAGCACCACCTCATCTGTGCAAAATATCTGATTGACTGATGCAAAAAAACTCAGTAGAGCTCAGTGACACTGCAGAGTCACATGATAATTCTCTGTGGCTTCATCACTACATACAGCCATTTCATCCATGTTTAATATACACATATTGATTAGAGCAGCTTAAATGAACTGATTTACCTTGACTATAGTTTATTTTCTATAACCAGTCATTTAAAGCTTAACTGACATAATGCTGTCTGTACTGCTTTCATTAGGTCAGTGGATGTTAACACACATCTGTGAACTTATTCTGTTCCAGCTGCTGGAGGACAACATCATCAGTTTTTTGAAGAACGGGCTGAAGAAGATGCAGAAGGTTCTGAGTCCAGATTACCCAGAATGCTTAGAGAGTCAGAGTGAGGATGAGGAGGTGTTGGATGGTGAGGATGAAGAGCAGAGGAGGAGCAGCAGAGAGGCATTTGTGAAGGTCACACTGCACTTCCTGAGGAGAATGAAGCAGGAGGAGCTGACTGACTGTCTGCAGAGCAGTAAGAGGATTTTAACAGATTTAACATGATGGAGAGAAAATGGAGGCAACATGGGAGAGTTTTATATTTCAGACTCTGTTCACAACTGTGTTCAGTCAGTTAATCGTTTACATTTATCTGATTTATTGTAAAATCCACTCATGTAGCATAACATTAATTCAGGTACTTGTATTAGCTGACTGGCCTCAGGCACTTCCTTCATGCTTCACCAGCTGCTTGGCTATCAGCTATCATGTAACATCCAGTCATATTCATGCAGGTGTACAGCAAAGCTATTATAACGTGACACTTCTCACCTGTCATCTGCTAATACCTTCATGCAGTGCTGTTTGCTGCACACAGACTGTTTCCTGTTTTGGAAGAGTTCAGCAGCTGACCGTGTTCTGAGAGTCTCTGGCCGACTGTTTCTCATATTGGCAACAGATGCCAGGACAGAATCTGTGTTTGCTGTGTTTACTGTCAGGACACGACCTCTCTCTTCAAGGGTCTAACTCAGCATTATGCCAGAGTATGAGCTCAGTATCTGCTGAAGTCTCCATGCATCGCTAGTGATGTCACATGGTTGACTAACTACAGGTCATTTGCTTGGCAATGCCCTGTTGTCTGCTTAGTTTGCTATTATGCTGAATTTGTATAAATTCTTTTGTATTGACTTTGATCAAAAACTAAAACTTAATGTAGCAGTTGATGCTATTTTGCTTTTAAAAAAGAAAGAAAACCCATAGAAATCTAAATTCTCCATCACTTTTCTAGTCTACCAACCACTAAAAGCGCTTTACAACATATGCCATATTCACCCATTCACACCACACACATTCATACACTGATGACAGAGACCGCAATGCAAGGTGCCAACCTGCCCATCAGGAGTGGTTTGGGGTTTAGTGTTTTGCTCAAGGACACTTCGACACTCTCTCTGGAGGAGCCAGGGATGGAACCAGGAACCTTCTGATTACTAGACGACTGCTCAAGAGCCATGCCACCCCCGAAGGACTGATTGGTTTTGGTCATACTCTTACCTGGTGGTGTTGGGATTGTTTTGGGGGTTTTCCTCTTAGCTTACTGCAAATTGAGATTCTAGCAGAGGGTAATTTCATAAATGAGAGTGGCTTTGTTGTTTTGGGGGGATCACATGTGCTCATTGGGATCACGGGTAGTACAGTAAGGTACTACAGTAGATAATAGACAGGTAGTACAGGTAGAATAATTCGTTTTTAGGTCTAGGGGATTAACTACTACTACTAATCCATTTGGCTGTACTAGCTACTAACAGGCCACAACATTAACTTAATCCTATGATTACAAACACATGAAAGGATGCAGGCCTTACCTGAGACCCACTGAACTCCATGTTACCTGCAGTGTTCCTCACTTGACAGGGTGGTGTTGCAAATATTTGTCTTGAGGGTTTTGTAGGAGCCATTTATGTTTATTGTTGACTGTGAGACCTTTATAAAAATAGCTCGTTCAGTTAATCCCCATTTTATTCATGGTCACCTTTGTTTTTGGAGTGAACCTTTCATTCACTCATTTTGTTCAAGCTGTGAAGACAAAAAGATAATTAAATAAAGTCCAAACCATGACCTTCTGCTGTGCTTAAATTTATACAGTGGAAACCACTTTAGTGATCACAGTTACGATGATCACTAATCACTAATTTCCTGGAAATTAGTATAAAATGAAGGGACCTGTAAAATAAAGTGTTACTGCTTTTTTCTGTTTTCATAAGCACAATCTGAAACCATGTTTAAACAGCATTAACGTCTAACACTTTTTCACAAGTGTAAGTGATGTAAAAACAGAGTCAGCCACTAAATATCATTATTTATGTTTCCCTGAAGCCTTGACTGTAAGCTTACTGAGATATTTTATCACTCATCATCATTTTAATGAATGATAATGTTGCTCCGTAACTGCTGGATGTGGTTAATAAGCAGCTGTTTGCTAACAAGTTCAACATATCATCTTAAAGCTGATGATGTGTCAGAGTCGTGTTCACTATGTGTTTCTGATGGAACATCAGTTAATGCATGTTTAACTTTAAAGACATACTGTGGAGGATTTGTGGTTTGTAAACACAACATTCAAAGTTGGCCCCTCCTCCCCCGGCTCAACGAAGCACGCCCCCTGGCTGCAGTTGCCATAACACTATGTTGCTACGTTGTCAAACCCTGTGCCCTGTTATTGGCTGGGGGCTACACACCCACTGGTGAAAGGGTGACACCCACAGATGTCCCAAACACAGCAAAATAACACAGGGTCCCTGCAGATACACACTTCTAGTGGGACATAAGTGATGATTGAGAGGGATTACTGTTGTATGTGTCTATATATTGTTTTTTAGAAAAGTCCTACTCATTCTGTCTTTAAGTAAACATAAACCTCCACTGTTAGACTTTAAAAATAACACATTCATCATAACTGTTGCTTGTTATCAGTTCCTGCAGGTTTAAAGTTATTTAATGTATTTTTGGTTTGATGAATCCTTCTGATAGGCGGTAAATTGTCATCTCTGCTATTACTGTGTTCTTTTAATATTTTAACACTCTGGATGGATCCTTACGATCCATCAAAATATGCTTCACAATGTTCATTACAAGTTAATTTCTAAACTTCAGACAGTTTCTCCAACTCAAGCAGTCAGGAGACACTTTTAGCTTCAGGATGTTTTGTGAATACACCTCTGGACTCTGTATGAACTCTAACTGTGTTATCTAAAGTTACTGTTGAATGAAGACAGCGCAGCAGCAGCAGGTTTGGGGCCACAGAGACTTTATTAGATATTTCAGGTGTTAGATGCGTCCAACAGGTCGAGACAGGAAATAGAAAATCCTTCACATGTTGGAAGACTGAAGTCTAACTGAGCAGCTCTACACGTCCTGCAGCTTCAGGACTGTTTCTGTTACACTGAGATGGGGTGGGGGGTGGGGGGTGTTGGGGGCAGGGTTGGTGAGGGGATCAAGGGGAGGTGTCAGAGGTCAAAGGTTACAGTGACACAGTTCACTTCTGCTCGGGCATCAGGTCATCGATGCTCTCTCCTGCCTCCAGACGCTTCTCCATGTCCACCAGCAGGTTGACTCCATCCACCACCATCTGAACCAGCTCCACCTCCGAGAAGCCCAGCCGGTCCGCATTCGAGATGTCAAAGACTCCGCCCACCGCTGCTGTGTCCACTCCACCTGCAGGCACAGACAGGAAGTGATGTCACAGGGTGAGAAACACCTTCAGAACAGTTTACAGCATCTAATTGGCTTTTAATTCGATTTATTTATATTAACAAATAGCAAGACACAAAAAACAGTTATTTATAGTTATTTATAGTTAGTTATTTATAAACACGTCACCAAAAAGGACCAAAGCATCTAAAACTGAATTATCAGAATAAAGTCACAGTAATGCTTCATTTTACACGTTTATTCTAATTTATATACACTCGAATATAAAATATGAAAATACATTAATTGCATTCATTTGTTCCATCACATCTGTTGTATTCACAACATTTTCATGTTTTATATTTGAGTGTATATATTTTAGCCTTTAATTTAACTTGTTTCTTTTGTTTGTGTATATGATTTGTGTGGCTGCTGTGGCATTTTAATTTCCTGTTGGGATAAATAAACTATCTAACTGTCTTAAACAAGTTGCCTGCAAATTTTCTAAGTAATTTGCGAGTGTTTAATTTATTTGTAGGACATTTTACACAAAGTGTGTTGCAATTTGGTACAAATTATAATAAAAAAGTGTTAAGTTGGTTTAGGTTTTTTTTTTTAAGAAACAACACAAAACTACACACTAAAGGTACGTTTCTTTCTGACTGTTAAAGAATTGTTAAGAATGTAATTTATTAAGATTGTTGGCAAATTAAGCACTACACATGAACCCAAATATAATGAGTGGGTACCAACTAAACTGACTAAACACTCTTTTCCATTTTCTAAAATAATTTGTACCAAATTGCACCTTCCTCTCCGTAAAATGTCCTAAAAATAAACTTAAATACCTGCAAATTTCCAGGAAATTAGTAGCCTATAAAATTAAAGAGCCTGTAAAATAAAATTATTACCAAAGTCATTCACTTGATTAAGACGGTTCTGATCATTAATTGACCACACCTTGTTCACCATACGACGCTCCATCAGGACTGTAGGTGAACCTTTAATAAAAGCACCTTGTTTCTGTTGTTGGAGGAGAAGATGTGCAGTAATTTGAGCACATTAATACTGCAGCAGAGGTTTCTGACAACCAGGCTGCAGACCAGAACCGGCTGTGAGGACAATGACATGATTCTGCTAAAACAGCTGAAAACGTTATTTTTGCATGGAGGTGTTTCCATGTTGTAGCGTAACAGACGGTAACTGTTCAGCCTGTGCTACTCTGATCTTTCTGCATGTTTTTAATTTAGTAAATAACCACAAAGAAAGTCCCGCCCACTCGGTATCGATGCTCATTTAAATATAAAGAGATCATACGTGAACCAGAACATATGTGATCTGAGACAGTCTGACTTTACCTTCTAGTGTTCGCATTAATGAGCTGAACTACGCTCTGTAACTTTACTGACCAACAGAACTGTCTGTATAGAAAAGCTCCAAAATAAAAACCTTTGGTTCAGACTGATCACTCTTTTTTATTCCAACTGAAGAACCAGTGAGTCAGTCCAAAGATATTAAAATGTTTTAAAATGTTTGTTTTGAACCACACAAACATTAGATTTTTCCCAGCAGACATTGAAATAAATAACCTAAAATAAATGAGGGTCCTCACAGAGGGATGTACGGAGCTCCTCACAGGAAGAAACTGTCCGTCTACCCGTCTGTTCACCTGTTTTTACCTGTCTGTCTGCTTACCTGTGCCTCTCTTCTGCAGCCTCAGCCTCTTGAGGATCTCTCCGAATTTCTCGTGCTTGCTGACGTTGGGCAGCTTGACGTGGACTCCGGCCCGCAGCCCTGTCCCCAGGTTGGATGGACAGGTGAGGACGTAGCCCAGGTGTTCGTTCCACATAAACTCATGACCTCGCTCCTTAAACAAACCCTCAATCTGCAGACAGAGAGACGGGTGTTCAGGTGAGGAGCTTCTGTTCAGAGATGTTTAATAAGAAGGACCTGTCCTGCAAACAGGAAGTGTGTGAGCAGGTGTTCACCTTGGTGAGTCCGGAGCAGAAGCGGGCGAACACCTCCCTCATGTTGCCTCCTTTCTGCATGCTGATGACACGCAGGTGATCCTCCTCATTCACCCAGACCAGGAAGGTCTTGTTGTCGTTGTGCCTACAGAGCGACGAGAACAGAGCGTTAACCGGCAACAGACAAAGACACGCAAACAGAAAGTCTGTCAACACCTGCTAAACCTGAATACGTCTGTCTTCAACATCCATCCATATGAGCTGGACATGATTCAGGATGTCTGAAGCATCAGCTGAGGTTCAGTCAGTGTTTGCCGAGATCCAAACTCCAAAGATACACGACTCTCACACATCTGATTTGGTATCGTCTGACTCGGTATCGCCTCTTCCTTTCTTCTCTTCCCTACCTCAGAAATATGATGGCTTTACTTTTTTACATCTTGCCTTTAATTTACGATCATGTAGTCAGTTTTGTCTGTCTCCTTTGGTTGTCACAAAGAGCTGAAGCAATTAAAAATGACTCAACTCGGACACACCCCCCACTCAGCAGGTCAGGGGTCAGCAGGTTGGAAGTTAAAGGTCAGCGGTCAAAGGTCATACTGACCAGATGCCACGGCCGTCGGGCCAGTCGCGGGCCATGCCAGACGCCAGCAGCAGTGGGGAGACGGGTTTGTCGAACAGGAAGTGGTCATCGATCAGCTGCTGCTGCTCCTCCTCCGTCATGTTCTTCAGAGCGTAGTACTTCCCCTTTAAGTCTCCGTCCAGGATGTCCAGACCTGCAGACATCACAAACAGGAGGTCAAAGGTCACACAACACATTGAAATCCGTATTTTAATGTAAATCAAAGAATTATGTGTAGTTTTAAAACCGATTTAAGAGCACATGCAGGAAATGATCTCCTTAAAGGTCGTTTAGGATTTTTAAACTAAAATAGGACTTTTGCTGCTTTTTTCACAGGTCTCATGAGTCTCATAGTTTCCTGTAGTGTCCCACAAAGGAAACGTGACAATGGCTTGTAGTTTGGGAGCGTCATGTCCCAGGTGAAGCACTAGAAATTAACTTCTGTTGAAATGAAAACTATAATATTTCAGTTTAATAAAGAGACTGCAAATATATTTTACTAACACGTTCACTTAAACCTTGAGTGAGTATTAGTGTGACGTTGTGTTTAAAATGCTTTTAAAGAATTTCTTCTCGAGATCAACAACTGCTGATTGTTGTTTTCATGGAACTTCAAAGAGAATCATGAGGAAGTGACCAAACTGTAAAATAAAGCATCAACCTTAAATTAAAAAGGAACTAACAGTGTTAAAAATATCTTTATTGCAACCTGAGCTGAACTTTAAAATCCAGTTAGTTTAATTAAAACAGCTCAATATGTCTGTCCAAGATTTTTATTTTACATCTAGGCTTCATTTTGCAAGTGAATTAATAATAGATAATCTGTTTATCTGTAAGTGTCAGTGCTGCCAGACAGAAGAGCCTGCAGTCTGCTGGTCCAGTCCAGTCCAGTTGAGTCTCATTTGAATATGAAAGGGCTGTTTCAGGCTCGGAGCTCTCGGCCTCATTAAGAGTCTCAGCAGGACGACTCGGAGCTCTCGGTTATGTAACAGTTTGATCTGCTGCTGCATTTACTGCAACATTCACTGAGGCTCACTGAGGCATGATGGGAAAATATCTAAATAAAAACATTTTCTTTTCAGCTGAAATAAAACCAGATGGATGAGGGTCAGTGACTCAGCAGCTCAGCTGGCAGAGAACCAGCAGGGGGCACTGCAGGACCATCAGAGTTTCAACTGTGATGATGACGATGATGATGATGGTCTGTTTGCTTTTATAGACATGAGCTGCCTGAAGAAGATCATAGAGAAACTGATGGATGATCGGTGCAGCAGCGTCCTGATCCCAACATGTATTTCTGACATTTTGAGTAGAAAACGCTCCGACACCGACTCTCTTTTCTTCAAAGCAGAACAAACTAAACTACAACAGACGTCGTGTCCACCTGGTTGAGTCTCTCAGCTGCTGTTAACTCCACAGTTAACTCTGCAGTCACCAACATGTCAAGTCAATGCAAACATGTAAAACCAGCTTTGTGACATGCGAGATGAATCAGTGATGGTCTGTAAACTTGAGTATCCTCATTAACATTTCTTATTTTATTGATACTTTATGGATATCAGAGACACACACATTCATGAGTTTAAGGATCCTGCTGTGAAAGAAAAAATGTTTTAAAGTTTTGATGCTAATGAGTCGAACTGTGTTACAGAAATGTTGAGCTGAAGTTGTACTAAAACCTTTAATCTCTGCATTTTTAATCTGGTTCTTCCTAAAATCTGAGTCTGAGCTGCAGCTCCTCGACCACTGAAACACTCTGACAAATAATCTTAAATCTTAACTAGCTTTCATCTGCATTTTTCATCAGATGGAGTTTCCTCATGTGTCATCACTTCAAGTTCTAATCCTTCAGATTTCAGTGCTGTTGGTAGAAAGGTAGCTACAAAGTGCGAATAACCATTAATGGAATTTAAAAACAAAGTTTGATTTGATGAAAATGTTAAAAATTATAACTTTAAGTCTGGAATAATCATTTGATAACAAGAGGAAACAACACCGGTGAGGTTGGACGCACCCGAAAAAGATAGTAAGTGGACCTTGAGTAAAGATTATTTTGGTAAAACTAGTTTAGATGTTTCGGTAACATTTTATTTAACTGAATTATTTCCTGGAAACAGCAGCAGCAGTTTGGCTGAACATGAGAACATTCGACATGACTAATGAGTGAATATTTGAGTTTAAACAGAGCAGGTATTTTAAAGACATGACAGACATGTAAATAAAGCATTAGTGGTGTTCAGTGGTTGGATTTAGGTACAAAAAACAGAAAGATGTTGAATCATCAAAATTGATATTTTTTATTACATGAAACAGCAACATTTATGTTTAGTTACGACTAGCTGTGGCTATCTCAGCTAGCTTTAACGTGATATAACTGTGGCTTCAGCTGTTAAGTCTGTGATGTCAGAATCTACAGATTAACCAGCCAGAGTCACAAAAACTACACACTGAAACCTGAGTATTTTCTGTTATTTAAAGAATTGCTAAGAGTCTAATTTATTAAGAATTTTTGCAAATTAACGCTTAAAAATGAACCCAAATATAATGAGTGGATACTTACCAACTAAATCAACTGAACACATTTCTGTTTTTTCTTATAATTTGTAATTGCTAACGTGACACGGCAGATGGTTTGTTACACAGAACCATCTGAGAACTCGTCCTTGGAAACTGCTTGAAAAAGGGCGAGCACTTTCAAAACATGCTTGGCACAAAGTAAACTAAAGTCCAAAAATTCAACTGTTTAAAACCTGCAAATTACTCAGGAAATTCGTATAATATTAAAGGACCTATAAAATAAAGCGTTACCAACTATGTTGTTAACTTTTTATTTTATTGGGAAAACTTTTCCAGGTGCCCGGCCCTCTTTCCTTCTTTGATTAACTCTCTTACAAATAACTTTTAAAAAGCAACAGCTTCTTAGAATATTACAGAAATATATTTGTTGAAACCCCTGAGTTAATCCTAAATTAATCGTCCTTTTCTCACATCTTCCCAAGATTTTTTTTATTCTTATAATTATTTCATTTTTAAGTTGTTTTGAATATTTGTTTCATTTCATTTATTTATTTTGTTTTTATCATTTATTTTATACATATTCATATACTATTTAGTTGTTATCAGCACTCCTGTATTGTGTTGCGTACTTGTTGCCTGACGTACTATTTTTTGTTGAATAATGTTTTGTAAAATAAAAATTGTGCAGGTAGTGAATTAGAATCTATCTATCTATCTATCTATATATATATATATATATATATATATATATATATATATAGATAGATGTGTGTGTGTGTGTGTGTGTAGCATCATATATTTTATATAGTGAAACTGAGTCAGAAGTTCAGATTCTGGTCTAAACTGTTTGAGCTCTTTAGTTTGCTGCAGTAAATGATGATCATGAATGAGTGGAAACACGCAGCAGAACATTTCAGTGTTTGACTGGTTAAGATGTAGCGCAGCGTCCTGCAGGCAGGGGGCAGACTGAAGCTGCAGCGGTGAGAGAAGAAAGGAAGTGATGTCATACTTTCAATGGAGAGGTTCTCAATGGCGCGGCGTTCTCCACGGCTGCAGTGCGGCGGCAGACAGAACCCGCGGATACTCCGTCCAGTCCGAACCCGAGAACTCAGGACGTAGTTCGGATCCAGATCGTCTCCACCCTGAAACACACAGACGATAACCAGTAGATCAACCATCCAATCAGATCAATCATAGCTGACAAGCTGCATGATGTCATACAAAAAGCCTAAACTATTAGACAAAAAGAGTTCTGATTGGGTCAGGTTGTTGTGGTTTACCTGCAGGTTTTCAGGGTTCAGGTCAGGTTGTTGTGGTTTACCTGCAGGTTTTCAGGGTTCAGGTCAGGTTGTTGTGGTTTACCTGCAGGTTTTTAGGGTTCAGGTCAGGTTGTTGTGGTTTACCTGCAGGTTTTCAGGGTTCAGGTCAGGCTGTTGTGGTTTACCTGCAGGTTTTTAGGGTTCAGGTCAGGTTGTTGTGGTTTACCTGCAGGTTTTTAGGGTTCAGGTCAGGTTGTTGTGGTTTACCTGCAGGTTTTTAGGGTTCAGGTCAGGTTGTTGTGGTTTACCTGCAGGTTTTCAGGGTTCAGGTCAGGTTGTTGTGGTTTACCTGCAGGTTTTTAGGGTTCAGGTCAGGTTGTTGTGGTTTACCTGCAGGTTTTTAGGGTTCAGGTCAGGTTGTTGTGGTTTACCTGCAGGTTTTCAGGGTTCAGGTCCGTCTTGTGTTTGTCTGATGGTTTGTATCCTCCATGGCGGTCTTCG
>CM076462.1:29748914-29808914 GCA_038419695.1 Scomberomorus guttatus
TGACAGTATAGCAGTTAATCATCATGATGTTTTCAGCTACAACAACCGACCAGTGACCAACATCAACCATCCAAATCTCCACAGAAAACAAAATAAAAATATAATTCTTTTATATTTTTCAGGACAAATATAAAATCTAATGTGAAGCGATCTGACGCTTCAGCAGGTTCTGATCCAGCTGTCAATGAAACAACAGACTGACCTCAGTGACCGGAGCACTTTCTCCTGCAGCTCTAAATTATTCATCACCTGCAGAGTGTGTGTGTGTGTGTGTGTGTGTGTGTGTGTGTGTGTGTGTGTCTTCTTTCTGCTCCATCAGTCTAAAACCATCCACACTGACTCTACAGCAGCTCTGTGAGGCTGAGTTAAGCTAAATGCTAACGTCAGCATGTTAACATGTAGGTGTTTAGCAGGTATCATGTTCACCATGTTCATGTGTTGGTTTAGCATGTTAGCATGCTTAACAGTAAGCAGTGAACAGAAAGTACAGTTGAGGCTGATGATGTCACCAGTTCTGCAGGTATTTGCACATAAACCAAAGACATGTTGACCAGATGATGGCGCTAGATAAAAATGTTTTTTTTAGACTGGATCACAGAGTTTCTGCTGACGAGGCTGAACACACAAGTCTGATTCATGAGAAGCTTTTACGTCTTAAACAGGAAGTAAACTCAAAAACATCTTTATGTCTGTTTCTGAGAGCAAGAATTCATTTTAGATCTAAAGAGATCCACTGGACTCTAAAGGCAGCGGTGAAAAGTAACTAAGTACATTTACTCAAGTACTGATCTTAAAGGGGACCTATGATGCTTTTCCTTATTTTCAGTCATATAAACTTAGCACAAAAAGTAATTGACACTTTTGACTATTGACACTTGTTTTGAGCTTCTGGTACCCCCAGGTGCTGCCAATCAGGTGCCTGATTGGCACTTGATTGGCAGCACCTGTGAGCATGGACCCTGCTACAGTGGTCAGTAGGTGTCTGAATCAGCATGCCACATTTGACTGATCTGGAGAGGGCCCGTGCGATAGGGCAACTTCAAGCTGGTGTTCTGCAAAACCAAGTTGCGGCATTATTTGGAGTGAGCCCTAGTACCATCTCCAAAGTGAAGGCCAAGTTCCATATAACAGGGGATGTCAGAGACAGGCCGCGAAGTGGGCGTCCCAAGAAGACGACAACCCAAGAAGACCGTTTCCTCACCCTGTCAGCACTTAGGTACCGTAGGCTGTCTTCTACAGATTTGCAGTCAAGGTTTGCAGGACGATATGGCCGACGGCTCTCTGCCCAGACAATCTGGAACAGACTGCACGCAGCCAATCTCCGGTCTCATAGGGCTGCCAGGAGGCCTGCCATGACTGCCCTTCACTGTCAGGCCCGTTTGCGCTGGTGTCAGCAACACGTGCACTGGAACCTGAACATGTGGAGGAACGTTATGTTTAGCGATGAGTCCAGATTCTGGATCATTGGGTCAAAGTGTGGAGAAGACGCGGAGAACACTATGCTGATTGCTGCACTGATAGAGTAACATCTTTTGGTGGAGGCAGTGTGATGGTGTGGGGCGGCATCTCCCTCACTGGAAAAACGAGGCTTGTCATCATTGGAGGCAATCTCAATGCAGAGAGATATCGAGATGAGATTCTGCAACCAGTGGCAATCCCATATCTCCACAGTCTGGGACCGAACTCTATCCTCCAAGATGACGACGCTCGCCCCCACAGAGCGGGGTTTATCAGAGACTACCTCCAGAATTTGGGAGTGGAGAGGATGGAATGGCCTGCCAGCAGTCCTGACCTCAACCCCATTGAACACTTGTGGGATCAGCTTGGGCGTGCTGTTTGTGCCAGAGTGACCAACACAACCACGTTGGCTGACTTGCAGCAAATGCTGGTTGAAGAATGGGATGCCATCCCACAGCAGTGTGTGACCAGGCTGGTGACCAGCATGAGGAGGAGGTGCCAGGCTGTTGTGGCTGTGTATGGTTCTTCCACACGCTACTGAGGCTCCTGTTTGTTAAATGAATAAATTGTTAAATTGCCAATATGTCTTGTTTCTTCAAACTTCAATCCACCAAACACCAAACGAGTCAATGGCAGAATAAGCTGTTTGGCATTGGCAGAGAAGATTTGGCAAATTTTTCATGGACGCAACCCACATACTCAGCTCTGCTGCTCATCCCACAAATGCATGTTCCTTACAAATGTGGCACCATTTAAAAGGGAAATAAACAGGCTTTCCAACGGTATAAGATTTATTGCCAAGAAACATTGTTACAACAAAGAAATAATCTACCAAACACAAATTTCCTTAGTTTTTGTGCTAAGTTTATATAAAGTCACAGTGTCGCATGTTCATATTAAAACGTGGCCAATGTGTCAAATAATGAGGTAAATGTATGTAGCAGTAATCCCTGTGAGCAGAAAGCATCAGCCGAGCCATGACTCCATCACACAGCAGGCAAAGTAAAATAAGTAGTTTACCTGTTGGAGGTGTGCTGGTCATCTGCAGCTCTTCATCAAACATCATCATCACTGTGGTTGTTTCTGCTTGTACTCTTCCTCCCTGCATTATTTCTAACTGATCCACTCAACAAACAGCTCCAAATATCTTCATGTTGTTGTGTCAACTGTTTTTTAACGCCACTAACGAAGCTCTGCTAATTCAGTGAGGAACACGTTTCACTTCCTGTAAATTCTTCACAATAAAAGTCTCCTGTTATTTAGTAATTTAAAAGATTTTAATATGAAGCAGTGAAGCAGGAAATGTTGGGTTTTCAACAGCGTTAACTTGACACAACTCTACGGCTGCCCCTCAGCAGGCTTCCTGAAGCTGGCCAATCAGAACAGAGTGGGCTCATCAGGAGGCGGGCCTTAAAGAGACAGGAGCTAAAATGGCCTGTTAGAGACAGAGGCTGAACTGAGGGGCTGCATAAAGGGCCAGTATAAGATAAATAAGGAGTTTTTACCTGGAAATCATGCAAAGCTGCTCTAGTGGAGTCCCAGAATAAAATATAAAACTGGAAATGAGTATAATAGGTCCCCTTTAAGTACAATTCAGAGGTACTTGTACTTTACTTGAGTATTTCCATGCGATGCTACTTTATACTTCCACTCCACTACATTTCAGAGGGAAATATTGTACTTTCTACTCCACTACATTTATTTGACAGCTTTAGTTACTTTTCAGATGAATATTTGACACAATGGATAATATAACAAGCTTTTAAAATACAACACATTGTTAAAGATTAAGGATTGTTGTACTGTTGTACTGCTGTACTGTTGTACTGCTGTACTGGTGTACTGTTGTACTGCTGTACTGGTGTACTGCTGTACTGGTGTACTGTTGTACTGGTGTATTGCTGTACTGCTGTACTGCTGTACTGGTGTACTGGTGTACTGTTGTGCTGGTGTACTGTTGTACTGGTGTACTGCTGTACTGGTGTACTGGTGTACTGTTGTACTGGTGTACTGTTGTACTGGTGTACTGGTGTACTGCTGTACTGCTGTACTGGTGTACTGGTGTACTGCTGTACTGTTGTACTGTTGTACTGCTGTACTGGTGTACTGGTGTACTGTTGTACTGCTGTACTGGTGTACTGCTGTACTGCTGTACTGGTGTACTGCTGTACTGGTGTACTGTTGTACTGGTGTACTGGTGTACTGCTGTACTGGTGTACTGGTGTACTGGTGTACTGCTGTACTGGTGTACTGGTGTACTGTTGTACTGCTGTACTGGTGTACTGGTGTACTGCTGTACTGCTGTACTGGTGTACTGTTGTACTGCTGTACTGGTGTACTGGTGTACTGTTGTACTGTTGTACTGTTGTACTGCTGTACTGCTGTACTGCTGTACTGGTGTACTGTGTGTACTGCTGTACTGCTGTACTGGTGTACTGTTGTACTGTTGTACTGGTGTACTGGTGTACTGCTGTACTGCTGTACTGCTGTACTGGTGTACTGGTGTACTGGTGTACTGGTGTACTGTTGTACTGTTGTACTGGTGTACTGGTGTACTGTTGTACTGGTGTACTGTTGTACTGTTGTACTGTTGTACTGCTGTACTGGTGTACTGTTGTACTGCTGTACTGCTGTACTGGTGTACTGGTGTACTGCTGTACTGCTGTACTGGTGTACTGTTGTACTGGTGTACTGCTGTACTGGTGTACTGCTGTACTGCTGTACTGGTGTACTGGTGTACTGTTGTACTGGTGTACTGGTGTACTGCTGTACTGGTGTACTGTTGTACTGGTGTACTGGTGTACTGTTGTACTGGTGTACTGTTGTACTGGTGTACTGTGTACTGCTGTACTGCTGTACTGGTGTACTGGTGTACTGCTGTACTGGTGTACTGCTGTACTGGTGTACTGCTGTACTGGTGTACTGCTGTACTGGTGTACTGTTGTACTGCTGTACTGGTTGTACTGGTGTACTGCTGTACTGCTGTACTGCTGTACTGGTGTACTGGTGTACTGTTGTACTGCTGTACTGCTGTACTGGTGTACTGTTGTACTGTTGTACTGTTGTACTGCTGTACTGGTGTACTGTTGTACTGGTGTACTGCTGTACTGCTGTACTGGTGTACTGTTGTACTGTTGTACTGGTGTACTGGTGTACTGCTGTACTGCTGTACTGGTGTACTGGTGTACTGTTGTACTGGTGTACTGCTGTACTGGTGTACTGGTGTACTGGTGTACTGTTGTACTGGTGTACTGTTGTACTGTTGTACTGGTGTACTGGTGTACTGGTGTACTGTTGTACTGCTGTACTGCTGTACTGGTGTACTGGTGTACTGTTGTACTGTTGTACTGCTGTACTGCTGTACTGGTGTACTGGTGTACTGTTGTACTGGTGTACTGGTGTACTGCTGTACTGGTGTACTGCTGTACTGCTGTACTGGTGTACTGCTGTACTGCTGTACTGGTGTACTGGTGTACTGCTGTACTGCTGTACTGCTGTACTGCTGTACTGGTGTACTGCTGTACTGCTGTACTGCTGTACTGCTGTACTGGTGTACTGTTGTACTGCTGTACTGGTGTACTGGTGTACTGCTGTACTGCTGTACTGGTGTACTGTTGTACTGCTGTACTGCTGTACTGGTGTACTGGTGTACTGGTGTACTGGTGTACTGTTGTACTGTTGTACTGCTGTACTGGTGTACTGGTGTACTGCTGTACTGCTGTACTGGTGTACTGGTGTACTGGTGTACTGCTGTACTGGTGTACTGGTGTACTGTTGTACTGGTGTACTGGTGTACTGTTGTACTGCTGTACTGCTGTACTGCTGTACTGCTGTACTGCTGTACTGGTGTACTGCTGTACTGGTGTACTGGTGTACTGGTGTACTGGTGTACTGTTGTACTGCTGTACTGCTGTACTGCTGTACTGCTGTACTGTTGTACTGTTGTACTGCTGTACTGGTGTACTGGTGTACTGGTGTACTGTTGTACTGGTGTACTGTTGTACTGCTGTACTGGTGTACTGGTGTACTGCTGTACTGCTGTACTGGTGTACTGGTGTACTGCTGTACTGGTGTACTGGTGTACTGCTGTACTGGTGTACTGTTGTACTGGTGTACTGGTGTACTGTTGTACTGGTGTACTGGTGTACTGCTGTACTGCTGTACTGGTGTACTGGTGTACTGCTGTACTGGTGTACTGCTGTACTGCTGTACTGGTGTACTGGTGTACTGCTGTACTGCTGTACTGGTGTACTGGTGTACTGTTGTACTGCTGTACTGGTGTACTGCTGTACTGTTGTACTGGTGTACTGGTGTACTGTTGTACTGGTGTACTGCTGTACTGCTGTACTGGTGTACTGGTGTACTGTTGTACTGGTGTACTGGTGTACTGCTGTACTGGTGTACTGTTGTACTGGTGTACTGGTGTACTGTTGTACTGGTGTACTGTTGTACTGGTGTACTGGTGTACTGCTGTACTGCTGTACTGCTGTACTGCTGTACTGGTGTACTGGTGTACTGCTGTACTGGTGTACTGTTGTACTGCTGTACTGGTGTACTGGTGTACTGCTGTACTGCTGTACTGCTGTACTGGTGTACTGGTGTACTGTTGTACTGCTGTACTGCTGTACTGGTGTACTGTTGTACTGTTGTACTGTTGTACTGCTGTACTGGTGTACTGTTGTACTGGTGTACTGGTGTACTGCTGTACTGGTGTACTGTTGTACTGTTGTACTGGTGTACTGGTGTACTGCTGTACTGCTGTACTGGTGTACTGGTGTACTGTTGTACTGGTGTACTGTTGTACTGTTGTACTGGTGTACTGGTGTACTGTTGTACTGGTGTACTGTTGTACTGTTGTACTGGTGTACTGGTGTACTGGTGTACTGTTGTACTGCTGTACTGCTGTACTGGTGTACTGGTGTACTGTTGTACTGGTGTACTGGTGTACTGCTGTACTGGTGTACTGCTGTACTGCTGTACTGGTGTACTGCTGTACTGCTGTACTGCTGTACTGGTGTACTGTTGTACTGCTGTACTGCTGTACTGCTGTACTGGTGTACTGCTGTACTGCTGTACTGCTGTACTGCTGTACTGGTGTACTGTTGTACTGCTGTACTGGTGTACTGGTGTACTGGTGTACTGCTGTACTGGTGTACTGTTGTACTGTTGTACTGGTGTACTGTTGTACTGCTGTACTGCTGTACTGGTGTACTGGTGTACTGGTGTACTGGTGTACTGTTGTACTGTTGTACTGCTGTACTGGTGTACTGGTGTACTGGTGTACTGCTGTACTGGTGTACTGGTGTACTGGTGTACTGCTGTACTGGTGTACTGGTGTACTGTTGTACTGGTGTACTGGTGTACTGTTGTACTGCTGTACTGCTGTACTGCTGTACTGGTGTACTGCTGTACTGTTGTACTGGTGTAGGCTATAGGCCTATTGATTTGAATGCTACTGTCTTTATCCCAGTGCCTAATGGTTTCATTTCGTTGAGCTATCGTCACTGCTTCTATCTCTGATGCAGATCGACCTTTGTGTGGACTATTAATGGTCTCTGCTTATATCGACTTAACTTGGCCTTCTCACGGAGATGCCTGGCTTAGGATGGCTGGGGCTGCTGGGCCAGATTTGTGTATTTTGTGTTGTTGTTTGTTTTGTGTTTATGTATTGTTTGTGTCTGTTTGTTGTTATATTGCTACAACCCTTTACAACCCTCTTAGATTTTTTGATCTGCCTAGCTTCTAACTTTTCCCTTAATAGTGTTGGTATCCCTATGAACTTACTTTAAACTGGATAATATTAAAGGTGTTTTGATAAAAATTGCTTTACTCCGTGCATGGGAAGTCCAACATAATCCTAACATTATTACACTGTCTGAAACGTGGTTTAGTATCAAAATCAATTGTGTAAATGATGCAGTATAGAGCTGATAGAAGCTCATACGTTTCCTCTGACTTGGTATCTGAATAATAACAATTACACCTACAGTTGAACCAATACATTTTGAATGCTTTTTTGTTAAAATAATTTTTCATCAGAATAAATATGTAACTGTTAGAAACATATAGACCTCCCTCTGTCCCTCTGACGGGTTTGATTTCCACCGTTGATTCTATCTCATGTAAAAATGAAATGATTATTTTAGGTGATTTAAGCAAAAATCTGTTAGATAAGTCCTCTGTTGAAGATAAAAATAATTTTGAATCTAAATTTAACACTACTAATTAGGGAACCCACTCAATCGCCCCAACATGTCAATCTTTACTTTATTGGATACTTGTCACTCACCCTGACCGATATATTAAAGCTGCTTCAGTGACCGCTCCGTTATTTACTGTGTGTTAAGATTACAATCCTGAAATTGCTAATTAATTAAAATTAGACAACATAAGAGAATTAACTATTAATTGGGATACGTACCAATTAATACCCAATGTTCAGGATGCCTTCTGGGTTCACTCAGGTATTAGACAGACATGCTCTCAATCTCAAAGGTCAGGGGAAGACACCGACCCTGGATCAGTGCAGAACCTTTAACTCTCTTCAGGCAGACGGATGAGGCTAAATTTCGTCAGACAAGGGAAAATGCTGGTTGGGAAATATACAGACAACTAAGAAATATCTCCTAGACCATGACCTGCAACACTAAATCTAATAATTATAAAGAATGTCTCTAATCATTTTAAAAATCCTAAACAATTCTGGAACAGTATAAAAGCCACAATAAACACAGATACATGTCCTATTAATCAAATAAGCTCTGCTCTATTAAAACTTACTAATGATGTGTTTCAGCATCTGATACTGATCATCTTACAGGGGCTATTTTTGTCTCAAGAAGACTTTTGATTCGGTTGATCACTACCTGCTCTTAGATGAGCTTTATGTAGTCGGTCTATCTCAGAATGCATCATTATGGTTTAACTGTTATTTACATAATAGAAATCAATGTGTTGTCCTTGAAGGGAGTAAGTCTGATTTATTTATAGAATGTATAACTCACTTAAATGGCCCCACTCAACATGACAAAACACATTTATTGGCTGCAACTCATCTTTAAATGTGTACAGTTCGGTACAGTTTTTTACTGCAATACTTTAACTACATCAAGCTCAGAATACTTATGTACTTTTACTGCAATACTTTAACTACATCAAGCTCATAATACTTATGTACTTTTACTGCAATACTTTAACTACATCAAGCTCATAATACTTATGTACTTTTACTGTAGGCGGATTTTTCATGCAGGACTTTTACTTGTAATGGAGTATTTTACACTGCTGTTTTGGTACTTTTAGGATGACCCTGCTGACTGATGAACACTCCTGTTACCTCTGCAGTGAAATCATCAATAAATGAAGAAGCTCCATGTTCCTGCTTCCTTTCTCTTTCTGCATGTTGCTGAGAACCTCTGAGGTCTGGACTGCAGTCAGGAGTCTGTCTGACACTGGAGACATTCTGTGTAACTCTGCGGTCACATGACCCCGTGAGCAAGTCACATCTTCGGCCCCCGGCCGAATGCTCAGCCTACCCACAATGCCTCAGTGCTGCTGAGGTGTCATGTGATGTTTGTGCTGACCAGAGGTTTGAGGTTTCCATCATTCTCATCCTCAGAGGACCAAACTTTCACTTCTCACTGTGAGAACTACAGCTGTTTGTTTTAATTATCCATTAATCAATTAGTTCTTTGCTCCATAAAATGTCAGAAAAGGTGAAAAATATGAATCAGTGTTTCCCAAAACCCAACATGATGTCTTCAAATGTCTTGTTTTGTCCACAATACATAGATATTCAGAACTTACCTGCTAGCCTCAGTACCTGGGTGGGAGGGGTCGATGGAGAAGGTGATGGAGCAGGTGAGGATGGAGGTGAGAATGGAGGAGGTGAGGATGGTGAGAATGGAGGAGGTGAGGATGGTGAGAATGGAGGAGGTGAGGTGAGGATGGTGAGAATGGAGGAGGTGAGGATGGAGCTGAGGATGGACTTATGATATATGATGTTTACATGTTTACAATTATACAGTAACATGTTTACAGTGTTGACTGAAGCAGCTGATCAGACCCCCGATTATTCATTGATGACCGAGCACAGTCCTCTGCGAAGGAAACCCTGTATCTCCTGGCTGTCACTACAGGAACCTCTCATGTCCCGGTGTAGAAACCCTGTATCTCCTGGCTGTCACTACAGGAACCTGTCATGCCCCGGTGGAGAAACCCTGTATCTCCTGGCTGTCACTACAGGAACCTGTCATGTCCCAGTGTAGAAACCCTGTATCTCTGTCTCAATCTGCTGAAAAACCAACAACTCAGCACATATAAGGTTCTCAGCTGACAGCAGTCACACTACTCCTGCCAGCAGCCAATCATGGCCCTGCTCAGCCTCCTCCTCCTATTGGCTGAGCAGCACACAGTCAGAAAATCAATCAATCAATTAATCAATAAACCTGTTTGCTCTTGTTTATTTACATCATCTACAGTAAATATATGCAGAGGAACAGTCAGACTTTATTTGAAGGTGAGCCTGTTTTGGGGGGTTGATGACATCACTGAGTGAGGCTGTGTGTCTGTGATCTGAATGTTAAATAAAGTTTTGTGTGTTTGAACAAAGCCTGCTGGCAGTAACGTTCACGGTTCCTCGTTCATTTTGGCGCCGGGCCTCTCGACGCCACTCTGCCAGGACGGTTACCAGGCAACCGGCAGCTGGCGGCCGTGACTGCTTTGTGTGCGAGGAGACGGGAGGACAGAAGAAGAGTTTATTCACCTTCAGCTTCCTGTTTCTGAAATCACAAAACCACTCAGTTTTTATCCAGAAGTTAACATTAATCTGTTTAGTTAAGATTATTAAACATAATTAAACTTTGTTATTAGAGCTGAAAGACTCTGATGTTTACGACCTGCAAGGGTTAAAAAATGATTATTTAAATTTAAATTTAATGATCTAAAAGGTTTCATGTTTGTTTGTTTGTTTTGATGTTTGATGTGAACAAAGTTAAAAACTAAAACTCAAGCATGACGTGATTTGAGCTCACAAACAAAAGTTTTGTTTTTTTTCTATATTCCTTCATCAGCATTTTATAATCAGTCAATAATCAATCAATCACACACACACACATACGCACCTTATTCTATCTAGTTTTTTTATCTGACTTTTATTTCGCTCTATTTTATTTTTATTGTAGCTTTTTAATCTATTTTATGTTGATTACATTTTCTATAATTTGTATTTCTCGTGCTTTAGGAGGTAAATGCTGAAGATAAGTCTGAATATTTCACAGGTGTTTTCAGTGATCTAATGTTTTGTGATTACGTCTGTTTGAACATTTGTGAGCTCCACAACCTTAGAAATGTTCAGACTTGGAGATGATTGAATCTGTCTTAAACCAACAGTCAGGAGCCCAAATGAAGAGTGAAACCTGTTTTTCTTGCTGTAATCATTCCTCCTGTTCATACTGACCATTAGAAGATCCCTTCATAATGCACTTACAATGGAAGTGATGGGGGACAAAATCCACATGAAGATAATATGAAGCTTCAGCGTCCAAATGAGTCAAATCAAGTAGATATCTTTCAACGTTACAGTCTTTTTAGTGCCAAAGTCCCTCTTTTTGTTACTATACTTCCACCACAGCTCAACAGGGAAACACTGTCCGAGGAAACACAAAGAGGGAATTTGATGCTAAAAAGACTGTAAATGTGGCAGATATCCACTTGATATGACTAACTCAGACTGCTGAAGCCTCATATAAGCTTCACATCTACTTTTAAATGACTGTGTGGACACACTGTGGATTTTCACTTCCATTAAAGCACATTTGAAGGGGATCTTTTAATATCCAGTATGAACAGGAGGAATGATTACAGCGAGGAAAACCTCTTTCACTGTTCATATGGACACCTGACTGCTGTTTAACACACTGGAAACACTGTGAACTCGTCCTTTAAGAACAAAGCTTGAGAAGAGGAATTCAGCTGAGGAACAAAATGTCCATCTTCTTGCTCTGCCTCCTTTCTTGTGCACTGAAGCTTCACTCATAAAACTGAAGCTGTGCTGTTCTCTTGGTCTAACCGCGCTTCAGTCTGATTATGTGACAGGTGAAACCAGCAAGCTGCTGTCTGATGGACTGGTGGAGGCTGACAGCAGATAATCCAGCAGATTATCGAGCAGGACGAGCTGCTGCTGCCAGAGGACACCATGTCCTGCAGGGACATATGACTGCATCCTCCTGTCCTGTCAATCACGTCTCCATGACAACGTGCAGCATCATGAGACTTCTGACTTCTGTGATGAAGCGTGTCATCACCTCAATGCACAATCCCACAATGCACTGCTTCAGGGACCACACACACAGAGTGAGTTGCTAAAACTGTGTGACTGTTCCTTTAAATGATTCTGATGTAGCTTTGTGTGTGTGTGCTGCATTAGATCTCATGCACTGACTGTTAACTGTTATGTAAGTCAGGACAAGCCGATCCCTCACACACACACACACACACACACACACACACACACACGTTATTAGCAGTCTATTAAGTCACTGTGTGTGTGTGTGTGTGTGTGTGTGCTCTGATTACAGCAGCTAAGCCTCTTTGTGGCAGCAGCAGAGATTCATTAATTGAAGGTTGACGGTTTGATTCCCAGAAACACGTTAACAACATTAAAGGATCATTCTGCTGATTTTCTATATTTTTCTTCATGTTTGGATCCAAACCAACAATGAACTGATCTACTAACAAGTATTGTGTGTGTATCAAAGTCTGATATATCTGATTCCTCTGTTGTTGTTATAAACTATTAGAAACACGTTAGTGAGTCACACCGCTGCACTGGGTCACATGTTCCTTCATCATGAAGAGTTTGGTCACGTTAGTTTGTTTAGAAACGGCTCAGACAGTCTGTGCTGAAGTTCCTGGGTTAATTTATAATGTAGTACAAAGTTCAGAGCTTGTTGTGCTGCAGATCACAACCTCTTTCTTCACATCAACAGACCCTGAAGTCTCATTTTTTAGGTTGTTGCATGAATCAAAACATTAAAACGCTCCAAAGTGTTTCTGTTTCCAGTAAATTTGTGAGTTTGTTGAGCTGCAACAACGATTTGATTAACAGATCAGTCAGTGGACAGAACATTCATTTGAGACTATTTGGATAAATCAATGAATCATTTTAAAGTGACAATGTCTTGTTTAAGGTTCTCAGATGTGAGTTTGCTGCTTTTTTTCGTCTAAACTGTCTAAACTGAATAAATTGTGGTTTTGGAAAAAACACGACATCTGATTGGACTGAAAACATGATGCTGTTATTAGTCTTTGGAGCCGTTTCTAAACAAACTAACGTGACCAAACTCTTCATGATGAAGGAACATGTGACCCAGTGCAGCGGTGTGACTCACTGACGTGTTTTTAATAGTTTTTAACAACTACAGAGGAATCAGATATATCAGGCTTTGATACACACACAATACTGTTAGTAGATCAGTTCATTGTTGGTTTGGATCCAAACATGAAGACAAATATAGAAAATCAGCAGAATGATCCTTTAAACTGCTCCTGATGATCTGAATGATCGCTTGTTTCATCAGATGAAGCTCAAATTTTAACTGAATTTTAAATCATCAGTATAAAAACTGCTGCTGTGTGAATATCAGCAGATAAACAGTCGGTGCCATTAAACTGAAGAAGACACAATGATGACGTCATTAAAAGAGCGACAGTCAAAGCTCAAACGATGGAAAACATGGATGGAAAAATGACATTTGTGTTAGTTTCATGTATTGATGTGAGGAAGGTTACAGCCTCCTCATCATCGCTCCACACAGATCTGATGTTTCAGCTCTTCAGTGACGTTTCAGTCACATGATTCATGTATGACATCATTTATTCACTCAGTCTGTTTATGTTGGATTTTTATCCTCACAGCTGCTGTTACACCTCAGACAGGTGTGAAAACATTTTTGCAATATTTTGAGATTTTTTGGAATTTTCAGCCTCAAGTTTTTTTATATACAAATTGAAACTGTGAATAAAATATGCAGAAAAAACACTTATAGTTTATGATACATGTTAGAAAAACTTTCTACATCATATACCATTCATCATATTACCATTTCCTCTAATTTAAGCCACAATTTAAGCTCTATGTGGCTACATGATGAAAGTGATCATAGGTGGCAGCATATGATTATTTTCATTATTGATTAATTTGTCAATTATTATTGTATGTTATATAAAATGTCAGAAAACAGTGAAAATGGCCGTCACACTTTCCTAAAGTCCAAGTTGAATTCTTCAAATGTAACATTCAGTCTAATATTCAGTTTACATCACACACGACAAAGAAGAGCAGAAAATCTTCAAAATCAAGAAGCTGGAAACAATATTTCAGTCACATGATTCATTTATTCACTCAAACACTTTTTACAGATATTTAGACAAAATGTTTCCAGACGTGAATAAAAACAGGAAGTCGGAGTGAAACAGAAACAAAGTGAAGAAGAACCTGAGACAGACTTTGTTTCTGTCTGCAGAGAAGTGAAACTGTAACACGCAGTAACACGTTCATCATCAGGAAAACACTGCTTCACCTGCACAACACCATCAGCGTGTACTTTACTGCAGTACTGCAGTACTCACAGCAGTACTCAGAGTATTTGTGTGTTCTGACATCACACGCTCTGATTGGCTAAGCCGCTCACACTCTCTCTGTTATGTAACAGCCTGTCACAGACTCCAGGTGCATTGTGGGACATAAAGAGGTGACCGCGGTCGTTTAGGAACGAATGCAAATCTGAGCCCGTTTAATCCCTGTCGCCAAGGCAACCAACGAACTCTCTCTCTCTCTCTCTCTCACACACACACACACACACAGTTTATTGATTCACTGTGAAAAAGACTAAATCTGTGATGTCATTGGCAGAGGAGAAATCAGATTGGCTGTTGTGGAAGAAGCTGTTACATAACAGGAGACATCTGATGCTTCAATCAGGTGGAGGAAAGAAGAGAGAAGAAAAAAGGAGAGAAAGGAAGGAGGGACGAATAAATGAGGAAATTTAGGGAGAAAGTGAACGAAAAGAAATAAGAAACAAAGAGAGAGCGAGGAAACAAGGGAAGGAAGGAAGGAAGGAAGGAAGGATGGACAGAAGAATGATTGAAGAAACAAAAAAAGGAGGGAGGAAAGAAGGACGGGATGGAAAGGATGGAGAGATGAATAAGTAATAAAGTCAGGGAGGAAGTGGAAGAGAAGGGATGGATGGAGGGAAGGAAAAGAGGGCAGCAAGGAGAAAAGGAAGGAAGGAATGTCAGACAAAAGGCAGAAAGAAAATATCGGAGGAAGGACGGATGGACAGAGGAAAAGAGGAAAGTAAAAAGAAAGTAAAAAGGAAACAAGGGAAGGAAAGATGAAGGACAATAGGACAAACAAAAAGAGGAAGGCAGAGAGGAAGGAAAAATATTTGTAGAAGAGAGGAAAGGAAGGAGGGATGGAGGGCAGGAAGAAAGGTAAGAAGACTGGAAGGAGAGGTGAAAGAAGGATTAAGGATGATTTATGGAGGAAGTGAAGGACAAAGGAGGGGAAGAGGAGGAAAGAAAGGGAGGGAGCAGATGGAGGACGAGGAACAAAGGAATAAAGAGGAGTGAAAGGAGGAAACAAAGAGGGGGGAGGGGTGGAGGAGAGCGGGTGGGGGGTCAGCAGCAGAATAATCTGGGGCACTGAGGACCACGTGGTCATCACCATGACAACTGGCTCCCTCTCTGAATTGCTGCTGGAGGAGCTGCAGCGCTGCAGACGACCAGCAGGAGGAGACAAAGAGTTTCTATAACAACTTTACTGCAGTACAAGTACCAACACAGTAATGTAATAATACAACTACAGTAAAAGTACGTATTATATGCTTGATGTAGTTAAAGTATTGCAGTAAAAGTACATAAGTATTATGAGCTTGATGTAGTTAAAGTATTGCAGTAAAAGTACATAAGTATTATGAGCCTGATGTAGTTAAAGTATTGCAGTAAAAGTAGTGGTTTGGTCCCTCTGACTGATATATTATTATATATGACATCATTAGATTATTAATACTGAAGCATCAGTGTGTAAGCAGCATGTTACTGTTGTAGCTGCTGGAGGTGGAGCTAGTTTCAACTACTTTATATACAGTTAGCTAGTTTAGTCCAGCGGTTCCCAACCTAGGGGTGGGGCCCCTCCAAAGGGTCAGCAGATAAATCTGAGGGGTCGTGAGATGATTAATGGGAGAGTGCAGTAGATATATATAAATATATTTATATATGCTACACTACTGTGCAGAAGTTTTAGGCAGGAAAAGTAAAATGAGGATCTTTCAAACTAATAGTTTTTATTTATCAGTTAACTTTAAAATCAGATAATTACTGTGTTCATTCACATTAAAGAGAATCAACTTTTAGAAGGAATTTCTGTTCTGTTGTCACATAAACTGGTGGAAGGAAAACATCAGAGAAGTGAGAGAGAAGAGGCGAGAATTCCTGGAAATTCAGAATAACCTAAATACAGCCAGATGTCATGTGACCAGAGTCCTGTCCTGTAGGTCACATGATCACACCTCAGCAGGTGCCAGAGTGCGGAGACAAGACAAGACAAGACAAGACAAGATTAGATAAGATTAGATAAGATAAGTTAACCTTTATTGATCCTGGGGGGGGGTGTTGTGATGTGTTACAGCAGCAGAATGATACATGTGCATCAGGAAAGTTACGTCAGAATAGAAAATAGAATAAGGAAATAATAAAATAAATAAATAAGAATAAAATGACATTGTGGGTAAGTACACGAGCAGAGTGAGTAAATGACCCTTGAGTTTAGAATATTTAATTACAGAAATGATAATAATGAGGATAGTTGTGGTGTAACATGGAGTGGACAGTTTCAGCACCACAGACAGAGCTCAGTGTCTGTCGCCCCCCGGTGGTCAAACTCAGGAAGGACAAGAGTCATGACAGGGAAGAATATTCTACACAGACTATTAACTGAACCTTTATTTAACCCAGAAAACCTCACAGAGATGTGAGAGTCCTGGCCGAGACAGGCAACAACAAACATGAAACACAAAGGTATATGTCCCAAAACACGTCATATATAACATATAAAATACATAATAAAAATAATAAGAAGAATAGTTATAGTAATAAAAGTTACAGGTCATTAACTTCCTGTATCACCTGGATCCTGCCTCAGACGCAGCAGGCAGGTGAGTATCAGCGCTCAAAGCTGGGCAGCACAAGTCCATCACTTTTAGATACAGAACTGTGATAAACATCAGTCGGTAGGGAAGAACCAACCGACTATGAGCCACTTTTTACATTTGATGATTTTTACTGCAAAATAAAAGTGTATTTGTTTCAAATAATAGTTACTATATAAACCTCAGGTTGTTGTGTACCCATGGAAATTAAAACAATTTATCTCATTATTATGGTTTTAGAACAGTGACCCATCAAAAAAGGTTAGTCCTATAGCACAACTTGCCCCAAGGCAGGGGTAGAATGAGCATGGGGATGGTGCCACTGTTAAATACTAATATAGAAATTAAACAATATCAAACAATTTTGAGATAATTTTGAACTTTATTAATGACATCACTTTAACAAAGGCTAAAACTCATCCTTTTAAGTAAAACCATGTTTGTGTCCTGTTGTTCAAACATTTTCAGTAAAGATTAAACTGTTTGTGTGTTAGCTACAGAAAGAATGTGTGTAAATGTGCTTTTGTGTATACAGACAAATGAAAGGAAACACCTGTACAGGTGTGAATGTTTGACCCCTACAGTGAGGGGGTCTGGGGGCTCTGTTATGCTGTGGGGGGCGTTTTGCTGACATGGTTTGGCTCCACTTGTCCCCTTAGAGGGAAGCATCACTGCAGATCAATACAAAGTTGTTGTGAGTGATCACCTTTATCCTATGATGAAACATTTCTATCCTGATGGGAGTGGTCTCTTCCAGGATGACAGTGCCTGAACAGCTTTGGGAGATTCAGGAGCGACATGTTAAAACACCACATGAGGGAATATCTTTGGAAGAACAGAGTTCATCCCTCCAGTAGAGTTCAGACTGTAGGATCAATAACAAGCAGCACTGAAGCTGTTCTGGCAGCACGTGGAGGCCCAAAACCTTACTAACACACTTTATGTTGGTCTTTACTTTAATGTGTCTCCCGTCTGTATATGCAGCATGTTTGTGTGTGACTTAAACTTAACATTAGTCAACAATTAGGTATTTATTCATCAACATTGTAACACTTACACACTGGCTCGACTTACCCCGTTCTCCCCTACATGCAGCGGCATACAGATGAGGTTCAATCAGCTCAACAAGAAGCAACTCTTCTTTCTCTGGAATATTCTGGTTTCTCATCGTATTCAGAGTCGCATCAGACATACCTGGAGGTGTTGGATGGGATCTTTGATGCAGCTAGGCTAACAGTTTCCCCCTGCTCCCAGTTTTTATGCTAAGCTAGGCTAACAGTTTCCCCCTGCTCCCAGTCTTTATGCTAAGCTAGGTGAAACACAAGTTGAACCTGTCTCTGTACTGAATGCATAGAGATAAACCTGATATAAAGTGTTAATTCTAAACCAAAGACAGCTGGATCTTCTGACCTTCTGTTTAAACTATCAGCTGCACATCCTGAGGTGTGAAGAGCAGAGAAAGAAAGTTTGCAGACAGAAAATGGATCAAGGCATCGTGGAAAAGAAACATTTTTAAGTTTCCTGGTGTGTGATGAACATCGCAGCCTCAGGAGGAAACACAGACTTGTGTTCCAGTAATATGAAGAGCCAATCACAGCCCAGCCTGAAACTACAGGAGTTCACTCTTGCGTCATGATGCACAGCACCTCAACTGTCAATATGCGATCAATATGTTGAAATTATTAAGTAACAGTTTACACTTAAAATTCATGTACAGTTAATTAACACTTTACACTGTTACAACTGCTCCAGTTCATCATGTGATTATTGATCTACAGCAGCGTCTGTCTGTCACACAATAAGACACAAATAAACTATTTAAATCTGTTAATTACTGAAAGAACAGAACCGACATAAAGCAGCAATAAAAACAGCTGAAGCCTGCAGAATATGTTTAAATAAAATATTTCATTTGTGATAGTCTGACGTCCTTTTCAGGCTCAGGATGATTTTATAGAAGACATATAGGAGTCATATTTTTGCTTAATGAGCGGAGACATACATGAAACAGAGAAGAAGAACAGAAGCCTTTTGGCTTATTAAGAAAAATAAAGTTACAAGAGTGTTTTTATGATTGATTCATGATTCAGTAATTTTTATTTTATGAATAAATGTGATCAGATGCTTTTGGTGACATCATTCCTGTTCCACAGGTAGTTTTCCTGATCTGCTGTATTACAACAACTGCCCGACTGTTTACTGTCCCGTCATCATCTGACCAATCAATAACCAATCAATAAACACTTTCAATCAAAGGGGTGTTGTCGCCCAGTAAAATCTCCCGCAGAGGATACACCTGTGCAGAGTATAGAAGCACAAGAGACAGAACTCTGGTGCTTTTTTAACAACTGCTGCTAGGTGGCGCTGCTGTAGCACTGCCGCCATTTTGGACTGAAAACGCTATCACATTCATTCAAAATCATCACGTTATGCACCCAAAATCTCACAGCCAAATCAAATGTGCAATAGAAAAGTTCTCAAAATAAGTCATCAGTAAATTGTCTGACACTACAGTGACGTCACCAGACCAGATTTACCACTGGAGCTCCACTGCTCTCAAAACCTGATTTCATACCACTAGTGCAGTGCCCGTTCAAAATGTGCCTGTTCAGAACGGGCCGATTGTTTCTTATCTGTGGGGAACCATATATATATATATATCAACTGACAAACGTATCAATTAAAACGATAAGGATTTAATAAATTAAATGGTTTAAATCCAGACAGAGTGTGTCCTCGCTCCTATTGGCTAGTTTTACTGCCTCCACCTCTGTTTTTTGTCTCCTGTGTGCGTTTGTTCTTCTCTCTCGGGCAGTTTAACTGAGTGGGGTGCGTACCTTTGTCCTGCTCAGCAAGTCAGAGCCCAGAAGCCCCGCCCCGCTGTGATTTGACGGTGTTTATATCAAACAGCCCCAGAGCTGAGCAGCTAGCTGTTCACTTGTTTATTCAAAGCTTATTAACATTAAATGTGTCACGTGTCCAAATTGCCAAATTCCACCAAAAGAGCGTCTGTCTCCTCAGTAAATCACCTGCTGAGTGTTTGATGGTTGTTTATTTGTGCTTTAGAACGTAACCGCTGTGAAACAATCAGAATATAACGTATTTCTGTCATTCACGGCTTTCTCTCTATAAGAGAAAACTTTCCACCCTGTCTCTCTGGTGCTCACTCGCCCTCTCTCTCTCTTTTTCTCTTGTCTCATGAGTCTGGAAACCCACAACAAATCCAAACCTTTAACATTATCAAACAAAGAGAGACGTCCTTCTCTCCTCTCTCGCATGGCAGGTTGTACAGCTCTGATCATGCAGTTCCAGAGCCCAGAAGCCCCGCCCCAATGCTGCAGAGCGGAGCGGTTCATTGATCGCTTGTTTATTCCAAGTTTATTAATATTGAATGTGTCCCCAGCAATGCACCCACTAAGTGTGGAGTCGATCGGATGAACGGTTCTCGAGATATGTGAAGGACAAACATACAGACAGACAGACAGATAGACAGACAGACAGACAGACAGACAGACAGACAGACAGACAGACAGACAGACAAACATACAGACAGACAGACAGACAGACAGACAGACAGACAGACAGACAAACATACAGACAGACAGACAAACATACAGACAGACAGACAGACAGACAAACATACAGACAGACAGACAGACAGACAGACAGACAGACAAACATACAGACAGACAGACAGACAGACAGACAGACAGACAGACAGACAGACAGACAGACAAACATACAGACAGACAGACAAACATACAGACAGACAGACAGACAGACAAACATACAGACAGACAGACAGACAGACAGACAGACAGACAGACAGACAGACAGAGATTCCTTGCTTTATATAGAGAGATGGCAAAACCAGAAATCCCATTCAGGACACACTCTTTTATTTAAAAACTTTTTTATCAACATTAACAATTGAACAGAAACTTTGTGTTTCATTATTTAAGCACACAGGCTGCTTTAGAATAAGAGTTACACATTAAATATTGGCCTGTAACCTTCAAGTAGAAAGCAAAGCAGCCCAAAAAACAGTCATTTCAAATCAGAGGAACTATATGAAATCTGATGCTGTAACAACAAACACAGCTGTGTGATTCTGTGCTCTCATTTTGGTTTCTTGTCAGTACGACTGAAACTGAAAGTGTTTCAGCAGTTAAACAAACACACTGTGGCTTTATTAGAATAATAACACTGAGTTACAGAGTGAGCTGTTGATAACACCAATAACTACACACACTGGTATTAGTATCATTTTCTAAATGCTGGTATTGATTTGGTATCTATGTATCTATGTATCTATGTATTGAATCTTGTGACATCCCTAATTTTACCACTCTGTAATGTGGTTATCGAGTTGTGTAGGAGAATGGTTCCCAAACTGGGATCCGCAGACCACCAGGGGTCTTGAGAGGGCTGCAGGGGTCCCAGCAAAAGCACAAATAGATAAATTTCCCTTTTATTACACTAACTTGCAGGGAATGTATCTTCTTAGAAGGGATTTTCCTTTAAAATCCTCTCAAACACGGGTCTGTGGTCGAGTGTGCATCTATTTTGGAGTCCTTGACATGAAAAAGTTAGAGGTTGTTTGGTTTCTCAAAATCCCAACAGTGTTGGATTCTACTAGCTTCCATTTATGTCCACTGCTGACTTCTTGCTCCTCCTTTCTGCTCCTCTCTGCTCCTCCATCTTATGTTATGTTATGTCATGTCATGTCATGTCATGTATGTCAAGTCATGTTATGTATGTTATGTATGTCATGTTATGATATGTTATGTTATGTTATGTATTTTGTTATGTTTTGTTATGCCATGCCATGTTATGTTTGTAATGTTGTTATGTCATGTTATCTCATGTTATGTATGTCATATTATGTTATGTATGTTATATCATGTCATGTCATGTGATGTTATGTCATCTTATGTCATCCTATGTTATTAATGTTATGTATGTTATGCTGTCATGTTATCTATGTTATGTATGTTATGCATGTTATTTTAACTTATCTCATGGTATGTATGTTATGTTATGTCATGTTATGTCATGTTATGTATACTATGTTGTCATGTCATGTCATGTCATGTCATGTCATGTCATGTTATGTTATGTCATGTCATGTTATGTGTTGTTATGTCATGTCATGTCATGTTATGTCATGTTATGTATGTTATGTCATGTTATGTTATGTATTTTGTTATGTCATGTTATGTCATGTATGTTACGTTATGTTGTGATGTATGTAATGTTATGTATTTTGTTATGTCATGTCATGTTATGTATGTTACATTGTCATGTTATGTATGTTATGCATGTTATGTTAACTTATGTCATGAATGTATGTCATGTTATGTCATGTCATATTATGTTATGTATGTTATGTTATGTCATGTGATGTTATGTATGCTATGTTGTTATGTTATGTGATGTCATGTGATGTCATGTTATGTAATTTCATGTTATGTTATGTATGCTATGTTAGGTTATGTTATGTTATGTATGTTATGTTATGTCATGTTATGTATGTTATGTTATGTCATGTCATGTCATGTTATTCTATGTCATGTTATGTATGTTATGCTATGTTATGTATTTTGTTGTCATATTATGTCATGTATGTTACGTTATGTTATGTATGTTACATTATGTATGTTACATTATGTTATGTATGTTATGTATGTTACGTTATGTTATGTCATGTTATGTATGTTATGTCATGTTATACCACGTTATGTATGTTATGTTATGTCATGTTATGTATGGTATGTCATGTTATGTTAGGTTATGTTATGTTATGTCATGTCATGTTGTTATGTATGTTATGTTATGTCATGTCATGTTATTTATTTTATATTATGTTATGTCATGTTATGTATTTTATTTTATGTTATGTCATGTTATGTATGTTGTGTTATGTCATGTCATGTTATGTATGTTACATTGTCATGTTATGTATGTTATGCATGTTATGTTAACTTATGTCATGTATGTATGTCATGTTATGTCATGTCATATTATGTTATGTATGTTATTATGTTATGTCATGTGATGTTATGTTATGTCATGTTATGTATGTTATGTCATGTTATGTTATGTATTTTGTTATGTCATGTTATGTCATGTATGTTACGTTATGTTGTGATGTATGTAATGTTATGTATTTTGTTATGTCATGTCATGTTATGTATGTTACATTGTCATGTTATGTATGTTATGCATGTTATGTTAACTTATGTCATGAATGTATGTCATGTTATGTCATGTCATATTATGTTATGTATGTTATGTTATGTCATGTGATGTTATGTATGCTATGTTGTTATGTTATGTGATGTCATGTGATGTCATGTTATGTAATTTCATGTTATGTTATGTATGCTATGTTAGGTTATGTTATGTTATGTATGTTATGTTATGTCATGTTATGTATGTTATGTTATGTCATGTCATGTCATGTTATTCTATGTCATGTTATGTATGTTATGCTATGTTATGTATTTTGTTGTCATATTATGTCATGTATGTTACGTTATGTTATGTATGTTACATTATGTATGTTACATTATGTTATGTATGTTATGTATGTTACGTTATGTTATGTCATGTTATGTATGTTATGTCATGTTATACCACGTTATGTATGTTATGTTATGTCATGTTATGTATGGTATGTCATGTTATGTTAGGTTATGTTATGTTATGTCATGTCATGTTGTTATGTATGTTATGTTATGTCATGTCATGTTATTTATTTTATATTATGTTATGTCATGTTATGTATTTTATTTTATGTTATGTCATGTTATGTATGTTACATTATGTATGTTACGTTATGTATGTTACATTATGTTATGTATGTTATGTATGTTACGTTATGTTATGTCATGTCATGTATGTTATGTCATGTTATGTCACATTATGTATGTTATGTTATGTCATGTTATGTATGGTATGTCATGTTATGTTAGGTTAGGTTATGTTATGTCATGTCATGTTATGTATGTTGTTATGTCATGTCGTATTATTTATTTTATATTATGTTATGTCATGTTATGTATTTTATGTTATGTTATGTCATGTTATGTATGTTGTGTTATGTCATGTCATGTTGTTATGTATGTTATGTCATGTTATGTAATGTCATGTTATGTATGTTATGTCATGTCATGTCATGCCATGTTATGTATTTTACGTTATGTTATGTCACGTTATGTTATGTCACGTTATGTTATGTCATGTTTTATTTTGTCATGTTATTTATGTCATGTTATGTTGTGTTATGTATTTTATGTTACGTTATGTATGTTATGTTATGTTATATCATGTTATGTCATGTTATGTATGTTGTTATGGTATGTAATGTCATGTTATATTATATGGCATGTTATGTAATGTCATGTTATGTCATGTTATGTATGTCATATTATGTTGTGTTATGTATTTTATGTTATGTTATGTCATGTTATGTATGTTGTTATGTCATGTTGTGTTATTTATTTTATATTATGTTATGTCATGTTATGTATTTTATGTTATGTTATGTCATGTTATGTATGTTGTGTTATGTCATGTCATGTTGTTATGTATGTTATGTCATGTTATGTAATGTCATGTTATGTATGTTATGTCATGTCATGTCATGCCGTGTTATGTATTTTACGTTATGTTATGTCACGTTATGTTATGTCATGTTTTATTTTGTCATGTTATTTATGTCATGTTATGTTGTGTTATGTATTTTATGTTACGTTATGTATGTTATGTTATGTTATATCATGTCATGTCATGTTATGTATGTTGTTATGGTATGTAATGTCATGTTATATTATATGGCATGTTATGTAATGTCATGTTATGTCATGTTATGTATGTCATATTATGTTGTGTTATGTATTTTATGTTATGTTATGTTATGTTGTCGTGTCACGTTATGTTATGTATCTTATGTTATGTCATGTTATGTCATGTTATGTCATGTCGTGTCATGTTATGTTATGTCATGTCATGTCATGCCATGTTATGTATGTTGTCATGTCATGTTATTTATGTTATGTTATAGGGGCGGCTGTGGCTCAGGAGGTAGAGCGGGTCGTCTACTAATCGGAAGATTGGCGGTTCGATTCCCGGCTCCTCCAGTCCGCATGTTGAAGTATCCTTGGGCAAGATACTGAACCCCAAATTGCTCCTGATGGCTGTGCCATCAGTGTATGAATGTGTGTGAATGGTTAGATTTCCTCTGATGGGCAGGTTGGGACCTTGTATGGTAGCCCCTGTACCCTGTACCCATTCAGCGTATGAATGTGTGTGAATGGGTGAATTGACTTGTAGTGTTAAAAGCGCTTTGAGTAGTCGAATGACTAGAAAGGCGCTATACAAGTACAGTCCATTTACCATGTATGTCATGTTATGTTATGTCATTTTTATGTTAAGTATGTTATGTCATGTTATGTTATGTCGTGTTATGTATGTCATGTTATGTTATGTCATTTTTATGTTAAGTATGTTATGTCATGTTATGTTATGTCGTGTTATGTCATGCCATGTTATGTATGTTATTATGTTATGTCATGTTATATTATATGTCATGTTATGTATATTATGTCATGTCATGTCATGTTATTTATGTCATGTCATGTTATGTTATGTTATGTTGTTATACCATGTCATGTCATGTCATGTTATGTATGTTGTTGTTATGGTATGTAATGTCATGTTATGAATGTCATGTATGTCATGTTATGTCATGTTATGTATGTCATGTCATGTCATGTTGTTATGTATGTTATGTATGTCATGTCATGTCATGTCATGTTGTTATGTATGTTATGTCATGGTATGTAATGTTATGTTATGTCATGTTATGTTATGTCATGTCATGTCATATTATGTATTTTATGTTACGTTATGTTATGTCATTTTTATGTTAAGTATGTTATGTCATGTTATGTTATGTTATGTTATGTCGTGTCATGTCATGCCATGTTATGTATGTTGTTATGTTATGTCATGTTATGTAATGTCATGTTATATTATGTCATGTTATGTATGTTATGTTATGTTATGTTATGTCACGTCATGTCATGTCATGTTATGTATGTTATGTTTTGTCATGTCATGTTATGTTATTTATGTTATATCATGTTATGTTATGTTGTTATGTTATGTTATGTCATGTCATATTATGTATGTTATGTTTTGTCATGTCATGTCATGTTATTTATGTCATGTCATGTTATGTTATGTTGTTATGTCATGTTATGTATATTATGTTTTGTCATGTCATGTCATGTTATGTTATTTGTCATGTCATGTCATGTCATGTCATGTTATGTTATGTTATGTTATGTTATATCATGTCATGTCATGTATGTTATGTTTTGTCATGTCATGTTATTTGTCATGTCATGTCATGTCATGTCATGTTATGTATGTTATGTTTTGCCATGTCATGTCATGTCATGTCTTTCTATTTGGAACACTCAGAATTTATAAATCTGAACTCATGGTTTGAAATTTTTTGTTGTTTAATAAATTAGATTCTGAATTAATGTTTTACACATTTTGGTTTGATTCTTTCATAAATTAAATGAATAAATACATACCTAAGTAAGTATTACTAAATAGTTATAATAGTTTGCATATTTATAATCTTTTTTCATTGTTCAACATAGGCCATTTAGGTAGAGGCATTAAATATATGACAATAGAATTTAAAGAATTTTGTTCTACTTTTGTACGGCACTTTGCAGGCGGGACATTTTACCGGCGTAATTAAGGTCTTTGATAATACGTTAGTCACCTTCAGTCCAAAATGGCAGAGACATAGCTCTGCTGCTGCTCGCTGACATTGCAATATGGAACGACCAATTAGATTTCACTTTTTATCAACGTAAGTTCTTTGCCTGTGGTTCCTCACTCCTCTGAGGTGCATTTAAGGGATTTGAACATCCTCCAGGATGGCAGAGGGAGATCAGTTTCCAGGTCACGGCCAGAGGATGGAGAGCAGAAGCAGAAATTAGCAGAATGGAAAACACCCGTGCTCTCCCTGCAGGAGCCTGTCATAATGGAGATTCATCTCACCTGGGGCCTCATTTATAAAACAGTATAAACAGGATCCAAACCAAAGTTTTGGCTACGTGCACATAAAAGCCAAAAATGGCGTGCACCATAAAATAATCAGACTTCTGTGTCATAAAATTCTGTGCATGCACAAATGCACATATTTTTCCTGTTATAAATCACAATCAACTTGAAAATGTGCGCACATAGACGAACCTCATATCCCGCCCCCTACACCCACAATTAACCATAAATGGTCCATGAAAATGCCATCATGAATATTGATGTACATGTTGTTCCTGTGGAGAACGGCAGCAGTAACAGAAGGTTCTAGAGGCTGACAGATGCAGCAGCCAGTTAATGCAGTCGGTGCAACAAATAAGCAAATTCCCAAAGTGGCCAGACATGCAGGTAGATGCAGAGAAGCGCATTGCTGCTCACTGTCAGGGTATGGACTAGTGGAGGCATGGGGACACTGCAGCTAACTGCTTCTGCTGCTGCTGTTTAATGACTTGGTTTTGTTGTGTTTAGTTTATGTTTTGGTATTTTTAGTTGAAACTCCCCTCCCCTCCAGCCTTGTGCAGGGTTGTGACACTAATGAAAGGCAATGATAGTTGTCTGGACAAATTTTACTGTCTTTATTGTCTTGTCCCTGCAGGCCTCAGTCTGACTGGTATTCTCTTCATGGTGCACATTAACATTAGTAATGTTCTAAGAAATGGAAAATGGAAATTATTGTCACTGGTACTGTACACCACGGGTACAACCCTATTTACTGTATAGCACCCATTAAACCCCAAAAGCACAATTAAAATACAAGAAGGTTCATGACATCCAGAAGTGTCCCTGTCATGTTTTGTCTGAGTAATGCACTCTCGAGAATTAAAAGGTTGTGCTCAGGCACGTCTTATTATAAGTTTAAATATTAATTCAAAAGTTGTGCTGTACGCTGACATTTTAAAAATGGTGGAGTTCCATCTGAAGGCAAATCGTTGCTGGTCCATCAGACCTGCAGCAGCTGGATTTTACATCTGGATATTAATCCAGCAGCAGAGTTAAGGATGCATCAACATCACTTGAGGCCTTGGAAGTATTGAACCCGAGGTGTTCCAGCTCGTCCCGGGGTTTCAGCGGTCCATGACTCGTCAGGCTGGATGTTAGCTAGTCACTGGGATCTGGACCTGCTGTGATGGCACCTCCTGCTCAGCAGCGGCGGTCGGGATGTTGATGTTTGGGTCTTCGTCGGCCTGATAACATTTCCCCAGATTTTTGATGATGTTAAAGTTGGACCGGGCTGTTTCTGCCAGGCTGTTCTCCAGAATCCAGCCGTCTGACTCTGAGTCCGGATCACCCAGCCGCAGAACATTCTCCATGGCTGTCTGCAGGTAACGGACTCCCGTCAGAACCAGCAGCTGGTGGGAGGACAAAAACACAGTATGTAGTGTATGAAATGTCAGGCCTCATGCAAGAAGCACTCTTAACACAGATTTGTTCTTAAGATGAACGTACAAGTGATTTAAGAACATTTGTGGCATTCATCAACTTTCTCATAGCTACTTAGAATTTTCTCTGAGGTACAAACAAAATTTACGAGTTCAGAGCTGTCGTATGAGTCCTGAATAGATCATCTCTGCCTTTCTTCACAGGGGAGAAACACTTGTTTGCCCTACAATTATAATGTCCTAACCTGAATTAATTTGGAGTTTAAGTATGATACCGAAATGAACAAAAAATAAATATATAACTAAAACAAACAATGTGAAATTAGTATTCTGTTCATGGCTGCCTGTTTCCTGAGAGGGTTTTTAGATTTTATCATTTTATTGGCATATTTTGTTGCAGCAGCTTCTACATGTCAGCAGTAGTAATCAGCTGCCAGATGTTTCTGTCAGTAGTAGTAACCAGCTGACATCTCCCCCATGCTTCCTGCTTCCATCTCTGAATGCACAGAGATGAAATGGATTTGGCTGTTGTATTTTAACTTAAATCAGCATGGATGTTCAGTGTGTGAGTCAACAGCAGAAGCAGGCCACTGCATTACCTCAAACAGCCAGATGAGGAGCACGGTGAGGCCGATGGACTGCATGATGCCGGTGTAGTGGTCCAGCAGCGCCTGACGGCAGCCCCTCCTCCACAGGTTCAGCTGCTGGCTCTGCTGGTCGTAGTTGAAGTGGGCTGAGCTGTTGCTGACCTGCTGCTGGATGCAGGGTCGCGGGGAGAAGGTGCTGCAGCAGCTGAAGGGAACGCCGTCCATCAGGTACTTCCCTTCCACATTACTCCTCAGGCGGCTGCAGGGAGGAGCAGAGGGGGGCTGTTAGTGGGGGAGCTGCTACAACTCCTACTTCTACTACTGCCAGTACTATTACTACTACTACAATCATTAATAGTTCTTTATCTTCTGGATGTGTTCTCGATTATTTTAAAACTGCTAGTGTACAGCCACTTCTCAAAAAATCTGGTTCTGATCCCTCTGACCAGAGCAACTACAGACCGATTTCTATGCTTCCCTTTCTATTTAAAATCCAAAATTGTCTCAAATCAGTTGTTGGAAGTCTTGATCAATAAGAATATTTTTGAGAAATTCCAGTTAGAATTTCTCAAAACAACACAGCACAGAGACTATCCTCTAAGAGTTGTCAGTGATATCTTGATGAAGGCTGATGCAGGTGAATGCTCGGTGCTGGTTTTGCTTGATCTTAGCACCACGTTTGACACAGTGGATCATAACATTATTACTGAAAGGTTGAGAACATGTGTTGGTATCTCCGGGACCACCCTCCAGTGGTTCTCCTCATACTTTTCTAACAGAAGGTTTGTTGTGTCTGTTGATGGCTTTAGCTCCTCTTGAGCATTGTCTATGTATGGGGTGCCACAGGGCTCCATTCTAGGACCAATTTTATTTTCTCTTTATTTACTCCCTTTGGGCCACATTATCAAACAGCATGATATTTCATTTCATTGTTATGCTTAACCTTCTGCATCAGCTAAGTTATCTTCCCTACATAATTGCCTAGCTGCAGTTAAGAATTGGATGGCAGAAAATTTTCTTCAGCTTAACTCCTCCAAAACGGAAATCCTTTTTATAGGCCCTGAGCACATCCATGGCCAAGTTCTGCCTGATCTTGGCTCTTTAGCTCAGCATGTGGTACCCACTGTTAAAAGCCTTGGAGTTATTTTAGATCAGAGCCTCACTCTCAAGTCCCATGTTAAGAGGCTAGTTTAATGGTGTTTTTTCCATTTGAGAAATATCTCTTGATTTAGATCTTTTATCACTTTTAATGATCTTCAAAGAGTGATTCATGTTTTTATCACTTCTTGTCTGGATTATTGTAATGCAGTGTTTACATGCCTTAGTCAAAACAATGATTGCACGGCTTCAAACTGCCTGTCTCTTTTGACTTGACCTATAAGGCCCTGCATGGCACCAAGCTACCTGGCTGAGCTTCTAAATCATTACACACCCGCCTGTAGCTTGAGATCCGCTGATAAGGCCCTGTTAGCTATTCCCCAGTCAAAGCTGAAGACCAATGGTGACAGGGCTTTTGCTGTCAGGGCTCCAACCATTTGGAACAGCTTACCAGAGGAACTTAGACTAGAAAATTCACTGCATTCTTTTAAATTGTCTCTCAAAACTTACTTCTACCATATGGCTTCTGTTTAATTATCTTATCTGTTACTTTTATGTGTTACTTTTCAAATCAAATCAAATCAAATCAAGTTAATTTATAAAGCACATTTAAAAACAACCAGAGTTGACCAAAGTGCTGTACAATTAAATAACATAAATAAAATAACATAACATAACATGGTGACAGCAAAAAACAGCAAAGATAACACAACATATCCCATTAGCATACACAAATAAATAAGTAAAGAAACAGTTGGAAAACAGAAATGAGTAAAAAGTGAAACATAAAACCTTAAGGACACTCAAAGGCCAGAGAAAACACATGGGTCTTAAGTTTAGCCGTAAGTGTCTACAGAGGGGGAACACTTCATTAAAAATGGTAAACTGTTCCAAAGGTTTGGGGCGGCTACTGAAAATGCACGATCGCCCTTACCCCTTAGCCTGGATCGAGGGACAGCAACGAGCAGCTGGTCTGAGGATCTGAGAGATCTGGGGTTGGAAAGGGGGTAGAGGAGTTCAGGGATGTACTGGGGCACCATCCAATTTGCCATCCAATATTTCACATCCTGGAGGCAGTCAAGGAGGGACCTAAGTGTGTTGTTATTATTATCACCAGGATCTAATGGGAGGTATAGCTGAGTGTCATCTGCGTAGCAATTATAGGAGATATTGTATTTATTGAAGATGGAGCCAAGAGGGAGCATGTATAAGGTAAATAATATGGGCACTAAAATGGAGCTTTGAGGTACTCCACAGGTGATGGGAGCAGATGAGGAGAAGAGGTTTCCAGTTTTGACAGAAAATGATCTATCTGTTAGGTAGGAGGCGAACTACTCGAGGGCGCTACCCTGAATACCGACCTGGTGCTCGAGACAGTTCAGGAGAACAGTATGGTCGACTGTATTGAAGGTGGAGCTAAGATCTATTAGAATAAGAATGGCACATTTTCCAGAGTCAAGAGACAGCAGTAGATTGTTGGACACTTTAAGTAGAGCTGACTCCGTGCAGTGATGTGCCTGAAACCTGACTGAAATTTCTCCATGATGTTATTATTTTCTAAGAAGGACAAAAGCTGAGAATAGACATTTTTTTTCCATGACTTTAGATAGAAATGGCAACTTTGAAATAGGCCAGAAATTATTCAGAACAGTTGCATCAAGGTTGGGCTTTTTAATAATGGGATGTACTACCACATGTTTAAAGCAGGAGGGAACATTAGCTAGACTACTGTTTAGGATGAGTGATATTGGAGGACCAACAGTGTCAAATACTTCTTTCAACAGGCATGTAGAAACAATGTCAAAGGACAAGTAGTCGGCTTAGTGTGTGAGACTATGTCTTTAATATAAATAACGGACACAGGCTGAAACTTGCTTAGGACAGCAGAGCAAGGAGGGAGGACGGAGGGGTCGTAGACAGGAGGTGAAATAGCAGATCGGATGTTATCAATTTCACTTGTGAAAAAGTTTAGAAATGCATCACAAGTGACTGTGGTTGGCACAGAGCCGGCAGTAGCAGCAGGGTTTAGGACTGTATTAACTGTTTTTACTGTTTTACTTTTAACTGTTTTATTTCTTATTTTATTTGTTGACTGTGATTTTGTATTTGGTTGTTTTCTTGCTTTTTTCTTTGTCCTTGTTTGTGAAGTTGTTTTGAAAGGTACTATATAAATAAAGTTAATATTATTATCATTATTACTAATACTACTGCCACTACTGTTACTACTACTACTACTGCCACTACTACTATTACTATCACTACTGCATGCTACATGCAAGTGCCACAACTACAGCTGATACTGTTGTATGTACAGAACTTACACTGAGTCAGTGCATTAAAACATTTGAATTGAACGGCCTCATACTGAAATGTTTTCAGATCTAACTCACAGCAAAGTATTCATACGAGAATGTAAGTATGTAAGTACTCTAAGTATGTAAGTATGTACATACTGTAAGTACTGTAAGTATGTACATACTGTAAGTATGTAAGTATGTAAGTACTGTAAGTACTGTAAGTATGTACATACTGTAAGTACTGTAAGTATGCACATACTGTAAGTACTGTAAGTATGTAAGTATGTACATACTGTAAGTACTGTAAGTATGTAAGTATGTAAGTATGTACATACTGTAAGTATGTACATACTGTAAGTACTGTAAGTACTGTAAGTATGTAAGTATGTACATACTGTAAGTATGTAAGTATGTAAGTACTGTAAGTATGTAAGTATGTAAGTACTGTAAGTACTGTAAGTATGTACATACTGTAAGTATGTAAGTATGTAAGTACTGTAAGTACTGTAAGTACTGTAAGTATGTAAGTATGTACATACTGTAAGTATGTAAGTATGTAAGTACTGTAAGTACTGTAAGTATGTAAGTATGTAAGTATGTACATATTGTAAGTATGTAAGTATGTAAGTACTGTAAGTACTGTAAGTATGTAAGTATGTACATATTGTAAGTACTGTAAGTACTGTAAGTACTGTAAGTATGTACATACTGTAGGTATGTAAGTATGTAAGTACTGTAAGTACTGTAAGTATGTAAGTATGTACATATTGTAAGTACTGTAAGTACTGTAAGTACTGTAAGTATGTACATACTGTAAGTATGTAAGTATGTAAGTACTGTAAGTACTGTAAGTATGTAAGTATGTACATATTGTAAGTACTGTAAGTACTGTAAGTACTGTAAGTATGTACATATTGTAAGTACTGTAAGTACTGTAAGTACTGTAAGTATGTAAGTATGTACATATTTTAAGTACTGTAAGTACTGTAAGTACTGTAAGTACCCTAAGTATGGGTTGGAAGTGACAAAAGTGGGGCTGAAATTTCTGCAGTGTTTAAAAACTCAGTTGTTGTCTCATTGAACAGATTCTCTAAATCCTGCAGACAGGTTATATTGAGTCACTTGAACCTGGGTTGAACCTGCTAGTTAAGCTTAATTAATCCCATGACCTTTGACCCCACTAGCTTCCAGGCTTAACTACAGTGGACCAGTGGCCTAATACTATGGTTACTGTCTGCTGACAAATACACACTGTCTCTAATATTTCTTATTTTCTCACATTTAGCTGTTTAGGGACAATTATATCTACTAAGATGTTGTGTAGAGCTGAATTCAGTGTTGTGGTTTCTGGTGTGATATGATGGTACATTGTTCAGATCCTCCTATGGAGACATGGTGGTGCAGTTTTCATGCTGAAATGAAGAAAATGTTAAATGAGACCAAATCTGTTGCAGCCTGAGACCTAAAATAGTTAAAGGATTTTTGTTTTAGTAAAACTGTTGATCACTCCTATTCACTTCAATATTCAATATTCAATATTGCTGTCCTCAGACTTTCATCAGGTAAAATTCATGTAAGCAAACAGCACCGGTGCCACATACATATAACCATAGCCTGGGAAAAAACACCAGAATGCACCAGCAGCTTTACCAGCATTCATACAAATTAAGGTAACTGAACTCTTCTCATTGTAAGTAAAACCTCCATACTGAGCTTTTCCAGTTGTAAATTAAAATAGTTTGTTCACAAATATCAAAAGATAAACTACATATACTGTATATGAAGTTTATACACTGTACAAAAATATAAACACAACCCTTTTGTTTTGCTCCCATTTTTCATGAGTTGAAATAAAAGATCAAAGACTTTTTCTGTACACACAAAACACTTATTTCTCTCAAATGTTGCTCACAGATTTGTTTAAATCTGTGTTAGTGAGCAACATATTCCATCCACCTGACAGGTGTGACATATCTAGATGCTGATTAAACAGGTGTGTGTTGGACTGGTCACAATAAAAGGCCACTCTAAAATGTGCAGTTTTATCACACAACACAGCGTTGTGAGCAGAGACCCGGGGAGGCGGTGGGTGGGGTTATGGTATGGGCGGGCATAAGCTACGGACAATGAACACAGGTGCATTTTATTGATAGCAGTTTGAATGTACAGAGATACCGTGACGAGGTCCTGAAGCCCATTGTCGTGCCGTTCATCCACCGCCATCACCTCATGTTGCAGCATGATGATGCACGACCCCATGTTGCATCATCCCAATTCCTGGGAGCTGAAAACATCCCAGTTCTTGCATTGCCTGCATACTTGCCAGGCATGTCACCCATAGAGCATGTTTGGGATGTTCTGGATCGGTGTGTTCAATAACATGTCGCAGTTCCTGCTAATACCCCCCCCCCCCACACACACACACACAAGAAAAGCATATCTGTAGCCCTAGTCATGTGCCATAGTTCAGGGCTTAATAAATGTCTTTTTTCAAGATAAAACTGCACATTTTAGAGTGGCCTTTTATTGTGACCAGTCCAGCACACACCTGTGCAATAATCATGCTGTTTAATCAGCATCTAGATATGTCACACCTGTCAGGTGGATGGAATATGTTGGAAAAGGAGAAGTGCTCACTAACACGGATTTAAACAAATTTGTGAACAAAATTTGAGAGAAATACATTTTTTGTGTGTACAGAATAATTCTTTGATCTTTTATTTCAACTCATGAAAAATGGGAGCAAAAACAAGTGTTGTGTTTATATTTTTGTTTAGTGTATATACAAATACCACGTTTATACGGTTTTCTGGAGCGATAACTTCCAGTAAAACTAAAATCAGATCTGATCCTGTGTAACCCCACATCTCCATTATTATCCACCTAAACTCAAAGTCATTGTAGAGGATCCATTAGTTTCTAGTGGATCCACTGAGGAATCAGTGAGATCGACCAGAAAGTAGATTCAGATTGAACAGGAAGTTTTTGTTGTTGTTTTATTAAATTGCTCAAATTTATTTGCTTGAATTTAATCACTGGAGGGTTTTGCAGTCTGGTCTGTGTGTTACAATGCTTGTGAATTATGTGTATTAGCTGCATTATCATAATTATTAGCTGCGAAGCTGCTGCGCAGTAACACTGAACTACACAAAGACAGAATCTGCTAGAGTCCAGCAGGATTCACTGGAACCATCAAGGTTTCTGTCAAATGCAAAAGAGATCCCAAAAGACTCCAGTGAATCCCAGCAGAACCAGCTTCACTTACTCCACCACAGTGCTGCTGGTCATGTCCAGGTAGCGGTTGCTGATCCACTGGACCTGGAACCAGTCCCGGTACCCGGTGTTCCCACAGCACTGGAACTGGATCTGCAGCAGGTCCAGAGTCCTCTTCAGGTAGCAACGGCCGGGCGTGTCCGTGTCTTTGTAGTACCGCATGGCACTCCGCAGGCCCAGGAATAGCGACTCCTCCAGCTGGCTGCGAATGCTGTAGCACATGAGCGCCCCCGCCAGGACACAGGAGGTGAAGAAGAAGGTGCAGATGACGTACGGCATCATCACCAGCTTCCAGCGCAGGAATTTGTTGGTGTCGGCACAGTCCAGGCAGATCTTCCCACCCAGGAAGTTGATGCAGCAGGCTGCCAGGCCCGTGGCGATCAGCATATGTGGCACATACAGCACCCCCTGCTCAGACATCACCTCCTGCCATTTCTGAATCTCTACTTTGAGGAATAAGCCCAGGCCAAAGAGGGTGGTGCCCGTCACCACAGAGATCCAGTTGAGCAGGCAGAGGACCTCAGCGAGCTTCTCTCTCTCCTCCTTGGTGAAGGTCACCTTACCGACTGCCATGTCCGTCCTCTGGGTTTTATGTGTGTCACGTCCAAGCACCCGCCGACATGGTCACAAACTGGAGTGCCTTAAGGTGCAGTACCACATGGCATGATCCCAGCAGCTAATTTATGTTCTACTGTGCCTGTTTGTGGCTATATTTGCAATTATTGTATTAATAAGAAAAACATCTGTGACTTTGAACAATGTGCTGACTAACATTAATTTGTAAAGATGGAGGCACCAGAACATCAGTGGGGTTTATGGTCTGCTTTATAGAGGGGACTGTTTTGAGTGATTGGTCTTTTCTCCTCCAATCAGGTTCCATTTGCTTCTCATCGTTTCTACCCTGCTGCCCATATGTGGATGTTCCTGGCTCTGACTGACAAATTGACACTGACTTAAAGCCAAACTCAAAATCCTGCTATCATAAAACAGTGTTGGACATCATCAGTTGCTTATACAGTCAGTTGTAACATCCAGTCATAGCCTTCACATTCAGTCCACAGGGTTCTGAGAGGTCAGAGGTCAGGGCGGGCCTCTCTTCATAGGAAGGCAGGAGGAAAGAGGAAGGAGAAGGCCGGTGGTTGCTCTCTGCAGAGCGTCATAAGCAGCTTAGTGAGGTATTTTAGGTATTCTTGACTGCTGTCCACAACCAGGATGTGACCGCTGCAGGGAAGGAAGAGGGTCAAGGTTTAACAAAGCTTGTGCTGATACTGAATGTAAAAAAATAACACTGCCTGTGTGTGGAGCCTTTTACTCCCCAAACTATCAGAATCAGAGCTCTACCACAGTCATAAGAATCATGTAAACACCTCCATCAGGGTGAACAGGTTCCTGCTGAAAGAAATTTTCAGAATCTGTTCAGTACAAATTATTCATGTTAAAACATTTAAAATGAAAGATTCTCTGGATATATTTTTTCTGAGCATGCTCAGATACTTGAGATCAGTCACAGATGTTCTCCTGGGATGACTGACCACTCTTCCACTGTTGACAGCTGAACAGCTTCATAGAGCTCATAAATAACACTGCTTACATAAGAGTATCTTTAAATGAGCCCATCTTTTGACAGGTGTTGTATACTTTAAGGTAGACACACAAATCATTCTCATCAATAATTCCAACAGTGAAATATTCTGATTAAACTAATACTAAATCTAAACCACAGAAAACCGATAGCAGAGCCAAGAGTTCCCGTGTTACAAATGTAAACAGGAAACCTTATTCAGTCTTGTAGAGCTCATGTTTGTGTCAGTCGTCAATCAGAATAGTTTATGAATAGTAATACATTAACCTCCTACCGGGCAACCCCATTTTTGTGATAATGTACCCACAATACAAAGATTACTGTTTTTCAACATTTTTGATTACAGTCCTTTGATTACATAACCTTGCTTTCATTTGAAAGGTAACTCTTTACATTTACAACCAAAAAGTCAGAATGAGTGCAAGTCATCCTGAAAATAGTGCCATCAAGACTAAAGTGTCCCACAGGTGGAACATTGTCCTTTAACAGGTTAAGAAAGAGGGAAAAAAGCGGTTTAACTCATTTGTTATGTGAAATAAACAACACACTAACCTCAACTGATATTCTGTACTGGAGTAAAATGAAAGTAAAGATGAGGAAGTTGAGATGAGTGCAGTAGCTGCCACCTCAGATATGTGATTCAACCAGCTTATGCTCTACTGAAGATGCTGTAAAGAATTTTACCTTGTTGTCTTAAAGCTGTCAATCATCTAACAGCCGCTGCTCGTCTGTCTTCCCTCCAGCTTCCTTCATCCTCGGGCAGCGTGAGTTCTGCCACAGTTACAGAGTCATGGAGCGAATAGGGTGGCTGAGAAGAAGAGTTTTGAGGCTCCTGTTAACCTGCTGTTCTGCGCTTCTAATCCCCTTACAGCTAATAAGCCTTGTAATAAGCTAAGAAATCTCCAACAACCCCATTCACCAGCTGGACCATCAGCAGGAAGCTACATGTCCACTACAGTGTTTCCACTCATTTTACATTCCACTGATTTATCTGACTTGCTGGTAAAGTGAGAAGAATATGGCAAGACAGGGTAGAGTACATTAAAGGTCACATATTCTGCACATCTCCAGCTCTATATTTATATTCTGGGGCTCTACTGGAATATCTTTGCATGATTTCCAGTTAAAAACTCCTTATTTATCTTATACTGGCCCTTTATGCAGCCCCTCAGTTCAGCCTCTGTCTGAACAGGCCGTTTTAGCTCCTGTCTCTTTAAGGCCCCCCTCCTGATGAGCTCGCTCTGTTCTGATTGGTCAGCTTCAGGAAGCTTCCTCCGGCTCCGGAGGCTACGTAAACAAACTATAGTAGCAGGATTTCACTTCTTTTTCTCCTTCTTTACTCCAAATGTCAACTTCTCAAATCCATCCGTACATGGACGTCAGTTGGACGGGTGAGTAGAGGTAACTTTGCAAACAGAGCGGTCGGAGCAGGTTGAAGCCCTGGCTTTCCCTTCACAGAGCATTTTTACATACACTGGCCCCAAAGTATTTGGACACCCAATAGTGGCTTCACTACAGATCACAGTTTCAATGTTTCAAAGTATTTAGTTTGCCACCCTTTAGCTTGCAGAACTGCTTGACATCGTCTGACTTTGACGGATTTGCACTTATCCGGAAATAACACACTTCTCCAAAAGCTGCTGTCCTTCTGTGCACGCTCTTAATTTAATCCTAACTGTCTTATTCTTTGAGTTTATGAATGGTTTCTTCAGTATCACTCTACCTCTGTACCAACACTCATTGATCCTATTTTGAATGGTCTGTGAACTGAGTTGCAGCTTGTAATTCTCATTGATCCCTGCTGCTTTCTTGATTTTACCCTCAGTTGGTCCAATGCGCTGCTCAGTCACAAGTCCTCCATCTTTGAACTTTGGGATAATAAACCAACATTTTCTCTGAGCTCACTTCACTTGTCTTTGCCATTTTTGCATTTGCTTTTAATTGACCGGTTCCGAGGTAATTTATAGTCAATTTATAAAGTCAAATTTATAAAATTCATATAAATTCACACAGGTGCCCTGAGCAGAGTAACCACAGGTACAGTTCATCACATTACCAGTGGACATGTTCCACTAAGTTTTACAACCAGAACTTGTCTAAATACTTTTTGTTGCCATTTAGGGGGGAGTGTTTATGCTTTTCAAAGGACAACTTAGAAATTAAAGTTGTGCTAAATGTATTTTTTTATCAAATGTTTATTTAACATTTTATGTAATAACCCTATGACCCTCATAGAAGTAGAGTAGGGTGAGGAGGGGGTAGTGTGTATAGATTGGAGTAGTGTAAAGCAGAGGATGGAACAGGATATAGAGCTGTGTAGAATAAGGGGGAGATGGATAAAGTGAGTGACAGTGATATAGAGACTGGTAGGAGGCCTACACACATTCACACTTTTCATTCTTCATGAAACATTTGTAAAACAGCTGTATTTTTTCAATATTTTCAAGATTTTGTTGGTGCATAACCAGTACAAACTATTGACCACTGAAAGATTGGTGTTTGCATGGAGTAAAGACTTCCATTATTGCCTTCACTATGGTACGCATCCAGGAGATACAACCAAAACACTAAACTGGGAGCCACTCATTGCACAAGTAGAAGTCCAATACTGCACAGGGAACCTTGTCTGTATGTAAAAGTTGCATACTGTATATTGTTATAAAATTGTGTTTGTTGTGTTTGATTGTGAACAGTGATTTCAGCAGCTGTCTTCAGTCAGCAGTGTGAGTGTTTGTCTACACAGGAGGAGACTTTCTCTCAGACAGAGGACACACTGAGGAACCAGACCACAACCAGAACCCAGACCAGAACCCAAACCCAGTATCTTAACCATCTTGAATAGTCAGAGTGAGAACAAAGCGATCTAACCTGCCGGCAGAAACCAAGACTGAAATTTAGTAAAAGAAAGAGTTTCATTTCTCCACAACAACTTGATCTGTAGTGAGAACAGAAACGGGTTTATTCACAGCAGAAATCACTGCAAAACTAGGAAAATAACCAGATTCAGCCAAACTCAGTTGGCAGTTTAAAAGTGTCTGTCGGGCCTTTTGTCTAAATCATAGAATGAGGATGAATTTTGGCCCTTTGAGTTCTGTCAGACTTCAGATGACTGCAGGATGATCTGCAACATGTCTCCTAGAAATCAGCTTTACATACTGCTCCTTTATTTTGCCAGAAATGTTTTGTGCTAACATTTTTTAAGGTAGTGTTATGTTCTTGGATCACAGAAGTCAAAGGTCAGAGGTCATAGTGGATGTTTGGACATACAGGTTTAGGCCACTGAAACGCTTTGGTTAAGGTTGGAGGTTAGGAGATTGTGTTAATAAAGTAAATACAACCTGTCTGAGGCTTAAACACAACCACAGAAAATGTTCATCATTTGTTGCTATAAGCGAATATTGTAGTGAACGTTTGGTAGATATGTTTTGTGAGAACATTTTGCAGCTTTAGATACATCAATTGAAAATGTTTCTTCATTATGTTGATAAAAACATAATCCAGGCAACATTTCTCTCAAATGTATTTACTGTAGCAAATCAGTAGAATATATATGTTAATATAGATATTATATAGGAGACAGTAGCTATACTAACAACTGAAAAGTGATTTAACTGATTTAAACCAGTTCTCCAGGTTCAAACAATCAAGTTTGGCCTCTATACTGAGAGACACGTGATGCTTTTTCATTTATCTTGCTGAACAATAGACATACTGTGCATTTACACAACATACTAAAAAGGAGAAAGTATAAAGTGCATATTAACAGAGCACACAGTAACACGTTAGTTTCTGCTGTTCCCTCCAGCACCACACCAACATACACTGAAACATTAAAACACATGTTCTTTAGTATGTGCTAAAGAACATGTGTTTCTGAACATAATCCAGGCAGCAGTTACACTTCTTTCTAAACATACTTTGTAATACGCAGCTTTATTTCTTATTAATTACATTTCTATAGTACACATACTAGCATCCATCCAGAAAACTAAACCTTAGAGCTATTGGCAGTATTGGGTTGTCAGGGTCCCCTCCTTTACAACACCCCCCCCCCCCCCCCCCCCAGGTATTGTTTTGTTTCTGTCTGTTTGTCAGGATGAACTCTTAGTGTTGTTTGTTACATACAGTGTGTTTCATCCTGCAGGTTCTTTAGAGTTCCTGTGTGCCCAAAGGGGGATATATTCTCTTTTTTAGTATTTATTTTAGAAGTATTCTAGAAAGTATCATTTACACAATTAAACATGGAGCCCCTGAAGGGCCATAGAGAGAAAAAATATATATCACAACTACGTTTTACTACATCGAGCACTCAAAATGCTATTGCATGCACGCAAGATCCAAATCATTCCTAGTCCTGGTCGAGGTTTATATGAACATTTTCCTCCTGTCGAGGATCTCTATGCATACATGTCATGTAATATTCCTCTCAGTCTGTTTCTATTAATTCCATATTGAACACTACACTCACCGGCCACTTTATTAGGAACACACTGCAGTCTAATGCAAACCAGTACAACAGCTCTGCCATCAATTCTACATTTATGAAGCTTATATATTTTCAGTTTTTGTTGAAATTGTCAGAAAGGTGATAATTCTACTTTATGTTTGTTATTGAGGTGGTGGTGGATGCTGGTGTACTGGAGTGCATTATATTGAATGGTGTTCCTAATTTTTGTTTCCTAATTTTGCCCTCCTCATGTATGTTAATGTAGTGGACAAAATATTAGGAACACCACAGCTCCACCAAATAGTGATTTTTCCCTCTAAACTTCTCACATGGTTTCATTTCAATAAATGTTCAAATGATCCAATATTTCAGCAAAAATCAAAGATTAGAGAAAAAGTCCAAAAAGTGAAAACAGATTTGTGTATCAGAACTTTGTTTTTTCTTCTTTCCTCTCCCATTAATCATCTCACGACCCCTCAGATTTATCTGCTGACCCTTTGGAGGGGCCCCACCCCTAGGTTGGGAACCACTGGACTAAACTAGCTAACTGTATATAAAGTAGTTGAAACTAGCTCCACCTCCAGCAGCTACAACAGTAACATGCTGCTTACACACTGATGCTTCAGTATTAATAATCTAATGATGTCATATATAATAATATATCAGAGGGACTTGCAGGACTTCTAATGAAGTATTTATACATTGCTGTATTGGTACTTTTACTGCAGTAAAGTATCTGAGTACTTCTTCCACTGCCTCTGAGCTACATGTTGACTTTAAAAACTGAAGAAATATTCCAACAGATCTGTGAGGATTACCCACAATCCTGTTTTCTACCTGGTGCAGGTGCGTCTTGATGACAGCAGGTGGAGCTGTTGTGTTTATCAACATGTAGCTGTTTCACTGCAGAGGGCGGAGGTCCACCGTACAAACACTGGTGGGCAAACAGCGGCCCGTGGCCCAAATCTGGCCCTCCAGCAAAAATATTTGGCCTCTTGATTAAAGTTAAATTTTTGACTTTCATAGTTTACATTCAAACTTTTATAAGTCAGTATACACACACACACACACACACACACACACACACATATATATAGTATATACAGTCCGCTCCTGGCTCCTGTCAATCACGGCATGACGTCATGTATCCAGAGCGTTTCCGGTGCAGGAGGGCGGGGCCTCCGTGCTCCTCAGGGAGAGACAGACAGGTGAGTCAGGTCAGCACGCGGCAGCAGGAAGCCACATCCGGCCGGGGGGGCAGCCTTCAAAATGAAAGCATGGATTCTCAGGTCAGCTTTTATTTTTTCATTTGTCAAAATATGTGAAATATTTTTATCTTTTGTTCTAAATGTGTAAAATATTGACTTTCCTGCTCTGCTTCATCACTGTTATTCATACTCACTTATTTATTTTAAATTCTACATTTGTCTGGATTTTAAACTTTATTCAATCATTTTCATACATATTTTTACACAATTTGATTTTCAGCACTTTGAGCTGCATTATGTGTGAAATAAAGTTTATTCAGCATTATTATCATTATTCACACTGGAGTGATCAGAGGAACACCAATCAATCAATTAGTCGATCAATGAGATATGAGCAGACCTGTGAGCAGCTGTCAGTTATTTAATACATATCGACTGAATATTATCATTTCGTGTTTCAGAAAAATTCTTCATTTAGAAGATTTCAATAATTAATCATTTATTTTTAAATGTATTTTTCTTTGTAAACTATTTGAGGATTTATTCATTTTAATGTTTTGAGTGACTGTTTTTATATTTAAACATCTGGGTCGAACCACATACTTTGAAACGTGTCACTATAGACAGTGAATATTACAATTATCATTCTTTTATTAATTTCATTATCAGTCAATCTGCTGATTAATTAAATGAATATATTTAAAATAAGTTATAAAGAGTAAATCAGCTCAGCTCAACATGTTCACAGGTTCACGTCACTGAATAAAGTTTATAAAGCTGGAACGAGTCGATGTTTGACACATTTACCTAAAAAAATCAATCGATTATCAAAGTAGTTGCTGATTAAACTGTTGATCGACTAATTGATTCTTTAAACACTGAACTGTTGAATTCAAACTGAACTGTGTCAATATTTGCTGGTTTTCATTGTCTTCTATTAAAATAAATGCTAACACATGATTTCACAGCTCCTTTAATTTTATACTAAATTAAAGTAATTTGCAGTTTGGTGCAAATTATGTGAAATAATTTTCTGTTAAGAAAATACTCGTATCATATCATATCAGCATGTTAGATTGTTTCTTAATGAATGTCCTGAGAATGAACAGCAGGTACAAAACTGAAAACTGAGTATTTTCTGTCAGATAAAGAAATTTATTAAGAAATTTAGAAAAAAAAAACATTGTCGTATGAACCCAAACAGCCCATAACGAGCAACAACTAAACCAACTTCAAGCTTCTTTCAGTTTTTTCTTTCTGTTAAATATCTGAAATCACTGAGAAAACTTCCAGGAAATTAGTATAAAACAAGGTGACCTGACACCCAATAAACTGAATATTATATATATATATATATATATATATATATATATATATATATATATATATATAATCACGAAAGTAATCAGCAGGTTGATTGCTAATGAAAACAATTACAAAATGCAGTTAAATATAAAAACAATAAACAAATAAATCCTAAAATAGTTTACAAAGAATAAACACAGCGAAGTTCAAATTAAACAACTGAAATATGTCAACTAGTTCTGACAATCTACACATAACAACAATATTAATAACAACAGCAACAATAAAAACAATAACAGCAACAATAATAATAATAATATTAATAACAACAGCAACAATAATAACAATAACAGCAACAATAATAATAATAACAACAATAACAACAATAATAACAACAATATTAATAACAACAGCAACAATAATAACAACAATATTAATAACAACAGCAACAATAATAACAATAATAACAACAATAACAACAACAATAACAACAACAACAACAATAATAACAACAACAATAATAATAATAACAAAAACAACAATAATAACAGCAATAACAATAACAACATTATTAATTATTGATGAATAGAGAAAACAATCATCATTTAATTGATTATTGATTGATGAATAGAGAAAACAATCATTAGCGGGGTTAGTTGTGACTGCTGGTGTTTTACTCTGACACCCCCCGCCCCCCCCCTCCCGGGCGAACAGGAAGTGTGTCCCGGTGTCTCGTGCTTGCTGTCGGTGATCCGGTCTGGATTCAGCCATATTCCCCTCGCTCCGCCACACCGGCAGCCGCCCGCAAACTCCCGAAAAACGCTCCGTAATCCTCCAGCACGCGCCTCGACGGTTCTGCCGGAGGTTCGTCGGTACCGTGAGTCCGTCCCGGAGCTCCCGGACATGTTACCGAACTGATAACCGACCCGCAGATATGCAGCGGCCGCGACCAGCCTGAGAGAGTCGACGGTCTGACCGAGAGGAAAGTCCAGATTTACCGGGATTAAAGCGGCGGAGGGCGGACCGGCGCGGGCCTGCAGGCGGTAACCGGCGGAGACTCACCGACACACCGACAGCCAGACTCCGAAAAATGTCGGGAATGTCTTCCCGGAGCTAACGAGGCGGCTAGCGGAGGTTAGCAGGCGGAGCTCGGCGGCACTCGGCAGAAAGCGGAGTTCGGTCGGAGGGTCAGCGGCAGCGGCGGTGACTGTCCTCCGGAGAGAGGCCACTGTCCCCGGGCAGCATGTCGGCGCAGGCCCGCCTGAAGCGGCTGGAGGAGCTGCTGCTGGAGCAGAAGCTGGCGGGCAGTCTGAGCGTGGAGACGCTGCTGGACCTGCTGCTCTGCCTGCACTCAGAGGTGTCTCAGTCCCCGCTGAAGAGGGAGAAGCACGTCCAAGACTTTCTGGACTGGGGTAAGACCCGGGGCCGGGGCCTGGACCCGGTCCTGGACCTAATACTGGACCTGGACCCGGTTATTAGTCAGTCTGAAACAGGTTTCAGTGATCAGTGTGGTTTGTCCTGGTTAGTCCTGGTTTGTCCCACTTAGTCTCACCTTGTCCTGGTTAGTCCTGGTTTGTCCCACTTAGTCTCACCATGTCCTGGTTAGTCCTGGTTTGTCCTGGTTAGTCCTGGTTTGTCCCACTTAGTCTCACCTTGTCCTGGTTAATCCTGGTTTGTCCCACTTAGTCTCACCTTGTCCTGGTTAGTCCTGGTTTGTCCCACTTAGTCTCACCTTGTCCTGGTTAGTCCTGGTTTGTCCCACTTAGTCTCACCTTGTCCTGGTTAGTCCTGGTTTGTCCCACTTAGTCTCACCTTGTCCTGGTTTGTCCCACTTAGTCTCACCTTGTCCTGGTTAGTCCTGGTTTGTCCCACTTTGTCCTGGTTACAGCTGGGGCGGTATGGCAAAAATATATCAGGATATTTTTCATGATATTGACAGTATTTGTTGATGATATTGACAGTATTTGTTATTGATATTGACAGTATTTGTTATTGATATGGACAGTATTTGTTATTGATATGGACAGTATTTGTTATTGATATGGACAGTATTTGTTATTGATATTGACAGGTTTTCAATTAAAATTAACTATCAGTACTTGCTTAATAAAAACAGATGAAATTTACTGAGTTTTAAATGCTGCTCAGTTTTTATAGGACGTATTTACAGATTCTCAGCAGAACTATTCAATAAATGTATCATGACATTTAGGCCTGTAATGATTCTCCAAATCCATGTTTCAGTTCAGACCTCGTTTTTTTTGTTGGGGGGTAATTTATTAAATCGACTACAATTAAAATATCAAGAACACTACAGAACTATGAAGGTAGATTAATTTTATTAACTAATTGAACAAAAATAAATAAATTTTGCTAAAGACCAGTCTACATATTAACTGAGTTAACAAAATTACCATATTTCCTCTAATAGAGGCGTCAGTGCAGAGGGCACCAGGCCTTTATTAGAAGCAGGCTTATATTAGAGAGAGGCCTTTATTTCTCCCTCCCTCTGTTTGATAAGTATATTTACTCATACACAAAGACAACATCCCTGCTGACTGTAGTTAATGCAGAAAGTCAGATTCACTGAGCTCACATTGAACGCACCTCATTGGCTGCTTGTTACAGAAGGAGGAAAAAGGATTTCTTTCGTGCATCATATCACTGTTTTGATGTGATGCACAATGTTTTGTTGTAGCTTGTGGAGGATGAAGATTCAAACCCTTTCCACAACTTTAGAACTCAAACAACTTGGAGAAACCTGTTGCGTGACAGTATTTATACCCGCTTTGGGATGTGCAGCGACAATAATAGTCCCCCCTGAATGTTAGTCCTGTGCTACTGAGTTCCGTCACCTGAAGTCACTTTAGCTCAAACACTGTTAACACCAGCTTATAGTGACATAAATCCTCCATCAGCTGCGCTCAGAAACAGGATCGATTTCCTAAATGTTAGCTAATAACATGATGTTGACGGAACGAAAAAAGGCGGAACTCAACTGCGAGGGTGGTGCAGCGCCCAGACAGTCTACAGTGCGCACACGCTGGAGTTATCTTGTAGTTCATCTTTAAAAAAGCCAGCAGTTGCAAGCATGTTTTGATTTAATGACTCAATAATTACATTTTGTGAGATGAATGTTAAGTATACTGTGAACTTTCTACGCCGTCACTCAGAAACGTTAGCAGCGAACTCCAGCAGTAACAAACGAGCGGCTGACCAACACACTGAGGCGGATCTCCAGTGTGTAAAACTTGCCAGACAAAAGTCGCTGCTAAAAGATCCAACACATCAAACTTAACTTAACATCTTCGAGATCACACCCAGCTGTACACGCTCAAGTGAAGGTTACACACTAAGTTAAAAAAACATTACTTTAGTGGAGAGTTGGTAGGAAATTAAATATAAAAGTGTCACTTACAATCAATGACTTACAATGTTTCAGTATAACATAAACCAACGGCAACAAAGCAGGAAAAGGAGCATTGCACCGTTTATAAATACAAAACAACATGAGTACGACCGTCTACATCCTGCTGCTTCCTCCATCTGTGCTGAGGAAACGCTGCTGTGGCAGGTCAGTAGGATCCTGTAGACGTCCAGCAGTATACCAGAACTGCAAAAAAACAATAATAGACAGGAAAATTAGATTAATGTCTAAAATAGATGATTAAAACAGAATTAAAAATTCATCAGCATCAGAGCCATTAATGAAGTGCTGAATATGAGATGATGAAACAGTGACACTAATTATCTGATTCAGTGCCAGCAGAAAGTGATACATAACGAAGTGAAATGTGAACAATATCATCACACAACAGAATAAGAAGATGTAGAGACACTAGAAATAATTTCCACATATTAAAATTAGGCTTAAAACACATGAATGATTAAATGTGACTTTAGTACAGAGTGAGTATTTGTGCTATTCAGAATATGTGATGCTCATAAAACACTTGAGTGATGTCAGACTGTTTCTGAGAGGAAAAGCTGTTACTGACTGATTCTGTATTTATAACGATGGCAGCTCATTAACAGTGTGGATTCTTTTCTAATCAAATACAACAAAGGGTTTAGTTTTTACAGTGTTTCCAGTTTTCACACAGCTGTCTCATGTTAATCTGTCTGCTGTCATCAATGTTTGTTAGAAGCTGTTTTAAACCAGACTGGAGATAAAATGATTCTACTGACCCAGAAGAAGCAACATCGCTCTTTTTACTCAACACTTTATGTAAACTTGGGACTTTTGTCCATGTTGGGATCCTGTAGGAATGATGACTCTGTTTTTCCAGTGATCTGATTGGTCAGTGGTCATGGTGTTGATCCTCTGATTGTTAACCTGCTCCGGTGCAGGTTAGCTGTTCAGCACAGGTTACCATGGTGATTTATCTCGGTTAAAAGTGAGCCAGCTTCTTGATACCTGAAAACCTGAGTTAAGTCCAAAGAGATCTGCTAACACACTGATCAGGCACCTGATCGGGTTGATTGACATGTTCAGGAATCTGATAGGTTGTGTTTGGTTGTTGCTGCTTGTTGCAGTGACATCACATGAAGAACGTCAACAGCTGACTGTAGCCTCCATGTTCACTCCTCAAAGTACAAACTGTTACTGACATCAGGTCCACGTCCAGCATCTCATCAACATGAGCAGAGCTGCAGCTAACCATCATTTTCATTATTGATTCATCTGCCCATTATTGTCTCAATTCATCAATTAATTGATTCAAAATAGTGATAAAATGTGATTCAGCGTGTCTCAGTGACGTCTTCAGTCTGAAACCTTCAGATATTCACCTTACTGACAGAAAACTCGTCACATTAGAGAATCTGGGATCAAAGAACATGTGTGCAGAGTTTCCGTCAGTGTTTTGTAGGGATTTTAAAAAAAAAAAAAGTATTTTAAGATGTTTTCTAAACTAAAATGTGTTATACATGTAGCGTTGCTCCGAGTGTGTGGTCGAGAGAGTGTGACGGTGAGGCTGCAGCTAACGGAGCAACCCGCTGGGCAGGCAGAGAGTTTCTGCAGAAAACAAGCAGCGAGACCCGGGGAGACACAAGAGCAGCTGCTCGCTAACAGCTACGTGTGTTTACAGCAGAGAGCAGGAGGGAGGACAGACGTCTCTGCTGCTCTGTGCTGAGACTCTGCTGCTGCAGACTCATGGACACTTTCAGGTTATAACTGTAGCGTCCGTCGTAAAATGCTTAGTATTCACAAATCAGAGGTTATTTGATGAACGTGGATGCTGATACGCAAAAATGAACTAAATGGGTTTTATTTCTATTTTTAAAAACAAAGCAAATCGACGTTGGGCAAGTAATGTGATCGGTGTAACGCCGGCAACAGGTTTTGGTCACCTGACTGTTTCAGTCAGTGTTAACTGTCTTCATAAATCTGATGTTTCAAACCTGCCACAGAGGTACAAAAGGTGAAAGTGTTCACAGAATCATTAATAACACCTGAAGCTTCTCACTGAAACAACATTCATCAATAATCTGTTTTTAATTTTGATCATTTCATCGACTCAACGATCAATCAAGCAAATAATCAGCAGATTAATCAATAATGAAAACAATAATTAGATATAGTGTCAGTTACAGTGTGTGTGTGTGTGTTACAGTGTGTGTTACAGTGTGTGTGTGTGTGTGTGTGTGTGACCCAGATATGACTGAGCCATTAACAGATAAATAAAAGATGAATGAGAGCTGACAGTCTGCAGGGTCCTAGTGCCCGCATCATTGATATGTTTTAATTAATTTAAAGGATCATTCTGCTGATTTTCAAATCAACACTGAACTAACCTACTAACAAGTAGTGTGTGTGTGTGTGTGTGTGTGTGTGTGTGTGTGTGTGTGTGTGTGTGAGAGAGTGTGTGTGTGAGAGAGTGTGAGAGTGTGTGTGAGAGTGTGAGAGTGTGTGAGTGTGTGAGTGTGTGAGTGTGTGAGTGTGTGAGTGTCCAAAGCCTGATATATCTTATTCCTCTGATATCTCTATAATAACTGTGTATTATCTCCATTATATTTGAGATCTCTATAATATATAATATCTCTGATATCGCTTTGTCATCTCTATAATATTTCTGATATCTCTATAATATCTGATATCTTTATATCTGTGATATCTCTAATATCTCTATAATATCTCTGATATCTTTATATCTCTGATATCTTTATATACTGATATCTATGATATCTATAATATCTCATCTGTAATATGTTTATAATATCTCTGATATCTATATCTCTGATATCTTTATAATATCTGATATCTATAATATCTCATCTCTAATATGTCTGTAATATCTCTGATATCTATATCTCTGATATCTTTATAATATCTCTGATATCTATATCTCTGATATCTTTATATCTCTATAATATCTCTGATATTTCTGATATCTATATCTCTGATATCTTTATAATATCTCTATAATATCTCTGATATCTCTGATATCTTTATAATATCTGATATCTATGATATCTATAATATCTCTGATATCTCTAATATGTCTGTAATATCTCTGATATCTCTAATATGTCTGTAATATCTGATATCTATATCTCTGATATCTTTATAATATCTCTGATATCTCTGATATCTATATCTCTGATATCTTTATATCTCTATAATATCTCTGATATCTCTGATATCTATATCTCTGATATCTCTAATATGTCTGTAATATCTCTGATATCTCTAATATGTCTGTAATATCTGATATCTATATCTCTGATATCTTTATAATATCTGATATCTATAATATCTCATCTCTAATATGTCTGTAATATCTCTGATATCTATATCTCTGATATCTTTATAATATCTCTGATATCTCTGATATCTATATCTCTGATATCTTTATATCTCTATAATATCTCTGATATCTATATCTCTGATATCTTTATAATATCTCTATAATATCTCTGATATCTTTATAATATCTGATATCTATAATATCTCTGATATCTCTAATATGTCTGTAATATCTCTGATATCTCTAATATGTCTGTAATATCTGATATCTATATCTCTGATATCTTTATAATATCTGATATCTATAATATCTCATCTCTAATATGTCTGTAATATCTATGATATCTATATAATATCTGATATCTATGATATCTATAATATCTCATCTCTAATATGTCTGTAATATCTCTGATATCTCTAATATCTCTGATATCTATATCTCTGATATCTCTGTAAATCTTTGATATCTATATCTCTGATATCTTTATAATATCTCTATAATATCTGATATCTCTCTGGTCTGTGTCTCTAACGTTTGTGTTGGTGTCTTTGTGTCCTCAGTGAAGCCGTTCACCACTGCAGTGAAGGACATGAGACTGCACAGAGACGACTTTGAGATGCTGAAGGTGATTGGACGAGGAGCTTTTGGAGAGGTAAGACTTCCTGTTGACCTCCTTATGACTTTTGACCTTTGAGTGTGTCCCAGCAGACAGCAGCTCTTCCTCCGTCTGCCATCTGGTCTGTTCTTGTGTTCTTGTTCTTGTCATCAGTCGCAGCTCGACTGCTGTTCCAGTTCAGAGTCCAGATCCAGCCAAGTTCACTCCAAATGACCCCAGGAGTTTGAGGCTAAAAGCTGTGTAGGACTGTCGGTTTATTAAGTTTTAATATGTTTTCAGGTGACAAAGTAACATGTAGATTCCCAACATGTGGTCAGTTTATCTAAATGACGCCTGTCTGTAAACCTGCTGTGATGTTTTAGAGATGTTTGGGAGCTGCTGGCCGGGTGAGATCAGCTGATCATCTCAGCTGCTGGCAGCCCGACTCCTGAGATGATCAGCCGGTCAGCGTGTCGTCAACCCGTCAGAACATGATCCCATGAAGTGATCTGTGCAGCTCTTTGGTGATTTACTGCTGGCTCTAATGTCTCTGCAGCACTTTGATATATGATATAATTCCTTTTGGAAGATAAATGTTGGTCTCACAGATGAAATCTAACAGTTGTAGCTGCTACATTAGTTTGTCTGAATGTAAAGTGAAGCTTCATGTTTTTACTGGACAGAACAACAGTGCTGCCTCTGAGGCTCCATATGTACAGATATCAGCGCATTTACATACATATAAATGCATTAAAATGTACAGATTAGAGTAGAGATTATTGTGTCACAGTACAGGCAGGTACAGGTGTGTTGAAGCTGAACTGCTGCTCTTCCTCCTACAAATGATCATAAGGCGTCCTCGGGAGTTTGTACTCCTGAGTTGAACTTGCCAAGTACAGAAGTCTGAAGTTGGCGTACTTCGAACTGAGAAAGGCCCAGAGACACACAGGCTGCATCCCAACACACACACCTGCAGTCTTCACACACCACCAGGTAGCAGACAGGTGTGAAATATACCAACACACACAGTGATGCTCACTCCTCCTCACGCCGCTTCATATTCAGAGGCAAGTGTATCCCACAATGTACCACCAGTCCAGTAGTTGGCGGTAGAGCACCTATTGGCTGGTTTTAGGACCAACAGTAATCTACAGACAGGAAGAAGTTAATAAATGGGCTCAGCGTGAATATAATTATTCATATCCAAACACTGAATGATGGCAGAACCTCCACAGAAGCTTATCACAAGACTAATATTGTTGTATATCTGACACTGTCAAGATCAATATTAAAGGGAAACTTTGATATTTTCCAACCTGGACCCTATTTTTCCCATCATTTTGTGTCTAAGTGACTAGTGGTCTCACCAGCACTTTAAACAACACGCCCACACCAACACAGCCCCTGTATAGTTTTATACAGGACTGTTTTCTGTCTGAATGCAGCTGAGAAGATCCTGTATGTTTCTGAACAACAAGAAAAAGCTTAATGAGAAGAGGAATACAGTGCACACATACAGTAGACGAGACAGACGTCCTGTTTGCCTTTCCAGCGCATGCACAGTTGGTGCGTACAGTCCATGCAGTCACAAATTTTAGGCTGCACACAGACGACACGGGCAGATTACGACATTTACGTCATGCGGACCCTCGTGGGCAGGTGGACACGGAAAGCATGAATTGGCCTTTACTCTCCTTCTGTAGTGTTCAGTAGAAACAGGAAGCAGTTCATCAGTAAAACACAGGAAGTGAAATGTGGTCTGAACAGGAAACTGAATCATGGATACGGCGCTCCAACATGGCGTCCGTCCAGTCCTGTGAAAGCTGCTCAGTGTGTGTGTGAGAGTGTGCTTCTCTTTCTATCTTTGTGAGAACCAGTTTCAGTTTAAAAACCAGCGTTATGTGGACATTTCTGTGTTATGAGGACATGTTGGCCGGTTCTTGCTTATTCAAAGGGCAGTTTGAGGGTTCAGACTTGGTTTTAGGGTCAAGGTTAGGATTCGGTTTAGGTTCAGTTTAGGGTTAGGGTGGGGCATTTAGTTGTGATGGTTAAGGTGGGTTAGGGGGCAGGGAATGCATAATGTCAATGAGGGTCCTCACAAGGATAAAAAGACAAACCTGTGTGTGTGTTTCCAGTTAAAAGTGCATTTCCTGTTTATAGCACACAGCTTCCTGTGTTCTTCCTCTGTGGTTCAGGAGGAGTCCAGCTGCGTCCGTGTTACCCGGCATGCTTGGGAGCAGACTGTGAGGACCATGGATGTATAATAAGATTTGATACGCCGCCACTCAGCCTTGCTGCCAGTTCCCCCCAGTGGCCACTCGCAGTATTACAGCTAAAAAAGCATTTTCCCCACAGAGCTCCGTTATAAACCTAAACCTATAAACCTAAATCTGTGAAACTACTGACAGGACGCCTCCAACTGCAAATAAGGTCAATTATGACTCTTTGTGTTTTTAAACCATGAAGGTTTTATATTTAAAAAACCTTTCTCAAGCCAAGAAAATTTTAAAATCTGTGACTCACCCTGATGTAACGTCTGCAGGCTTAGCGGGAAAAACACTACTACTGAGCATGTGCAGTGAGCCGCACAACGAGAAAGCTAGAAACTGTTGTGGCTCATGTGTGCAGCGAGAAATTCTCATTGGATTGAATAGGCGCCATGTTTGAGTCTGTATATACGTCCATGATGTTCGCTCTGCTGAGTTTATATGTTCAATGTAACTCCTGGAAGAGTGAAGCGGCGAATGTCAGAGTGAAGCGGCGAATGTCAGAGTGAAGCGGGAATGTCAGAGTGAAGCGGCGAATGTCAGAGTGAAGCGGCGAATGTCAGAGTGAAGCGGCGAATGTCAGAGTGAAGCGGCGAATGTCAGAGTGAAGCGGCGAATGTCAGAGTGAAGCGGCGAATGTCAGAGTGAAGCGGCGAATGTCAGAGTGAAGCGGTGAATGTTGACAGGCTGAACAGTAACTGATTAACAGACGTTCAGTCCTGATAACAGCTGGACTGAAGTTAAAGTCCCATTGATTGATCGATCAGCTGATATCTGGCAGGCGGCTGAGAAGCTGAGATGTGAAACATACAGAGAACTTCATCATGTTCATCTTCTACGTTGTGTGAAGAAAATTAATATCAGCTGATGTTTAAACTGTCAAATATCAACATTAGTATCAAACCTCATGTTCAGTCTGCTGCCTTTAACTGAAACTGAAATATTCTAAGATAATCTGTTCAATATTGACATTTAGATATTTATTTGTCTTACAGCACTTTGATCAGTGACAGCTGAATATAATCATATAATAAATAATGTATTTCGACATCTGCAGTAACTAAAGTTAAAATAACTCAAAGATGTCTGATCACTGTTGTGTGAGAAGCAGAAACGGTTTGAAAGTTGACGCTCAGATGACGAGGAGCTGCTGCCGATCAGATTCTATTGATCATACAGAGGACAGATGAAGGTTTGATGAATCTGATCGGAAACGACTGTCAGGACTCGTCTCTGGTCCTCAGAGGAAACCAGTCTGATGCCACACCGGCTAGCATTAGCTGCCGTGCTACACGCCCAGCTGTGTGATGACATCATCAAGAGCACAATGTAGCACAGATCACCATCTGATCCACAACATCTGACCACATCTGTGCAGACACACAGTGAGAGAGTTACAGAAGCAGGTCAGTCTGCCTATAAAAGGAGAGAGAGGTCTGTTTTCCTAATGAGGTCAGTGTGTGTGTGTGTGTGTGTGTGTGTGTGTGTGTGTGTGTGTGTGTGTGTGTGTGTGTGTGTGTGTGTGTGTGTGTGTGTGTGTGTGTGTGTGTGTGTGTGTGTGTGTGTGTGTGTGTGTGTGTGTGTGTGTGTGTGTGTGTGTGTGTGTGTGTGTGTGTGCGCGCAGGAGGAGTTTCAGTCAGCAGCTACAGGAGGCTCCTCACTCTGATCAGTCCCTACACAAAAATGTTTGATTTTGCAGCATGATTTTGTAATGTTTTATGTCTCTTTTTGTGGTAAAATCACAAACAAAGGAAAATAATGTGATGTATTTAAACTGCCAGTGAAGAGTCATATGTAATGACTTCCTTTGATAAAAAGCATTCTGCATATCACAGAAACAACTATATTTCAGGTCTAATGTTTAATGTGTTTTCTGGACTCAAAGTTATATAACAAACAGACATTTGAAGGCAAAAGTCCTCAGTAAGAAATACTGAAGAACACACATACAGGGTTCAACGTTCCTTTGGTGACATCACAGCTCGCGTTCATCATCACACCAGCAGTGTTTTATAACACTGCTGGTGAAGGAACGTGTGTGTGTGTGTGTGTGTGTGTGTGTGTGTGTGTGTGTGTGTGTGTGTGTGTGTGTGTGTGTGTGTGTGTGTGTGTGTGTGTGTGTGTGTGTGTGTGTGTGTGTGTGTGTGTGTGTGTGTGTGTGTGTGTGTGTGTGTGTGTGTGTGTGTGTGTGTGCGCGCGCATTGTCCACATACCAGAGGAGAGGTGTGTCAGAGCCACACCTGCCTGCTGCCTCAGGATATACACACTCTCACAGGTTCATGTTACTGCACTTGTGAGGACATCAGACTGCAGATCAGCCTGGTCCTCACAAACACACACAGACACTCAAACACACACAGGTGGAAGCAGCCCGCTCTGAGTGTGGTGCATTATGGGTACAGCTCGCAGGTCCTCTGTTGGTCTCTGGATGCGGTTTGTGTGGATCAGGTCTCATATCAGTGGAAACACAGCGGGAAGTGTTTGACAGTGCTGTTTAAACCACCTCTGCAGGTGCATCAGCCAATCAGATACCAGTGAGCTCTCATACCTGAGAGAATGTTTATAACATGTTTTAACTGCAGTTCTGTTCCTGGACTGAGATTAAAACATGCTAGTCGCATCAGCTCCGTGTTTCCCGTATACCGCTTACCTCTGTGTTGTGACCGTATGACTGAACACGCCAACAGGTGTGAACACGCTAACAGGTGTGAACACAGCCTGTTGTTTCCATGTCCACGCTCTGAGACACGGTTCGACCTCGCCGTCCCCTGGGTTGACTGCTTTGGGGTGGCGGCGGCGGCCTCCGGGGGAGGGGTTAGGCTAACCCATTGTGGCTAACTTCAGGGCTAACACCCTTCACTTTTCCAGCTGTTGGGGAAACAACAGACGAGAGTGGTCTGATCTTATTAACTGACACACTGCGGTCTGTACTGAACATTTACTGCCAGTCTGATAACTTCCTGCTAAACTCTGCTCCGCTCGCGTTCGGCGTCATTTTTCTGCTGCTCGCTCAACTACACACACACATTACACGCTGCTCTATTCCTTTAAGGAGCTGCGCTCCTCTTATAACAGCAGCTTTCACATAGTGTCCTTTGAAGAATGAGGAGAGGAAGGATGACTCAAAACAATTCAACGGTAACTCGGGTGTTATCATGCTCGCACAGTGTGTGAGTGAAAATCATTAGTATCCCAATGATATTAATGATCGTGTGAAATTTTAGCAGCAGTGGTCATAATTCAGAGTGAATATTGGGGAAACACTGTTGCATGTTTTATTTCTTGGAGCCCATCGGTTTGACTGGTTTAGGGTTTTTTAACCCTTACTGGGCTGTTTTCTTAACAGTATCTCTAGTGTGTTTTCTCAGGTAAATATTAATCTGGCTGTGATCAGAAAGGGGGGATTGTGCTCTGACAGTGAAAGCACTGAATGAGGAGGGGTCCATGTCTGAGATGGTGTAGTGAACTACACTTGTTCCAAGAGCTGAACAGTAGGTGAAACATCCCAAACTGTCTCCTCTGATCCTCCCATTTAAACAGGAAGACTGTCTGAATATATGTTTATCTCCTGTGTGGTCTATACACAGTATCTTGCCTTGGGCTTGAAAGTGACATATCTGTGTGTAGAGCTGTAGAAGTCTTCTTCATGGTCTGGTGACTCTGATGGAGGGGTGTATACTGCACACAGATAGAAATCTACCTCACAAATGTTTGTCTATATGTTTGTTCATTTTTAACCAAATGTGGTTTTGTTTGTTTTGGGTTGTGATGTGTTTGGTGAGATCAGCTTTGAGCCAGATCACCATTCGTCCTGAGTCTGTACCACGCTGCACTGTGCTCAGCTTAACTGAAGGACACTGAGTAACTGCATCACATCCACGTTTCTAACAGGCAAAATATCAAGAAGACCAAAAGTTCTGAGAACAAACCCTGAATGTTCCAAAAGCTTATTGTGAAAGATTTCATGAGTGAGTAAAAACAGAAATAAATTCAACCAAAGTATGAATAAAACAGACAAAGGACCAATCAGGTGCAGCTAATTTACAGGAGAATTAATACAGTTACACTGACCGTGTGTGTGTGTGTGTGTGTGTGTGTGTGTCTGTGTCTCTGTGTGTCTCTGTGTGTCTCTGTGTGTGTCTGTGTGTGTGTGTGTGTGTGTGTGTATCTGTGTGTGTGTGTATCTGTGTGTGTGTGTATCTGTGTGTGTGTGTGTGTGTGTGTGTGTGTGTATATGAATGTATCTGTGTGTGTGTGTATCTGTGTGTGTGTGTGTGTGTGTATCTGTGTGTGTGTGTATCTGTGTGTGTGTGTGTGTGTGTGTATATGAATGTATCTGTGTGTGTGTGTATCTGTGTGTGTGTGTGTGTGTATCTGTGTGTGTGTGTGTGTATCTGTGTGTGTGTGTATCTGTGTGTATATGAATGTATCTGTGTGTGTGTGTATCTGTGTGTATATTAATGTATCTGTGTGTGTGTGTATCTGTGTGTGTGTGTATCTGTGTGTGTGTGTATCTGTGTGTGTGTGTATCTGTGTGTGTGTGTATCTGTGTGTGTGTGTGTATCTGTGTGTGTGTGTGTATCTGTGTGTGTGTGTGTATCTGTGTGTATATGAATGTATCTGTGTGTGTGTATCTGTGTGTGTATATGAATGTATCTGTGTGTGTGTGTATCTGTGTGTGTGTGTGTGTGTGTATCTGTGTGTGTGTGTGTATCTGTGTGTGTATATGAATGTATCTGTGTGTGTGTGTGTATCTGTGTGTGTGTGTGTATCTGTGTGTGTGTGTGTGTGTGTATCTGTGTGTGTATGTGTATCTGTGTGTGTGTGTGTGTATATGAATGTATCTGTGTGTGTGTGTGTATCTGTGTGTGTGTGTGTGTGTGTATATGAATGTATCTGTGTGTGTGTGTGTATCTGTGTGTGTGTGTGTGTATATGAATGTATCTGTGTGTGTGTGTGTGTATCTGTGTGTGTGTGTGTGTGTGTATCTGTGTGTGTGTGTGTATCTGTGTGTGTGTGTGTGTGTGTATATCTGTGTGTGTGTGTGTGTATCTGTGTGTGTGTGTGTGTGTATGAATGTATCTGTGTGTGTGTGTATCTGTGTGTGTATCTGTGTGTGTGTGTGTGTATCTGTGTGTGTGTGTGTGTGTATATCTGTGTTTGTGTATATCTGTGTGTGTGTGTATCTGTGTGTGTGTGTGTATATCTGTGTGTGTGCGTGTATCTGTGTGTGTGTGTGTATGTATCTGTGTGTGTGTGTGTGTGTGTGTGTGTGTGTGTGTGTGTGTGTGTGTGTGTGTGTGTGTTTGCAGTAGTCTGTTACTGTGGAGCATCTCTTTGATGCCCGTTCAGACATTGCTGTAGTGGGTAGGGGAGGGGTAGGATTGTTTATCATAGATGTGTAGGTCATCTGCTGGTGATGGTGGGGGGGTCTTCTGTGGCTGGGTGGGGCAGAGTGGTGGGATATAGGATGGGGATGGAGTGCTGCAGGGTGGTGGGATATAGGATGGGGATGGAGTGCTGCAGGGTGGTGGGATATAGGATGGGGATGGAGTGCTGCAGGGTGGTGGGAGGGTGGTTTGTATCTGTGTGGTCTGTGGTTCCTGGGAGCAGCAGCTGAGGCTGTTGGTGTAACGTCGTTCAGTGTTTTAGGAAATGTTCTCAATCCAGCCTTGTTCAGGTGTAGCCCATCATAGAGATCCCATGTTCCAATGTTAGTGTGGTGGGCTAGGTGGATGTTTGGGAGGGCTGCACAGCTTCTTGACATTTCCATGTTGATCTCGTGGATGACATGTGGAGGGTGTCTGTTCTGGGGAGAAGGGTAGAAATAATCACCTGCTGTCAGGGAACTCCCTGGAGGCCCTCTCAGCCACTTTGGTCATGGCCTCAGCAGGGCCCCGGTGTAGGGGGTGGAGGTCATTGGTGTCAGTATGTACCACGATGTACTGGAGGCTCCCCAGTGTGTCCTGTCTAAGCAGCTCCATGGCGTTTGGCTGTGGTGTTGAGGCCAGGGAAGAGGCGTTTAGTGTAGTATTTTCCGTTGTAGTCCATGAGTGGATGGGGAGGGGGGAGTCTGTGTCGGGGGGGGGGGGGGGTCTCTGGGCGTTAGGATTGGAGATGTGGGTAAAGGCCGTGGGAGGAGGGAGCTGCCGGTGTCAGAGGGAGAAGGTGGTTTGGCAGCAGGGGAGAGGGTGGGTGTTGGGACAGCAGATACATGACAGCTCTTCTCCTGGAGTTGCTCCCTGATCTCCTGTAGCTCTCTGCTGAAGCTCAAGTCTCTGTTGGCTGTATCCTCCTTTATTCTCAGGGCCTGAGCTCGTAGGGTGGTGTTCTCCTCCTCCAGCTCACGTACGGCCTGTGTCAGCTGTCTGAACCTCCTCTGGATCTCCTTCAGCTCTGTTGTGGTTTCCTGGTT
>CM076462.1:29813914-29838914 GCA_038419695.1 Scomberomorus guttatus
GCAAATTTTTAGATGAACTTGATGCAGTGTTGTAACTTTGCTGGGCGTTGCCTAAGGTTACTATAGTAACAACACACTGTGATTTAACTACAAACACAGAATGTCTTGTGAAACCTCTCTGCTGCTGACATGGCGTCTAAATCAGTTTCCTCCACGCAGTGTGTATGTGTGAGAGAGAGAGAGAGAGACAGGAAGGTGGGCTTCCTGGCCCCAGTGTCCTCTGGGAAATGTAGTTATGTCCTGTCCAGCCAGCTCAGCCTCCACCTTCCTTCCTGTACAGAAACTGAATCTCTGCTCTGTTCATTACTTTCTACACACTCACATTACACACTCCCTACCCCTATAAACCCAGTACACAGAGTATCCCAGTATTACCCAGTGCCCCATTATAGCCCCAGTATACCCAGCGCCCCGGTATACCCCCAGCGCCCCAGTATGTCTCCAGTGCCCCAGTATAGCCAGTATGTCATATATCTGGCTGTTTTTAAATGTTTGTTTGTGTTACAGAGACATTAAACCAGATAACGTCCTGCTGGACGTGAACGGTCACATCCGCCTCGCCGACTTTGGATCCTGTCTGCGCATGATGGAGGACGGCACGGTAACACATACACACACTCTATATACTCTTTTACAGTTAACATGTAAACCAGTTAACTGAGTTTATTTTTAGACGTAACTGAACCAGGTTGAGTTCAGAGTTTAGTTTTTGATTTAGGTGGGTTTAAAGTACAGTTAAATTGATTTAGAATGAACTGAATTTAGTTATCTTGGTTTCGATTTACAGGGTTTAATGTGGTTAGTAGGTTTAGTTTACAATTAATCGGTTTAAATTTAACTGGCCAGTCTCTTCAGGAAATTGCAATTTTGCAATCTCAATAATCAAAAATTCAAAATCTCTGAAGTATTTGTGAGAGCTTTCACTTTTGCTAAATTACCACAACTTTTTTTGCATGAAATGTCCAAATCAACAGACACAGTTTTGGCATTTGGTGTGGTGGTAACTTCCATCATCGTAGCGCATTCAGCAGGTACAAAAGTACAGTATTTTCTTTTTTATATAACTTTGAGCCCATGGTTCTCATGTTCAGAAAATACATTCTAAAATTAGCACTGAAATATAGTTGTTTCTGTGATATGCAGTATGCTTTTTATCCAAGGAAGAGATTACATGTGACTCTTCATTGGTAGTTTTCAAAAAATCACATTATTTTCATTGGCTTGCAATTTTTCCCAATTCCTGCAATTTTACAGCAAAAAGAGACATAAAACATTGCAAATTGTATCGCAGTTTTTGAGAAAAGGTGCTGCAAAATTAAACATTTTTGGCCACAATAAAGACAAAAAACAGTGAAATCCTGGAGGGATTAGAGGGTTTACAGTTACCAGGGTTCAGTTTTACAGTTGTCCAGGTTGAGTTGACGGACTGGTCTTGGTGCAGGTGCAGTCGTCGGTGGCCGTGGGCACTCCGGACTACATTTCCCCAGAGATCCTGCAGGCGATGGAGGACGGGATGGGCCGCTACGGTCCAGAGTGTGACTGGTGGTCTCTGGGAGTTTGCATGTACGAGATGCTTTACGGAGAAACGCCATTCTACGCCGAGTCGCTGGTGGAAACCTACGGCAAGATAATGAACCACGAGGTCAGAAACACCTCTATCTGTTTTCTTTGTGGATTTAGATTTGTCATAGATATCGACCAAATTTATGAACAGAGAATTATCACAGCATTGAAAACTGAAAACACCTGAAAACTGAACCAACATGGCTCCATATCCAAATGTATTCATCATATATCATTAGAGCGTAATCAGGTAGAGCAGTTAGAGAGTAATCAGGTAGAGCAGTTAGAGTGAGTAATCGGGTAGAGCAGTTAGAGAGTAATCAGGTAGAGCTTTTAGAGTGAGTAACCAGGTAGAGCAGTTAGAGAGTAATCAGGTAGAGCAGTTAGAGAGTAATCAGGTAGAGCAGTTAGAGAGTAATCAGGTAGAGCTTTTAGAGTGAGTAACCAGGTAGAGCAGTTAGAGAGTAATCAGGTAGAGCAGTTAGAGAGTAATCAGGTAGAGCAGTTAGAGAGTAATCAAGTAGAGCTTTTAGAGTGAGTAATCAGGTAGAGCAGTTAGAGAGTAATCAGGTAGAGCTTTTAGAGTGAGTAATCAGGTAGAGCAGTTAGTGAGTAATCAGGTACAGTTGTTTGAGAGTAATCAGGTACAGTTGTTTGAGAGTAATCAGGTAGAGCAGTTAGAGAGTAATCAGGTAGAGCAGTTAGTGAGTAACCAGGTAGAGCAGTTAGAGAGTAATCAGGTAAAGCAGTTAGAGAGTAATCAGGTAAAGCAGTTAGAGAGTAATCAGGTACAGTTGTTTGAGAGTAATCAGGTAGAGTAGTTAGTGAGTAATCAGGTACAGTTGTTTGAGAGTAACCAGGTAGAGCAGTTAGAGAGTAATCAGGTAGAGCAGTTAGTGAGTAATCAGGTAGAGCAGTCAGAGAGTAATCAGGTAGAGCAGTTAGTGAGTAATCAGGTAGAGCAGTCAGAGAGTCATCAGGTAGAGCAGTCAGAGAGTCATCAGGTAGAGCAGTTAGTGAGTAATCAGGTAGAGTTGTTTGAGAGTCATCAGGTAGAGCAGTTAGAGAGTAATCAGGTAGAGCAGTTAGAGAGTAATCAGGTAGAGCTTTTAGAGTGAGTAATCAGGTAGAGTAGTTAGTGAGTAATCGGGTACAGTTGTTTGAGAGTAATCTGGTGGAGCAGTTAGAGAGTAATCAGGTAGAGTTGTTTGAGAGTCATCAGGTAGAGTAGTCAGTGAGTAATCAGGTAGAGTTGTTTGAGAGTAATCAGGTAGAGCTTTTAGAGTGAGTAATCAGGTAGAGCAGTTAGTGAGTAATCGGGTAGAGTTGTTTGAGAGTCATCAGGTAGAGCAGTTAGAGAGTAATCAGGTAGAGCAGTTAGAGAGTAATCAGGTAGAGCAGTTAGTGAGTAACCAGGTAGAGCAGTTAGAGAGTAATCAGGTAAAGCAGTTAGAGAGTAATCAGGTACAGGTGTTTGAGAGTAATCAGGTAGAGTAGTTAGTGAGTAATCAGGTACAGTTGTTTGAGAGTAATCAGGTAGAGCAGTTAGAGAGTAATCAGGTACAGTTGTTTGAGAGTAACCAGGTAGAGCAGTTAGAGAGTAATCAGGTAGAGCAGTTAGTGAGTAATCAGGTAGAGCAGTCAGAGAGTCATCAGGTAGAGCAGTTAGTGAGTAATCAGGTAGAGTTGTTTGAGAGTCATCAGGTAGAGCAGTTAGTGAGTAATCGGGTAGAGTTGTATGAGAGTAATCAGGTAGAGCAGTTAGTGAGTAATCAGGTAGAGCAGTTAGTGAGTAATCAGGTAGAGTAGTTAGTGAGTAATCAGGTAGAGTTGTATGAGAGTAATCAGGTAGAGCTGTTAGAGTGAGTAATCAGGTAGAGCTGTTTGAGAGTAATCAGGTAGAGTAGTTAGTGAGTAATCAGGTAGAGTAGTTAGAGAGTAATCAGGTAGAGCAGTTCGTGAGTAATCAGGTAGAGCAGTTAGAGTAATCAGGTAGAGCTTTTAGAGTGAGTAATCAGGTAGAGCTGTTAGAGTGAGTAATCAGGTAGAGCTGTTAGAGTGAGTAATCAGGTAGAGTAGTTAGTGAGTAATCAGGTAGAGTTGTTTGAGAGTAATCTGATTACTGCAGTAACATAAACCCAGCTTTACTGACGTGTGTCGGTTGTGTTTCAGCTTGTTCTCTGCTGCTGTTTCCAGGTTATCTGTTTGTCTCCAGACTCTCGTCCTACTTCCTCTTTTCTAAATCTGAACTCTTCTCCCTCAGTGGATGGACGCTGGTGTCCTGCTCTCCATTTCTGTCTCATTATCCCTCTGTCTCTCTCTCTATTTGTCTCTCTCTCTGTCTGTCTCTCTTTTGTCCTCCCTCTGTCCTCTTTACTCTCCCCTCCAACTGAATGCTCACATTTTTTAGTTTTTAATCTGTGTTTGTTTCCAGGAGCGTTTCCAGTTCCCGTCCCATGTGACAGACGTGTCCGAGGACGCCAAAGATCTGATCCAGCGGCTGCTTTGCTCAAGGGAACGTCGGCTCGGTCTGAATGGGATCTCCGACTTCAAGAACCACCCGTTCTTCAGCGGCATCGACTGGGACAACATCCGGTCTGCTGAGGCCCCCTACATCCCTGACGTGTCCTCACCCACTGACACCTCCAACTTTGACGTGGACGACGACGTCCTGAAGAACCCGGTGAGGACAACACACCCACCATCACAATACATCCCTGGTTAGGGCCGGACGATATGGCAAAAAATGTTCTCACAATGATTTTTTTTCATATCAGTCGATACCGATATATACCGTTTATCATGATATTAATCAGGTTCATATTTTTGAACTTCAAGGTTCCCTTCAACTTAAAATTCAGTTAGGATTTCCCTTAAGCAGATTCAGAATTTGAAAAATGACCAAGAATTGTAACAGAAAATACACAAAAATAAGCTTTAATCTTCTCAGTGTAAACTCTTTGTTGTAGAGCATCCTTCAAGCATTTTAGAACATGATTCTAGTAACTTTAGTAGCCAAAGTACCACCGTCTTCTTACATATAGAAATGTATTATATCAGGATAAACCCCTTGAGTATCATCTCGTTTTTAAGGGGGTCCCAAACAAACACTCACATAAACAAATGGAAAACAAAACAGCACCAGACACAATGATATAACACAACAATGACAAAACAAACAAGAAACTAAAGCTGTTTTCACATATGAAGTCCGGACAGTGTCTGGAGAATCAGGTCCGGATATTTTCTGGAGTTGCCCTTCACACAGGTAGCACACATGCGTTCTCACCTACTGGAAATACTCTGTTTGGTTTAGGTGAAGGGTTCAGGAGGTAGGACATGACGCAAAAAGTACACTGCAGTTCTAATTTAGCATTTTTACGTTTTTCATCAGAAATAAAACGTTTTATTTTACAAGAAATCCCAGGAAGTCCTCCAGTCCTAGTGCTGGTAGGATAAAGTCTGTTTAATGTCCAGTCTGACTGATTCGGACATTTGCGTTCACACATACAGCTCCTCTGGGTAATGTCCAGAAAATGACAGGGTTGCAGTGTGTGTGTTAAAGGGGCTTAATACACTCACTGTTACAACCCTAGATTAGACACAATCAAAAGAAAAATTATCAATCTATAAAGGAACAGTGATAGCATTACTGAATACAGGCAATTTGTTGCAATGTAAATGAGCCAAATGATGACAGAACAGATATTTATACATAAATTATTCCAATTAGAATGAGCCCAGAACATAAAGCTTTTTACCAACTTCCTCAGATACAGAGAGAAGTTTCCTCTGAAGGTCTTTTGGTCTATCAGGACCCGGTCCCACCTCTGGTCTATCAGGACCCGGTCCCGCTTCTGGTCTATCAGGCCCCGTACCACCTCTGGCCTATCAGGACCTGGTCCCACCTCTGGTCTTATTGACTGACACGACTGACTGTAGTTTCCAGGAGCTGCAATCACTCCTGGTGATTTTGTTGTTTGTTCATATTGGGGCTGTAATGACCTCTGCAGTTGGTGGGGGGCGCTGTTAGTCTGGTTAATATAATGGGGAAATTAAACTTGCTGGTGTCCTTTGACCAACAGGACATCAGTCCACCAGTGTCTCACACCGGTTTCACTGGCCAGCACCTTCCCTTTGTCGGCTTCACCTACACCACCAACAGCTGCTTTTCTGACCGGGGCTCCGTCAGACGGGCAGCACTCAGCCGCCAGGAGGAGGAGGGAGGAGGAGGAGGAGCAGGAGCAGGAGCAGGAGGAGGGCAGGAGGTGGAAGTGTTTGAGAGGAGGATCCGCCGACTGGAGCTGGAGAAACAGGAGCTGAACCGCAAACTGCAGGGTGGGACTGGGTCATGTTATAAATGCTTTCATTGAATCATACAATTACATTGAAGTGTGCAGGTTTGAAATACTCCCTGTACGGCATGTAGTACTCCTGACCTCTGACCTCTGCGTATTTGTACCTGTAGAGTCTACTCAGGCCCTGCAGGCTCCGGCTCGAGGAGGAACTCTGAATCGAGACAAAGAGATCAAGAAGCTCAACGAGGAGATCGAACGACTCAAGAAGAAGCTTGCAGGTCAGAGGATGAAGAGTGGTAGCATCAGAAGTAGTAGTAGTAGTTATAGTACTAGTTATTGTAGTGGCAGTACTAGTTATAGTCGTAGCAGTACTAGTTATAGTCGTAGCAGTAGTACAGTTGTAGAAGTATTACTGATTCTGCTAAAGTAGCAGTCGTAGCACAGTTGTAGTAGTAATAGTAGTTTTAGTACTGTTAGTTGTACTATAAAAAAGTAGTGCCAGTTCTAAATAGCAGCAGTACAGTTGTAGTAGTAGTATTAATGTCAGTACCAGTAGTTGTGCCAATAAAACCAGCAGTATCAGTACTAGCAGCATTAGATGTTGTTGATCATCAGCAGCAGTCAGTATCCTGTCAGGGTTTAAGTCCCGCCCCTCTGCTGTCATAGACTCTGATAGGCTGGAGCACCAGCTGGAGGAGGCGGTCACACTCAGACAGGACTACGAGAGCTCCGCCTCCAAACTGAAGACCCTGGACAGACAGGTGAAGACCCTGAGACAGGAGAAGGATGACGTCCACAAGGTAACCACATTCACCTGTTCTCCCCTGAACAGACAGGTGAGACACAAGAAGAAGAATAGAGAACACCTTCATTATTCTTCTCTAGTCACTATTTCCTCCTCCGCCTGTCTCCTCCTCTGTTTCTCCTCCCCCTGTCTCTTCCTCCTCTGTGAGCAGCAGCTGGTGGAGTCTCTGGAGCGTCTGAGGAGTCAGTCTAAGGAGCTGAAGGAGGCGCACTCTCAGAGGAGGTTGGCCCTGCAGGAGTTCTCAGAGCTGTCAGAGACGATGGCGGAGCTGCGCTCCTCCAAGCAGCGCCTGTCCCGTCAGCTGAGAGACAAAGAGGAGGAGACGGACCTCCTCTTGCAAAAGATGGACACCATGAGGCAGGAGATCCGCAAGACCGAGAAGAGCCGCAAGGAGGTGAGACTCCTGAGATCACTCCTTCCAGGAAACTTTGTGATCGCAACAATTTACACAAATTTTAAAAATCTCCACATTATTTGCTAATTTTGCTAAATTACCGCAACTTTTCCGCATGAAATGTCCAAATCAACAACTTGTGACTTGGACCAAGGTGGTGCTCGTAAAATGTGTATCTGGCTGGTACATTTGCTTCACTCACTAGCCAAAGAAACAATGGTAATCTAATGAGTGGCTGGTAAAATCTGAATATTCACTAACCATTTGGCCGGTGGACAAAAAAATACATTTTGCACCCTGGTCCATTGAAGATGAGTTTATGGGTTACATCCCTGAAATCTATTAAACTTTCTCAACTTTCTTAAATTTACTGGTTTTCCCAAAATTATACAGAACATGTAGTTATGCATCATTTCATCCGTCTGTTTTTCTTCCTTTTGAAAGTTTCCTAGAAAGAGAAATGATTAGAGTTTAGTTAGTTGAGTGTGAGAAAAAATCAACAGTTCTCACACTCAGAGATGCTGACTTAAAGAGTTTGTTTGTTACTGGGATCTTCAGTAGACTCTAGTTCACCACTAGAGGGTGACACAGAACGTGTCAGATATGAAGCAGGAGTCCGGTCAGTCCTGACAGGAAACATTTAATTGAAATATAACTGAACAGATGATCAGCTGTGAGGGAAATATATCTCAGAGGAACAGTACAACTTCTGATAAGACCTTCAGGATAACAGCAGTGGGGTGAGACAGTTATTTCTGTCATTTGTGATTTATACCAGTTGAATGATTATGGATTAATAATCAAAAACAAAACAACATGTTTTGATTTAGCTGCTGTGACTTCATTACAATTGATAAAAATGTCTTTTTAAGGATGTTAAACTAAACGCTAATTTGTTTATTAAAGTGTTTATTTGGTTAATCAATGCTAATATTGATTTCTATCACGTGACCCTTGTAAGCCTCCATAGTCACTTCCTGTGTGTTTGGAGCCGCGTCAGAATGAAAGCGTTGTGTGTTTGTCAGTTGGAGGCTCAGCTGGATGATGCGAAGGCGGAGGCGTCGAAGGAGAAGAAGCTGAAGGAGCACAGCGAGGTTTACTCCAAACAGCTGGAGACGGAGCTGGAGAGCCTGAAGGTCAGAGGTCACACATTTGTACTTGTATACCTGTGAGGACACTGACCCCTGACCCCTAACCTTCCCTAAACCTGAACCTTGTTGTTACTTTGACTGCGTGCTGTGAGCATGCTCTCTGTTGGTGCAGCAGGTATAATCACGACACACACCTGAGTTAGTTTTAGACTTTTGACAAAAATGTAATTTAGTAGTTTGATTTTCTTTGTTAGTTTTAGTCAAAAACAAAAGACATTTTAGTCTTGTTTTAAGATTTCTTATATCAAAGTATTTTGAGGCTCTCTGCTTCTCATCTTATTCTCAGTGGATTGTAGATGAATTTAGTCAGAACGTTACTGAGCAAAGATGCTCCTCTGGGTAATGTCCAGAAAATGACAGGGTTGCAGTGCGTGTGTTAAAGGGGCTTAACACACTCACTGTTACAACCCTAGAAAAAGAAAAATTATCAATCTATAAAGGAACAGTGATAGCATTACTGAAAACAGGCAATTTGTTGCAATGTAAATGAGCCAAATGATGACAGAACAGATATTTATACATAAATTATTCCAATTAGAATAAGCCCAGAACATAAAGCTTTTTTACCAACTTCCTCAGATACAAAGAGAAGTTTCTTCTTATTAACGGCAGAGCAACAGGCCAAACAGCTAAATCAGCTTCTGAACAAGAGATGTTATTGGTTTGGCCAATCAGGAACTAGCGTGTGTGATTCCACAGATGCTGCAGCTCCTTCAATAACACTTTAAAACAGTCAGTAGTTCATTCGTACATTCTTCATTCTTCACATTGTTTCACATTCATTCATGAACATTTCTTCATAGTTCTCGTTTTCAGAGTTTTATTTAGTTTTTAACTTGTTTTTGTTGTACAAAAAAGGTTGTCAAGTAATATTTTTCATCATAGTTTTCATTGATAAAATACATCAACACGTCTTAAAGGGCTGGTGTGGTATAAAACAAACTGATGTTTGGGATGGATCAGCGTGATGGTGGGGCCTCCTGTGCTGTAAAATGACTCTCTTCCATCTCCTCACTCTGTTTAAGTTAACTGAAATGTTGAAATTGGCGGCTGCAGACTGAGCGGTGTTGAGGCGGTACTTGTTACTACGTCACACCAGGAAGTCAAATCAGATCAGCAGGAAGCTTTAGCAGGAGCCGCCGCCGCCCAGCGACACGCTGAGTGCGAACGTAACTTCTGTAGTCACAGTTTGCATCACAGCTGGATGACGACCAAAGCAGCACACTGTAAGTGTGCTAAAGCTAAGCTAGCCACCTTCGGCTACGTTTGAAAAACAGACTTTGTGAGGAAACTTGGACACGATGTCACCGTCCTGAAACATCCTGCTGAGTCTCAGCTGTGCAGCAGCAGCTTCTTCCTTCATTCAGGATCAGACTCTGCTTCATAGACGCTGTATACTGTCTCACACCTGCAGCTGCAGACATTACTGCAGGAAAACATGCTGCTGCATTCATTAGGTCCTATTCTGATTGGCTGGGGGTGAAGGTGAGGGCCACACCTCCAGCCAATCAGAGGAGGTGCTCATTAATAATGCAGATTTTATGTAAATATCTGGACTGTAAGGAAAGATGGATTTAGGGAAATCTAAACAACTTTTGGTGAATAAAATGTCACAGATATGTTTAAAATAGGCTCAGTGTTTATAGAAATGAGTCAAAAAGGCCAGAATAGCAGATCTTTCAACAGTCTGCCCCTAAGTTTTTTCAACCCTGTTCCAGCCCAACAACATTCCCAAACCTCCACCTGTGACCTCAGAATAACATGAAAACTGTCAAAGATTACTCAGAGAAGTTTAGATTACATGCGTGTGGTTCTGGTCTCAGTGTGGTTCTGGTCCCAGTCTCAGCAGGGTCGAGGGGTGGCAGCAGGGGGGGCGGAGTCTCAGCAGGAGCTGTCCCGGCTGAAGGCAGAGCTTGACAAGAAGGTCCTGTTCTATGAGGAGGAGCTGCTGAGGAGGGACTCCGCCCACTCCTCTGAGATCAAGAACCTGCGTAAAGACCTGCAAGAGTCTGAGGGGGGGCATCTCGCCGCCAACAAGGAGCTACTGCAGCTCAGGGACCGGCTGGACAAGGACAAGAGGGACAGGTGAGTCCTGAACAAGGACTGAAATGTATATTCTAACTCAACCAGATATCAGAAACCTTTAGTCTTGAGGCCAATTCCACGTTCCATGTCTGTGGACAGCTGTGGACTTGCACGCATACCGTGGACACACACGTGGTTCCATTCATACTACAATCAGGATTCTGTGCACACAGACACGTTCCACACATGCGCATTAGAAAAAGCTGCAGTGTGATAACTTTCCAGAGTTGTAAAGTCCAGTCTGTGAGTATTACAAACCGCTGTGCAATGTTTTTCTGATCAGCCTTTAAACACAATAATCTGTTATTCCAACTGGACTTCTGGATCACATTTCATTGTCTCACCAGCACTTTAAGCAACACTCCCACACTAACACACGGCCCCTGTATTGATTTATACAGGACTGTATTCAGTCTGAATGCAGCTGAGGAGTTCCTGTATGTTGCTGAACAACAAGAAAATATGGAAGCACATGCACGCGGACAGTTGCAGAAAGTCCGTGCAGACCCTTGTGGACATGGGCGGATGACAAAATTTACATCACACAGACCCACGTGGACAGCATTAATTGGCCTGTCTTTGTCTTGTTGATATGTTTGTTTGTCTTCCTGCAGACAAACGGAGATGGACGAAGCTGTTGCAGCTCTGAAGGAGAAATATGAACGAGAGAAAAACCTGCTGACAGAAGAAAACCGCAAACTGACGGCTGAAACTGACAAGGTGACTGAAGTCTGAGTCTGCTTCAGATAAACTTGTTTATACATCTTAAATACTACTGCAGTGATACTGCTGTTAACATAGTACTACTGCCATTATATGTAATCCTGCTGCTGTTTAACCGTTTCTTCTCCGCTGTCACTTCTTTTGTTGTAAGTTGGCGGCTCAGAATCGTCATTTGGAGGACGACCTTCAAGATTTGTCATCTAAGAAGGAGAGCGTCGCTCACTGGGAGGCTCAGATCGCAGAGATCATCCAGTGGTGAGTGTGTCTGTTTCTCCTGTTGCTCCTGTGGCTGACCACCAGGGGGAGCTCTGTATTTACCTTTATATGTGTGTTTTGTGTTCAGGGTGAGTGATGAGAAGGATGCTCGAGGTTACCTTCAGGCTCTGGCCACCAAGATGACTGAGGAGCTGGAAACACTGCGCAGCTCCAGCCTGGGAACCAGACCTCTGGTAACACACTCTAAAACACACAAAAATATACACAGATACTTAGAACCAGTACGGAACCTGTAAAGAACCAGTTCAGGATCGAGTAGAGACTCCAGTTTACAGTTTATTTTTATGCAGAACAATGTTTCACCCTGATCGACTAGAAGGTCTTACTGTGAAACACTTGGAGGAGGTGTTGGGTGTGTTTACCTGCCGCTCTCCTCTGGTGAGGTAAACAGACTTTACAGTTCAGGTGTGTCATTAATGAAACAGGCACCAAGTCGAGCATCTGTTTTATTTAAAAGGTCGATTTAGTAACAAATCTGTCAACGGGATCCTTCCGTCTGTCGGTTCTGTCTGTACTTTTATCTTTACATCTGTCTGTACTTTTCTGTCAGTTCTGTTTTTTCTGCCCATACGTCTGTCTGTATTATTGTGTCTGTTGTGCCTATGTGTTGGATTGTCTGTACTATTTAGATTTCTGTCTGTACTTGTGTCTGTAGTTCCTGTGTGTTGATTGTTCTTTTGACTTGCTGTCTCAGCCAGAGTCAGGGATGGCCACTCCCCCTAAGAAGCCCTGGCCTCCTATTGGTGGAGACAGGAGGGTGAGTTTGTCAGTCACTGCTTGCAGCCAATCCTGATTCACTCTACCTCATTATGGGCGAGGTTTTAGAAGCTTGCATGGCTATTGGCTCGCATATCTGTCTCGTTGTCTACGTTGTACTTTCAGGGAGTGTCATGGTCCTTCAAGGAGGTCCAGGTTTCTTGGAGGATTGCTGTGTTCCTTGAGGGCAATCAGGGACTTGAATGGTCCCTGAGGTAGGGCTGGGCGATTAAGCAAATTTTATTTCCAATTACAATTTTGGCTTCCAACAATTGTGAAAACAAGATAATTGAGATAATAATTATTGTGCTGCATTCCGGTTCGTTTTGTCTTGTGTTATAAATCCAGTGCACCCTTTTCCTTTACAGCGGTGCGCTTTCAGCCCTCCCAAAAAGTCCAAACTCACTCTCACTGGGGAATCCACATAGTAAGCGAGACATGAGTGGCGTGTCAGTGCACTCTATCCGTTCAGTCCACACCAACTCCGATCTGCATTCAGCGTCTCTGTCCACAGCTGCTGTCGTCTGTCAGCTGCAGCTCCTGGAGAGCAGCCGGACAAACTGCCTTCATTTACTGAACCAAAATAGTTGCCTGTCAGCTCCACGGGAAGAAACCGACAGTGTTTGTATTGATTAAGTGATTTTATTTCCCCACCCACTGTAGCAAGTGAGGGGAATCTGCCTGTAGTGAAACAGGCAGCTCACAGACAGACCGGGAGCCGATCAATCAACCTAGATACTGGTAATAAGTTCAAAACATACAGCGGGATATTTGTGTGATATTTAAACAGCTATTTGTGCAGATTACGCTTCACTAAATGCGACAGAAATAGAATGGGAGCTTTAAAAAATGCAGGTGGTCTCCGTGAGATGCGCGTCACTCACACATGTCTCAGAGTCTGTGTGGATCAATTTCATAAAATGGAAGCATTTCTGTTCCATGAGTCATTGAGTAATCGTGTTAAATAACTGTGATCTCAACATTGACCAAAATGATTGTGATTATGATTTTTGCCATAATCAAGCAGCCCTACCCTGAAGTAGTTCTAGAGGTCCTTGGAGTGACCGAGTGATCACGCAGGGGGTCCCAGGGTTCCTTGAAAACAGGGGTTTTGAGTTAGGTCTGAAGGGTATTCAAGTGGTTCTGAGGGGTATTCTGGCACTCCTTGAGGGATTAAGGACTATTTTAGGGTGTTCCAGAGGTCCTGAAGGGGATTTTTAGCAATCCTCAAGGGCATTTCCAGTTCGTGAAGGATTGCAGTATTTGTTGATGGCAATCATGGGGTCTGATAACGGATTTGAGACCTTCCTACCTACCCTGAGGTAGTTCCAGGATTCTGTGGGAATGGTCCAGGGGTCATTTAGGGGTTCCAGTGGTGCTTTAGTGAACCTAGAACCCCTGGTCCGGGCAGGGGAAGTCATCGTCATGTTGTCATGTCACCCAGCAGCCATCAGTGACATCATCCTTCACCACACACACTAGAGGTCAGATACCATGGTCACATGACTGTTTACAGGCTGCTCTGATTGGCTGGCTGCTCTGTTATTTTTAAACAGCTGTTTGTGGCGTCCAGATAAATAACTTAAAGAAGACGTGTTTATGTCAGTAATTGTCTGCCCCTGTCTCTGCCCCCCCCCCCAACCAGGACCCCCTGTGGAAGGTGCGTCGCAGTCAGAAGTTGGACATGTCAGCCCGACTGGAGCTGCAGTCAGCTCTGGATGCAGAGATCAGAGCCAAGCAGCTGGTTCAGGAGGAGCTGCGCAAGATCAAAGCTGCCAACATCGCTCTGGAAAGGTCAGAGGTCAAACTCACAACTCACTCATTCACACAGAGATGGCCTCTCTCCTCACCTGTCTGTCTGTCTCTGCAGTAAGCTGAAGGACTCGGAGGAGAGGAGCAGGGAGATGGAGGAGCAGATGGAGAATCTGAAGAAGGAGATGGAGGACAGCCGCTCCCGCACTGACAAAGGTGACACTACCTGCTGACTCCTCCCCCTCTCTAAGGAGGTATCAGAGTATTAAAACAGATGTTCGTTTATTGTTTATTTTACCTTTTACCATGTCTGTCTGTCTGCAGGTCTGAAGCTTCCAGACTTCCAGGACTCCATCTTTGAATATTTCAACACTTCACCTTTGGCCCCTGACCTCACCTTCAGAGTGAGTTACCTCTCTGTCTGTCTCTCTGTCTCTCTTTTCCACTCAGACCAATCACAGTTAGGAACCCAAAGCAAGCCGCAGGTCACATGATGATGATGTCACTCAGATGTAGCGATGAGTGTCTGAAGTTGTTGTTGTTTGTCTCTCTTTCAAACCTTGAGGCGTCAGTTTGTTCCGCCTCCTCGCTGCTCGCTCTTTGGGAAGATGTAAGTTCCTCTGCTGGGTTACCCACAATTCTTAGCATATCTCCATCCTTACCCACAATCTCCTGGGGTAGCTAGCTGCTAGTCATCAAGTCTAACCTCAGTCGTAGCTGTTACTTTAGCCATACCTCCTTTGATTGGCTCACAGGAAAATCAGCCAATCAGCAGCAGGCTCAGGAGCACTGTTTGTTAGCATGCTAATGTTCATAGCTTAATGTCAAATTCAACACTGCTTTTATGTTGTGGTAAAATATTCTAAACACAAGGTTCACTTACTTAGCTGATCCCAGAGCTTTCGCCCATATCCCACAGCCTTCTCCATTCAATGGAAGCTGCTCAGGTGTCATCATGTGACCTAAGCACATGACATAAGCCACATGATGAAACCTGAAGTCCTGTATTTTGGTCAAAGTTCTGAATATCATCAGGCTCTGTTAGACACACATGAAGCCACACCCCCACATCATCAGACTCTGCCCCCATGTATTGTAGTCATAGCCCTGTTAGCGTTGTGTTTGTGATTTACTTCAAAATCTTTATCCAAACATTTCAGTCACTGATTCTGTCCTCCAGCTGTCTCTACATGTAGTCATAGAATCACAACATTAGTACATTAGTACTACAGTAGTACCACTACATTAGTACTTCATTAGTGCTAACAGTCCCTAATGCTGCATTCATATCATGTCATACAGGCTACTACCAGCAGGTCAAAAGAGCTTCAGTGTCAACAAACTGTTTCTGAAAAAACGTTATTCAGACGTATCTATATTTAATAAATGAGTATGAAATTAACAAAATAACAATAACTGAGTTCTTCAAAGCAGTGATTCTAGCGGGAAGGCCAACCATCCATTTACCACCTCCCATTCGGGTCTAGATTGTGGGTTCTGGCTAAGTAAGGAACCCCAGACCTTCTTCTCCTCATCCACGTCCTCCCAGCTCCTCCCGTAGGATCCAGAAGTGTTCCCAGGCCAGATGGGAAGTGTAAGCCCTGCACAGTGTCCTGGGTCTGCCTCGAAAATCTCCAGGAAGATCCTGATCAGATGCTGAACCACCTCAATGGACTCCTTTTAGCATGAAGGAGCAGTGGTTCTACTTAAAGCCCCCTTCAGATCTCTCACCCTGTCTCTAAGAGTCCAGACGCTCTGCCAAGGAAACTCATTTCAGCTGCTCATCTCTCTCGTCTCTTGATCACTCAGTCACTACCCAGAGCTTATGGCCAGAGTGAAGTAACCGATCAGCACCATGGCCTCAGACTGGGAGGTTCTGACTCTTATCCCCACCTGTTCACCTGTTCACAGCTTAAACCTGTTCCAGTCCAGCTCACTGGATGCTACGCTCTGATGAACCCAACAGAACCACGTCGTCATCACCAACACACTCGACTCTCACCACACCTCGGCTGGAGCCCTCAGAGAATCTCTACCATAATATAGCAAAGAGGTTTGTGTACCTTACGTATCCTGAGATCTGTGTTGTCAGGCGCAATGGCTCCTGTCTTAACCCAAGACAAAATAGTCCCAGACAAGGAGTCCATGAGACCACGAGCGATTCCATTTGCTGGGTCTACACCCATCAGGTGTGTTGCCAACAGGCTGGCCTTGGTGTACTGACCCCAGGCTACGAAAACTGGTTCTGGATACATTTAACATCATCTTTCTGGTGGGAAAGCAGCTGAAGTTGTTGCAGGAGGTGCAGTGCCACCAGGTAACTCAGAGAAATGAGACGGTCGACTCTAAGCAGCTGAGGCTCTGACTGACTACACGTGATCCTGCTGGGGGACTGAGCTGATTGGGTGGAACTACATGCCTGATATGAACCCTGGTGGTGTTAACTTTCACCATGTTTGAGCAAAAGGTGGTTAAGCGTACCTGGTACCAGAACACCTCAGGCCCAAGGCCAATAATATTTCACCAGAGACGAAATTAACAAATATTCCTCATAAGTTAATAAAAGGACCCTCACTGCTAAAAATCTGTCCCCACACGTAGGGCTGGTAACGATACCTATCCCGATATAGGTCAGTTCATATCCCAATAACGATACCTATCCCGATATAGGTCAGTTCATATCCCAATAACGATACCTATCCCGATATAGGTCAGTTCATATCCCAATAACGATACCTATCCCGATATAGCACATTTTAATTCAATGAATAAATAGTGAACCACAGAGAGCCAAGGAAAGCAGCGCCACCATAAATGACCGCAAAACGCAGCAGAGACTCTCACGCTGAGCTGAAATTAAACGAGTGCATACATTTGGTAAATAACATAAATAAAGACGGCCTCTACTGCGTTTTGCTGTCATTTATGGTCGCTGTCTCACTGCTTCTCTCTTCTTCTCTGCTCTTTCTCAGCACGGGCGGGGCTGATAAAGAGTGTGATTTGCGTCACAATGAAACAAACGATAGAGCATATATAAATGATGACATTTTTCTCTTGTCACAATATATATCGTATCGCACAGTCGTACCCGCAAGATGATATTTTCAAACAGAATCAATAACTTACGTTATTTTTGTGAATAAACAATTGATCCAAACGTAATATTTATGGGGAAAACCTATTTTTATGAATTCATACTCGGGATGAAACTAGTCTGCTGTGACTACAGAGCTCCTGAGTTGATGTGATGACTCTGCTGACATGACGTGAACGCAGCACAATTCATCACCCTGATGAATCAGATTAAACTGGATAAGTCAGAGAATTAAAGTGTCCTGATTGATCTTTTCATGTTATGTTTTTTCTTCATGTTAAAGCGTGTCAACAGTATTCAGATGTGTTGGTTGGTGTTTCTTCAAATATTTTTGTTTCTCTGACCTGCAGACTACAGACATAGACTCCACCCCCCAGAAATCAGAGACGACACCCCCCTCGCCCTCCACCACCTCAGAGCACGAGGTCAGCCACCTGCACACTTCCTGATTAAGAGATTTTCATATTTAAAGTTGTTTATTCATCAGTGTCTTTACCTGACTGACTGAGTCCTGTCCTCTCTGCGTCTACAGGAAGTTCAATCAGTGTCAGTCCCAGCAAGCCCCTCCCCCACCACCTACCAGAGCTCATCACTGACCACACTGAAGGTACGCCAGGGTTTCCCTAGGTGGGACATTACCTGTGACGGTGGAGGAAGAATAAATAAATTATATTAAAAAGACAATGATTACAGTTAATGAGGAAAATAATTCTGTCAGAGAGGACATAATGAGACTTTATTGGCGGTAACACAATGAAACTTTGTGTGTCAGTTTTTAAACTACTTGTTTCAAAATGTACTTTTCCTTTGATAAAGTCCAATAAACTTCATGTATGTGTTGTGTTTCAAGCCTAAAGCCCATCAGCTGAGCATCAAGACGTTCTCCAGTCCAACTCAGTGCACACACTGCACCTCACTGATGGTGGGGCTCATCAGGCAGGGATACGCCTGCGAAGGTACACAACACACAACCGTCACTAACACACCAACAGTGTTAATTGTCAGTTTAGCTTCAAGGTAAAAGTTGCTCTTAACCCTTTTAGACAGTGATGTGTTATTACTGCATCTACCAGTCAGCGATGTCAGCGTTTGGTATTTTAAGTGAGCTGTAACATACACTACAGCCTGCTGCTATCCTAGCTAGTTTTATAGAGCTGCTTGCAGTTTAAAGTGGGGGAAATAATGATTAATATGTGATTAATCAATAATGATTCATGAAGCAACTTGAGCCAACAAATATAAACATTATTTATTGGTCCAGACCTGATAGCCTCAACAACCTGATCAGTGTTTTTAAATACTATAATATGATTCTGTGACTCATTGTGTCTTTTCAGTGTGTTCCTTCATCTGCCACGTTTCCTGTAAAGACCACGCCCCCCTGGTCTGTCCAATCCCAGCAGAGCAGGCCAAGAGGCCGCAGGGCGTTGATGTCCAGAGAGGCATCGGCACCGCCTACAAGGGCTACGTCAGGGTGAGAGGACTGAGGAAGTATGATGCAGTAGTTGTACTGTAGTTTCACAGTACTGATGCAGTAGTTGTACTGTAGTTTCACAGTACTGATGCAGTAGTTGTACTGTAGTTTCACAGTACCTGTCTTCCTGTCAGATCCCGAAGCCCAGCGGTGTGAAGAAGGGCTGGCAGCGAGCCTTCGCCGTGGTCTCTGACTGTAAACTCTTTCTCTACGACGTCCCAGAGGGAAAGTCCACCCAGCCGGGGGTGGTGGCCAGCTTGGTGCTTGACCTTAGGTAATCTGACTAATGTCCACCTTCTGTCTGCTCACCTGATGTCTACCTGTCTGTCAGCTCACCAGGGGCCGCATTTATAAATCTGTGCAGAAACACAGGAAGGAGGTTTGGGTAGTCTGGAGGAGGTTTGGGTAGTCCTGAAGAGGTTTTGGGTAGTCTTGAGGAGGTTCGGGTGGTCCTGAAGAGGTTTGGGTAGTCTTGAGGAGGTTCGGGTAGTCTTGATGCGTGCGTGCGTGCGTGCAGAGGACAGACAGAAGAAGCTGCAGCACGACCACAAGTTACAACAAAATGTATAAAGGAACCAAAAAAAAAAGAAACAGACCTTAAAAATACCCCGGGTTCTTAAAATTTTAGAACCAGTTCCAATTCAGAACTGGGTTTTGCGGGGCATGCCTAGTTCCAAGAAGGTTTTTGAGAGTTTTGAGTTGTTTCAGTACCCCTTTAAGGGTCCAGCCTGGGGTTTTGAGGAATATGACTGTTAGGGCTGGATGACAGTACATATACTGATTCATGGAAAACGTTGTTGTGTTCTGTTGCAGAGATGAGGAGTTCTCCGTCAGCTCCGTCTTGGCATCAGATGTGATCCACGCCACCAGGAAGGACATCCCATGCATCTTCAGGGTAGGAGGCCCCGCCCCCTTTTACTCCTCTCGGTTTGGCCTCTGACCCCTCTCGGACTGACCCCACAGTGTGTCCTGACCTCTCTTGTTGTTATCAGGTGGTGTCATCACAGCTGAGCTCGGCACTGTGCTCGATGTCTCTGTTGGTCCTGGCGGAGAGCGAGGTGGAGAAGAGGAAGTGGGTCCGGATCCTGGAGGGTCTGCAGAGCATCCTGACCAAGAACCTGCTGAAGAGCCAGCAGGTCCACATCCTGCACGAAGCCTACGACGCCTCGCTGCCCCTCATCAAGACCACGCTGTCCGCCGCCGTACTGGGTCAGTAACAGCTGAGTACTGAGTAGTAGTACTGACAGACTGAAGTACTCTGCAGCTCTGTCTCCGTACTTAAACCAGAGCTTCCTGTGCTGTGTCTGTGGTCATCTTGATAACAGTTGAGGTTGTTACTTCTTAAGGAGTGTTTCAGGAATTTTAATTTTAGCAAGTAAAGTCAGGGGGAGTATTTGGGGGGGGGGGGGTTGAAGATTTTTAAAGTTTAGAAAAGGTTTTGGGTTTTGTTTTTGTATTATTTTGCTCTAATTTATTTTTCAGGTTTTAGAAAGCCCACAAATTGTTTTTAAAGGACCATTTCACCAATTTTCAACCTTGTCCCTATCTCTATCCAAATTAGGGATATAGTGTGAAAAACACCTGCAGTTGTTGCTGATGTTCTCTGTGTTCTTCTGGCACCAGCGCCATCGTTTGACGTGTACAGTGATGAACAGGCTATTTCAGCTGGGATTTCTAGTCTCTGCCTCTGGGTAGCCAGAGGGTGTGCTCTACATGCCGCTTAAAAACAAAACTTCCTTGTTGTCGTCGCTTGTATTGCAAAACTAGCAATGTTTCCATAGGTGAAAATGGCATCCCAAAATATGAGTGCAGAGGATGTTATGGACAAGGATACATTTTGCAGTGTTTTGGCTGACTCTGATATTGACACTGATATTCAGCCATATTTATTCAGAGTATATGGCCGAAGAAATGCAGCGGAGGATTTGAGGGTTGAGCATCAGAAGCTTGCGCACAATGCACCCTGGTACATGTAGGCACTGCTAGCATGGCTCTGCGAGCAGGAAAACTCAGGTTTCTCAGTCAATATAGCAGGCACTCAGGAATTAATTGCTTCGATTGACTACATTTACCATCAACACTAATTGGAAATCCACATAAAAAGCGGCGAAATTCCCTTTATTTAAAACACGTTTTCTGTCTGCAGACCGGGAGAGGATTGTCCTGGGAACAGAAGATGGACTGTTCGTGGTTGAGGTCACTAGAGATGGTGAGACAGTTTACAGCACCGGGTGAAATCTTACCAATACTTAACTATGATGATTTGAACATTTTGTAGATTTTACGAGGTACTCTGCTGAGCAGGCTCTGCATGCGATGACACACCTGTAGTCAGCAGTCTAACTTGCTGTTTCTCCCTGCAGTGATTGTCAGAGCAGCCGACAGTAAGAAGGTCTATCAGATTGATTTGATCCCCAAGGAGAAGATCATCGCTCTGCTGTGCGGTCGGAACCGGCAGGTTCACCTTCACGCCTGGGGGGTGCTGGAGGGCGCAGAGTCCTCCTTCGACATCAAGCTGACCGAGACCAAAGGCTGCCAGGCTCTCACCACAGGGGTGCTGCGACCCGGAGGCCCTGCCTGCCTGTTGGCCGCCGTCAAACGGCAGGTCAGAGATGTGACAGCTCACCTGGAGCGTTACCAATGAACCACCATCCCCCTGCTGCATGCGTGGTTCTGTTCTAATACTCCGGCTCTGTCTGTTCCCTCCAGGTTCAGTGCTATGAGATCACTCGTGCGAAGCCTCACCATAAGAAGCTGTGGGAGGTGCAGGCTCCAGGTGTGGTGCAGTGGTTGGGGATGGTGAGGGAGCGGCTGTGTGTTGGCTACCCTTCGGGCTTTGCTCTGCTGGCCCTGCAAGGCGAGTCATCACCTATCAGCCTGGTGAGCCCGGCCGACCCATCGCTGGCCTTCCTAGCCCAGCAGCCACTGGACGCCCTGCATGCCCTGGAGGTCGGATCCAGCGAGCTGCTGCTCTGCTTCAGTCAGCTCGGCATCTACGTGGACGGACAGGGCCGCCGCTCCCGGACCCAGGAGCTGATGTGGCCCGCCACGCCGCTCGCATGCAGTATGTCATTACACTATTATAGTATATTCATATTAGTGCATGTCATTCATATTAGTGCACGTTAATCATATTAGTACAAGTTATTCAATGACAGGTAATCAATCGACCCTGAAACGTTTGTACACCTGTCTCTCTCTCCAGGCTCTAACTCGTCTCATCTGACGGTCTACAGTGACTACGGAGTTGACGTCTTTGATATTCACACCACTGAGTGGGTTCAGACCATCTCTCTCCGCAAGGTAACCAATCAAAGGTCAGCATGGCTCAGAACCAGCCAATCACAGCCCAGCACCAGCCAATCACCTCTCTACCTCTGTCCTCAGATCAGACCTCTGAATGTTGAAGGGACGCTAAACCTGCTGAGTTCAGAACTTCCTCGTCTGATTTACTTCAGCAACACCTCATCAGGTAACAGCCACACACACTTGGACACACCTGAACACACCTAGACACACTTGAACCTACTCACACCTGAACTTGTACACACATGGACACTGTAAAACTCCACGTTGACTCTCTACAGCTCTCAGCTAATGTCTCCATCTGTCTGTCCTCAGAGGGAGACCTCACCATCCCAGAGACGTCGGACCACAGCAGGAAGCTGATGGTTCGAACTCGCAGTAAGAGAAAGTTCCTCTTCAAGGTTCCTGAGGAAGAACGTCTTCAGCAGAGGAGGTGACTCAGCAAAACACCACAACAACCTATTTTTTTTGTAGAGATTATTATTATTATTATTATCATAATTATTATTATTATCATTATTATTATTATTCTAGTACACAGTTGCATTTTTGAGGGGCTTGGGATGGTCAAAGTCACGAAAATTGGCACACGTCAGAAATGACAAAGTTCTGATTGGGCTTGTGACGTGGCCAGCGGGTTCCATAGCGCCCCCAAACGCAGGGCCATTTTGGGATAAAGTGGCTTTGATGTGCGTGAAATTCAGTGGGATCACTGGTCTTATTATTCTTGACAGAATTTGGTAGGCAGATGTAACACGCCAGGCTTGAAAAAAGCCTCTTGGAGCCATACCAAGTCTGTAAGTCTGTACAATTTTTTCACAAAGTAAGGCCATTGACAGGCATTATTCAAATCTGAGAAGCTTTTGAGTTTTCATGGAACACTCTTGACATAGCACGGCAGTCAGTTTGGAAAAACATGAAACAGGGCAGGGTTCCAAGTCATGGAAAACCTGGAAAACTCATGGAATTTTAAAATCTCATCTTCCAGGCCTGAAAAAGTCATGAAATTAAGTGAGAGAGAGAGAGAGAGAGAGACAGACAGAGACAGACAGACACAGACAGAGACAGACAGAGACAGACAGAGACAAACAGAGACAAACAGAGACAGACAGACAGAGACAGAGACAGACAGACACAGACAGAGACAGACAGACACAGACAGAGACAGACAGACACAGACAGAGACAGACAGACAGACAGAGACAGACAGACACAGACAGAGACAGACAGACAGACAGAGACACAGATTCTGAGTGACAGATCAAACGTCAGAATTCCACATGATGGAACAACAACAGTAAGATTCGTATTATTGTTGTTGAAGGTTCAATCAGTGAAAACGAGTTAGCATAAACAACGGACAGATAGACACAGGTGGTAGCTGGCCAGCTAACGTTAACCTTACGCTCAGCAACTCTGTTCGCTAACTAATTAGCTCTGCCTTTTTTTGTTAAATGACCAAGAGCCAGTGTATCAAATTGGCTCTACTTTGGTTCAAATCTTTTTACTGACTTGAGTTTTTATGAGTCACTCAGGAAGGAGAGTTGGGTTTTCGAGTCACTGAGCCACCCAGAGCCTGGGGAATCCCCCACTGATGAAAGAACATTGATTACAGCCTACAACTCAGCCCTGACTAGTACAAATAAACCTCATGAAATTTTTCTTTTGGAGGATGTTGGTAATTTGAATAGAGATGTTTGATGGTTCAGTACTAATGAATTGGCTGATTTGATGCTGTAATGTTATAATATGTTGTAATATAACAGCTCTACCTCTGATTGTAACAGCTCTACCTCTGATTGTAACAGCTCTACCTCTGATTGTAACAGCTCTACCTCTGATTGTAACAGCTCTACCTCTAGTATGTCCTACTGTTGCTGTAAGACTTGCCTTCTCTTAGGCTACTAATTAAAGCCACAAACTGAAAATCAGAAGTGAATCAGAAGTGAATGTCAGCAGCCTACACAAGCTGACGTTAGATTAACACCAAAATATAGATTTATAAATGTGACAAAATACCCCAAAACCCCCAAATTACAAGAGCCTTAACGTCCACCAATCAATATAAATAGTGATAGCCATAATTAACAAGGAAGGAGCGAGAAGCCGCAGTTCCAAAAGTAGTGACCAAGAAGAAACAAGAAGAAAGCGATCATTTTACAAAGACCCACAGCCTGTCTTCCATCCCAGAATAATCCACAAGGAAAGTTTATTTCAGCAGCAAAGAACCGTGACAGTTTGTAATTATGTGAGATTATGTGTTCACCTGCGTGATGTCCTGTCAGTCTTAATAATACAGTAGGACTATAATCAGCTGATGTGCAGAGCAGAATTTAAGAGTAGCCTGATTGAAAGTAAACACGTTATTATTTAAAGAAAATAGATGCAGATAGAAGTTTCATTGTGTCCTGCAGGCTGAGCCTGCGGCCCGGTGACTGTATGAGCAGTGAGATGTAGAACACAGGCTGCTGTACTTAGAGGTTGTGAATTTTCATGGAAATTATATTATGGGTCCTCGAACAGTCATGGAAAAGTTTTGAAATTTTGTCTGTGAAAATGTGGGAACTGCGACAGGAAGTTGTTGTAACTTGACTTTACATCGTCCAATTTGCCCCAAATGTCTCATGTTTGATAAAAGTCCCGACCTGAACAATTACATGTTAATATTTAGTCATAGTCACATTATGAATGTGTGTTTATTAGTATTATTTTGTTTTATGTGTGTGTTTATTATTGTTATTTATGTGTGTTGTCAGGGAGATGCTCAGGGATCCAGAGTTGCGGTCGAAGATGATTTCTAATCCAACGAACTTTAACCACGTGGCTCACATGGGACCAGGAGACGGGATGCAGGTCCTCATGGACCTCCCTCTGGTAACTCCTCCTTACTGCAACTCCTCCTGCCGGCATGTCCTCCTCCTACTCTGACCTCACCTGCACCTCCCCTCTGACTGCTCTGATCATCACAATGACTCCTCCTCTCTTCTCTTCCCCTGTCTCACCTTCCTCACCCCTCCTCCTTTCCTCCTCCTATCCTCTCTCCTGTTCTTCCTCTCTTCTTATTCTCTTCTTCCTCCTCCCATCCTCCTCTCTCCCTCTCCTCCTCTCATCCCCCTCTCTCCTCCTCTTCTCTTCCTCTCCTCCTCTCCTCTCTCTCTCTCTCTCTCTCCCCTCCTCATCCTCTCTCCTCCTCCTCCTCCTCCCCAATTTTCAGGTTGGTGACATCACCTCCCTCTCCCCCTCTCCGTCTCCCTCCCCCTCCTCATCCTCCTCCCGTCTCACCCTCATCTCCCCCCCCTCCAACTTTGAGCACGTGTATCACA
>CM076462.1:29841414-29881414 GCA_038419695.1 Scomberomorus guttatus
TATGAATAAATAAATCAGAATCTGTAGAACTGCTAATTAATAAACTGATAATGTTAATGACCAGTCATATGAATCTCTCTCTCTGTCTCTCAGTTCATTAAATAAAATACAGTGTACAGTGTTTACATTGGTGGGACTATGTAAAGTCACAATGTTGTCAAATCATAGAAACAGTGTTAAATTAAGATAATACAACGATATGACGTTCACAATAGTAAATAATGGAACAGATAAAATAAGCAGATGTACAACAGACTATGTGAAGATAATTGTTTGTCACATTCAGTGATGTTTTAATTATGAGTCCCTCAGTTTGTGACATGCAGTCACATATTGTGCAGCTCAGTTTGCTGCATGTTTCTCTCCTAATAGAATCTGCTGCTTTTTATTGTCATCTAGCTTTGTAAAGTTTGGAATTAACAAATCAAACTTCTGAAAGTATTCCGCTCTGATATTATTGTATTTGTCCCATTTTAAGAGGAAGTGCATCTCTGTCTGTACCTCAGCTGTCGTGCAGTGACCACAGACTCTTTTCTCTGTGGGCAGCTGTGACTTGTTGTGTGGTCCTGTCTCTATGGCTGACTGTGGTCACTCAGTCTGTATTTGGTCAGGATCTGTCTCTGCTTTGTATCTCTGACAGTAAAGAGATATTCTGCCAGTTTATATTCATGGTTTAGGGTCAGATAGCCATTGAGTTTGTTCTGAGTTTTGGTTTGATTGGTCCAATGTTCCAGATAGGCATCTTTTGTTAGTTGAATCATTTGGTTGACTCTGATTGGTGGTTGGAGAGCAGTGCTGGTCTGAGGTTGAGCAGTATTGGGTTTTATTTGATCAGTAAGTCTCAGGACCAGCTGACAGAAGGGACTCTTTGGGGGGTCAGTTCCTGGGTTTGTAGTGCCTGAAATCTCAGTGTGTCTTGGGGGCTCAATGTGACCAAAATGTAAGTGTTGTTCTTTTAATGTTAATAATCAATAATCTTTCTCTCTCTCTCTCTGTCTCTCTGTCTGTCTGTCTCTCTCTCAGCCGGACTCTCACTCCACCCCCTCTAACAGCTCTAACCCCAGCAGCCCCCCCAGCCCCAACTCGCCCCACCGCAGTCAGCTGACCCTGGACAGCCTGGACACAGAGCCCTGAGGCCCCGCCCCTATATCTGTAGGAGGGGGTGGGGCCAACAGGCCTGATTAACCAATCAGGCTGCAGACTGTGTTTTAGATTTTACTTTGATTTTATTGTGGCGGGGTGAGTCTGAGCTTCCTGCTGCTTTTATTTTTGTGGATTTAACCTGCTGGGAAGCCCCGCCCCCTGGTTTTAAGCCTGTGCTGTTGCTAGGAAATGCTGCTGATGGCTGCTGTGTATTTGACCTTTGACCTGTGGGACCACGCTGCTGCTGTCAATCACCTCTTCTTCTCTTTATTAAAATCCTTTCCTGTTTAACGTCAGAGCTTCAGTGGGGTGTTAGCCGCAGACAGGACGTCTCACTCTGATGAAAAAACACTGTATTCATTTGAAAGTTTTGTTAAAGTTGCACATCGATGTTGTTGTAGCAGAAAAAAACCTTTGATTTTGTGTCAGTGATCCTTCCTGTTGCACCACACCCCCGCCCCGCCCCTGACCTCTGACCTCACAGGTCAGGTGAGTGGGGGGCGGTCCTGAACACTACTGCTTTGTTTCTTCCAAAATCACAAGTTAACAAATCTTTGTAACGACGATAAACAGAAACAATAAAAGAATCTGATGAAAGTCTGTCTCTGTCAGAATACCTGAACTCACCTGAACTCACCTGAACACCTGCACAGCTGATTGTTTTCCTCTCTGACAACTGATGTTGAGGAACATGTTACCTGTGACATCATCAGTGATGTCAGAGATGTGTTATTCAGTTTCTAGGTCAGTCAGGCAGCTTGTTAATGATTCATTGAGCCCTGGGTTTGGTCTGGCAGGTTAATTATTTATTAATGAGGGGGCGTGGCCTCTTGTTTACATCCTGCAGTCAGCCAGTCAGGGCATCCGTCTGAGAGCAGGGAGACAACAGAGCCAATCGGAGTAGAGCATGAATCAGGTCAGATTTCCTGTGAAGAAATGACACGAAGACAACTTACTGTTTCTAAAGCTTTCAACCACTTCCTGTGTTTTCTTCTTTTGTTTTCAGTTTGTAAACAACAGACAGATGCAGAAGTTATAGTTCAACATTTATACACATCCTGTACTTCTGAACAAAAGTGATCGTTCAGAGAAAAGACGACGTGCTGAACGTGTTTCTGAAACGTGTTGGAGTTCAGATCTGCTTCCTGTGATCGTGGTGACATCTGATGTTGATGCACATTTAAACACAGGAACAATTTATTTCTAATCAAAGACCAATGAGTGCTTGCATGGATGATCAATGAGAACTGTGGCAGCAAGAACTGAATAAATAAATCAGGTTCTGTCACATTGATGCAGATGAGGAGGGTGAAAAGTCTGTAAACTGTCACATAACGATGTCAGATCAGGAGTCCATGTAACGAGTCAGGAGACGTGTGATTTAACACCGATGCTCAGACATCACTTTAACAAAGGCTAAAACTCATCCTTTTAAGTAAAACCATGTTTGTGTCCTGTTGTTCAAACATTTTCAGTAAAGATTAAACTGTTTGTGTGTTAGCTACAGAAAGAATGTGTGTAAATGTGCTTTTGTGTATACAGACAAATGAAAGGAAACACCTGTACAGGTGTGAATGTTTGACCCCTACAGTGAGGGGGTCTGGGGGCTCTGTTATGCTGTGGGGGGCGTTTTGCTGACATGGTTTGGCTCCACTTGTCCCCTTAGAGGGAAGCATCACTGCAGATCAATACAAAGTTGTTGTGAGTGATCACCTTTATCCTATGATGAAACATTTCTATCCTGATGGGAGGGGTCTCTTCCAGGATGACAGTGCCTGAACAGCTTTGGGAGATTCAGGAGCGACGTGTTAAAACACCACATGAGGGAATATCTTTGGAAGAACAGAGTTCATCCCTCCAGTAGAGTTCAGACTGTAGGATCAATAACAAGCAGCACTGAAGCTGTTCTGGCAGCACGTGGAGGCCCAAAACCTTACTAACACACTTTATGTTGGTCTTTACTTTAATGTGTCTCCCGTCTGTATATGCAGCATGTTTGTGTGTGACTTAAACTTAACATTAGTCAACAATTAGGTATTTATTCATCAACATTGTAACACTTGTAACAGTGATCAAACATTAACATGAACAGTGTCTCGTCTCTAAAAGTTTCATAATCTCAGGTAAACAGACACCTGAGAGCAGCTGATTCTAGAAGAAGCTGTCACATACGACAGGAAATAAAACAAATTACAATTTTCATTAACTCTGTATGTGACAAACAATAAAATAATGAACTATTTTCCTCTGGGAGTAAAAAAAAGATGAAGTGAAAGATGAGATTCAGAAATGTTTTCATTTCTGTGAATTAAACACATTTCGTGTCTCAGATTTACGTTTTATGAACATCTGATTGACACTCAACTCCAGATTCTATGGAGAGAAACTTGTCAGCTGTTTCTTCTTCATGTCACACACCTGATGTAACTTCCTGTTTAGTGTCTCAGGACAGTTAAAAAGTACAAACTCTGTAAAAGCATTTTAGTTTCTTTAACTTTCAAATAAAAACACATTAAAGCATAAAAAGTGTAAAAACAACATAAAACCCAGCCGTGCTTTAGATAGCAACATGCTAACCTTAGCTAAATGAAGCTATGATGCTCCTGCTAAAGCTAACCAGCTTAGCATTGATTTGTTCTGGTTAAACATTTAATTAATTTATTATTGAAAACCTGCACATTCTGTTTCAGTATCTTTATTTATTCTGTCTGCTGAGTTCTCAGAAATTAAACTTCATATCACCATAAACGGATATCGATTGATGATGGACCGATGAAGACTGAGGAGCTGTCACTCAGCCCTGAAAAGACCGAGCCAATGCTGACATAGAGTTGACCGTTTCATGTGAAAATAAATAAATAAATAATAAGTTTAATCTCCAAGGTCAGCAGATAAGTTACATAAAATTCTGCAGGTCTTTGGTGAAGGACATGAAGCATCTAAATATTATAGAATGCTTTTGGAGGGAATAATAATAATAATAATAAGGGAATTAAAATTAATTAAAATAAGAGAATAAGTACATTTTAAAAAATAAAAGTGCACAGAGCAGTAAACATTCACAGGCAGATGTCTGAGGTACGTTTTGTCCACACTAATGTCGCCTCTTTGTTTCCGTGTGGTAAAGTTTACAGATTTTGGCTGCGTCTTCCATGTTTTTATGGTTCTGTGAGAGCAGCAGCAGCGTATCGACGTGGTTTTAGCAGCTCTGTGATACGTGCTGAAACATATTTAACCCTGTATGTGCTGTTCAACTCAGCAGTAAAAAACATGAAAGTTTTATGACTTTTCCTGAAGTCACTCCAATTAACAAAATTAGAAATATTTAAACTTTTTATAGTTTGGTATAAAGACTGATGATGAGGTCAGAATGTGATCAGTGTGTAGTAAGTAAGTAAAGTCTACAGTTACATTGAGCTATAGAAACAGGTTTAACCCTGACATACTGTTCTTACATGTGAGAGCAGTATAAACACCTGAACACATTTTTCTTTTAGCCTGATAATTTTATGACTTTTCCCAAAGTGACTCATAACAGAAATGGCAATATTTCAATTTTTATTTATTTTTGTGCAGCTGATACACACTTTAGTAAATATAGGGTGCTCTGGGTTAAATTTGATCAGTTTTTATTCAAAAATGTTTTTGCTTTTTTCACATTCAATGAAATCATTATGGCTGTTCTAGATAACATGGGACCATGATACAGTGTGATTGTGAATGTTTTTTCTCCATAAACAAACAACATAGAGCTTCATTAAGGGTTAATCACCCATTTATTAATGACTGATGAGGTATTTATGAAAGAAAAATATATTTGTGGTTCAGAAATTTGGTGTAGAGACTAATTATGAAAGGATACTGTGATGATTCAGACTATGAGCTGTATGAGAAGATTAATGTTTTCCTGAAGAGAAAAGACTGTCTGCTGTCTGCTTCAGACTGAAGACGAAGTCCATTTCATGTTTTATTGCTCATTATATGATGATTTAAGAGCTTCACTTTTTAGTAAATGTCCTTCCTTTCTGAGTTTTTCTGGATGAATGATTATAAAAACATGATCAGGAAGGAAACCTTCAGTGTGTCTGGTTTTATTTGTAGAGTTCAGTATAAGAATAAGCTCGTGCTGTGGTGTCAGTGTGGAACACAGAAGCAAAACAAAGTTGGGCGTCGTCGTTGCAAACATCTGAGACTAGCCTGTACCAGGCCAGATGTAAAATATGGAGTGGATCTCAGTGTGCTGCAGAGAGACTTCCATCTGCAGCTCTGTCTCCTGCCACCATGGAACTATTTAATACACAATCTGTCACAGATAAATCCATCCTCATACATGACCACATCTTGGACAAAGGGCTTGATTTCATGTGCCTAACTGAAACCTGCCATAAACCAGGGGACTACTCTGTGCTAATGACGCCTGCCCTCCTGGATATAGTTACATAGAAAAAGCCTGCAGCTTTGGTTGTGGTGGTGTTTTAGCAATCATACACCAGGCTGAACTGAAACTGTCTCCCTGCCATGTCTGATCTTTCTTCTATTGAATGCTTTGCTCTAAAATGTAAACAATTTTTACGCTGGTTCACTCATGACCTGCAGAAAATAAAAACATCTATACGTGTCCTGGAACAAAGCTTCATACGCTCTGTGCTTGCTGTCCATAAAGTGGCCTTCTGAGAACATCAAAGGATTTACTCAAAGTCCCTTAAAGATGCTCGGTCACAGTTCTACTCCATCCTAATTAATAACAATCCTGGCAACCCAAAGTATCTTTTTTCCACCATAAATCATCTCCTGAAGTCATAATCATCTCCCCCGACTTCCCCAAGCGATGTAACAGCTTCATTGACTTTTTCAGAGCCAAGGTCAACAACATCTGCTCTCTGATGACCAGCTCTCTGCCTCCTCCTGTCATTGATCCTCTGTGTGGGAGCTCGTCATCTCTACTCCATTTTACTGGTGTAAGGCAGAGCCACATTGGGGAAGTCCTCACAAAGATGAAACCCTGTACTTGTGCCCTGGTCCCCATTCCCACAGCTCCGCTTAAATCATACATCTCCATTCTCAGCCCCCTGATCACTGAAACTGTCAGCCTAACCCTTCAAACTGGTAGTATTCCATCTGCCCTCAAGGTCGCAGTCACCCGCCCCCTCCTCAAGAAGGCCACCCTGGACCCAGAAGGGTGGGCTGTAGAGGGTTTACCCTCTACAACATCCTGTTAGCCCTCTACATGCTGTTTATTCGCTACATCCTCTTTACTCTCTACACCCTGTTTACCCTCTACATCCTGTTTACCCTCTACATGCTGTTTACACTCTACACCCTGTTTACACTCTACATGCTGTTTACTCTCTATATCCTGTATACCCTCTACATGCTGTTTACTCTCTATATCCTGTTTACCCTCTACATCCTGTTTACACTCTACATGCTGTTTACACTCTATATGCTGTTTACTCTCTATATCCTGTTTACTATCTACATGCTGTTTACACTCTACATCCTGTTTACCCTCTATATCCTGTTTACCCTCTACATCCTGTTTACCCTCTACATTCTGTTTACCCTCTACATCATGTTTACCCTCTACATGCTGTATACTCTCTACATCATGTTTACACTCTACACCGTTTACCCTCTACATGCTGTTTACCCTTTACATTCTGTTTACCCTCTACATGCTGTTTACCCTTTACATTCTGTTTACCCTCTACATGCTGTTTACCCTCTACATGCTGTTTACCCTTTACATTCTGTTTACCCTCTACATGCTGTTTACTCTCTACATGCTGTTTACCCTCTACATGCTGTATACTCTCTACATCATGTTTACCCTCTACATGCTGTATACTCTCTACATCATGTTTACTCTCTACATCATGTTTACCCTCTACATGCTGTATACTCTCTACATCATGTTTACTCTCTACACCCTGTTTACCCTTTACATCCTGTTTACCCTCTACATGCTGTTTACTCTCTACATGCTGTTTACTCTCTATATCCTGTTTAACCTCTACATCCTGTTTACCCTCTACATGCTGTTTACCCTTTACATCCTGTTTACTCTCTCCATCCTGTTTACCCTCTACATGCTGTTTACCCTTTACATCCTGTTTACTCTCTCCATCCTGTTTACCCTCTACATGCTGTTTACGCTCTACATGCTGTATACTCTCTACATCATGTTTACCCTCTACATGCTGTATACTCTCTACATCATGTTTACCCTCTACATGCTGTATACTCTCTACATCATATTTACCCTCTACATGCTGTTTACCCTTTATATTCTGTTTACCCTCTACATGCTGTTTACCCTTTACATTCTGTTTACCCTCTACATGCTGTTTACTCTCTACATGCTGTTTACCCTCTACATGCTGTATACTCTCTACATCATGTTTACCCTCTACATGCTGTATACTCTCTACATCATGTTTACCCTCTACATGCTGTATACTCTCTACATCATATTTACCCTCTACATGCTGTATACTCTCTACATCATGTTTACCCTCTACATGCTGTATACTCTCTACATCATGTTTACCCTCTACATGCTGTATACTCTCTACATCATGTTTACTCTCTACACCCTGTTTACCCTTTACATCCTGTTTACCCTCTACATGCTGTTTACTCTCTATATCCTGTTTACCCTCTACATCCTGTTTACCCTCTACATGCTGTTTACCCTTTACATCCTGTTTACTCTCTCCATCCTGTTTACCCTCTACATGCTGTTTACCCTCTACATGCTGTTTACACTCTACATGCTGTTTACCCTCTACATCCTGTTTACCCTCTACATGCTCCCCGTTGGATGTGTCATCCGCAGACATGGGATGTCTTTTCATTGCTATGCTGATGATACCCAGCTGTACATCAAAAGTGCCTCAAGCCCTTCTGCAGCCATGTCAGCCCTCAGCACCTGTCTGAAGGAGATAAAGGCCTGGATGAGCACAAATTTCCTCCCATTAAACAGCAGCAAAACTTAAGCTCTCTTTATTGGCACTCCTCACACCAGATTCAGTCATCCTCCATACCTCTAACTTTTGACAGCCAGGACATCTCCTTTTCCAACTCAGTCACTAATCTGGGTGTTAGGTTTGACCCTCAGCTGAATTTTGATGACCATGTAAGACATCTATGCAAAACCTCTTTCTACCATCTCAAATACATCTGTAAACTCCGTCCTCTCTAACCCTGTCAGATGCACAGAAACCTGTCCATGCCTTTATCTCCTCCAGATTGGACTCCTGCACTGAGCTCTTCACAGGGATTCCTGGCAGGAGCATCCAGAAGCTCCAGTACATTCAGAACAGCGCTGCCAGGATCCTGATGAGAGTGTGAAAACACAACATATAACACCAACACTGTTTTCATTGTACTGGCTCCCTGTCTGCTTCAGGATGGACGACGAAGTCCTGCTGCTCACATACAGATCCCTCAACAACATGAACTGATCACCACAAACCTCCACCTGCACCCTCAGATCTGCCAGCAGCTTGCTCTTCTGGGCCCCCAGTATTAACCTCCACACCATGGGTCCCCCAGTACCAAGCTCCATACTATGGGGCCCTCAGTACTAAGCTTGTGGAACAGCCTTCCTAACCATCTGAGGGCAGCACAGACCCTGGTCTCTTTTTTAAGAAAGGCCTGAAAACCTTTCTATTCTGGAAGGCTTTTTCATCTCTTATTTTGTTGATGATGTGTGTTCTATGTTAATACTGCAGCACTTTGAGTTTCACTATGAAGAAATGCGGTACAAATTAAATGTATTATTATAAATGTATTATTATTTTCTTCTTAATCTTATTATGTTTGACAGATGTTTCACTGTTGCAGCTGTACTTCCTAACTAAGTACCAAAAGTAAATGGGCTGCACTTATATAGCACTTTTCTAGTTTTCCAACCACTCAAAGCGCTTTTACACTAAAAGCCACATTCACCCATTCACCCATTCACACACACACACGGCAGTAAGCTACCACGCAGGGTGCCGGGAGCAATCTGGGGTTCAGTATCTTGCCCAAGGACACTTTGACACATGGACTGGAGGAGCCGGGAATCAAACCGCCAATCTTCTGATTAGTGAGTGACCCGCTCTACCTCCTGAGCCAAAGTATTCCTTATGTTATATTCTGTATATACATCTTCATGTATTAGTTGGTGATATTTAGTGTTTATTGAAGTAAGCAGTCAGATAAATGTCCTGCAGTATATCAATAATAATGTTTATGAAATAATATATAGAAATATGAAGTATATGTTAAACAGGAAGTGGTGGCTGCTGCGGCTGAAAGAGGAAACACTGAAATAAACTTTATGTTTTAATATTTAAACTTTCTCACATCTAATCAGCTTATCAGTGATCAATAACAGTATTAGTTTGATTTAGTTTATAAAATGTTTAAACATTTCATTTTGTTCAGAAGTCAGAAATATTCATATATATATAGAAATTCTAAATATATATTATTATACGGGAAGCGATGATGAGGTGATGGAGGTTTTATTGATTATTGAGTCGTTATTGATCAATCCTTCAGTTTGAATGAACAAACAGGTGATTAACTCTTTAAAACAGTACTGATGTGAATAATTATGTCATCATGAGGAAATAAAAGCTTTAATTTAAATGTTTGTTTCTTTTCTTGTTTTGAAGATGATCAGATGTGAAAAATGTGTCGACATGTTTGATTTTTCTTCTTCTGTCTTTGTTCCTGTGTTTCCTCCCAAACCTTCCACATCACTGAGCATCAGTCTGCTGCATGAACAACTTCTGATGAATAATAAATGTGCAGATTTCTGTCTGACCCACATCCTCTCACCTGACTCTGTTGTCATGGTAACCAGCAGCTAGATGGGAGTATCTGAGAGGAAACTGAAATTCAATCAACAGGAAGTCACTCTGTTTATTTATTTATATATTATAAGTCCTCCGAACTATCATCAGAAATGATGGATAGCATTTTTTACATCACAGTTTTTAAAAACAAGAAGCTGAACAGTTTAAATATTTGCACAGTTTGTTTGTTTGTTTGAGGCTGAAGGTTTCCATGAATCACTTTAGAACTTTAGAGTTCTTGATCTCCAACCTCATGACCTTTCAGCAGGGGCCAGTCTGTCAGGTTCCTGGCGGTTTCCCTGGATGTCCGTCCTCTCCTGCCGGGTGTGTCTGAGTGTCAGCGGGCAGCTCGGAGGAGTTCTTGGTGGGCTGGATCTTGTTCTGGCTGCTGTGGGATGGTGGTCTCAGATGAGCCCGGTCACAGAGGCGTGCGAGGCCTCGTCGCAGCTCTGTGCGGATGTTGTCACTGGACAGCACGTAGAGGACGGGGTTGACGGCGCTGTTGATGGTGGACAGCCCGAGCGAGATGGTGTAGGGCGTGTACATGCTGGTCTCGAACAGACAGCCGTCATCCAGCCAGGGGAAGTGAAAGATGAACGCGCGGACCAGCAGGATCAGGTGGTATGGGGCGAAGCAGACCAGGAACAGCAGCACCACCGCCACCGCCAGCCAGCGCACACGTTCCTTCTGCTCCTGCCGCAGCCCGGTGCTGTGCTGCACGCCGGCCAGGATACCACGGTTGGTCACCACCAACAGCAGCAGCGGGATCAAGAAGCCCACTACAAAGCGGGCGTAGTAGAAGCCCGTCACCGTGGCGCTGCTCTGGCTTGGCTCGAAGCAGCGGCGGTCCCCCTCAGCAGCGTCGCCCTCCCGCATGGTGAAGACGGGGACGTGACAGACGGCGACCAGCAGCATGATGCTGATGGCGATGAGGGCGGCCAGCCGCTGCCTGCGCAGCCCGCGGGACTCCACGCTGTATACAACGGCCACGTAGCGGTCGCAAGAGACGCAGCACAGCAGGAAGATGCTGATGTACATGTTGTTGAAGAAGATGTAGCCCGTCAGCTTGCAGGCGGCCGAGCTCCATGGCCACAGGTGACCTCTGCTGACATAATGCGCCCACAGCGGCAGCGTGCCCAGGTAGGTGAGATCGCACAGCGATAAGCTCCATAGGTACACGCCCAGCACGTTTTTCCTGCGCACCTGCAGCCAGGTGAGGTAGACGGTCAGCACGTTGGCGGGCAGACCAACAACCAGCACTGCACTGTACAGCAGCACCAGCGGCAGGCGGCCATCATCGTATGGCAGCTCACACACCATTAGAGTCCCGTTATTGCTCAGAGTAACCGCCTCCGTCACCGGCAACTGGTGCATGATGTCAGCAGGGAGCCAACCTATCAGAGCTGATCTCACTGTGTCAGCAGGGAGATGACCAATCGGAGCCAACCTTAGTGTGTCTGCAAAGACAAAAGTAAAACAACAGAAGAAAAGACGCATAAAAGGTTCGATTGGACCTTGTTTTTTACGTTATCATCTCTACGTTATCGTCTCTATGTTACTGTCTTTACGTTATTGTCTTTATGTTACTGTCTTTATGTCATTGTCTTTACATTATCGTCTGTTATTGTCTTTACATTACATCTTTATGTTATTGTCTTTACATTATCGTCTTTACGTTACTGTCTTTATGTTATTGTCTTTACGTTACCGTCTTTATGTTATTGTCTTTACGTTATCGTGTTTATGTTACTGTCTTTATGTTATTGTCTTTATATTACTCTCTTTACATTACTGTCTTTATGTTATTGTCTTTACGTTATCGTGTTTATGTTACTGTCTATGTTATTGTCTTTATATTACTCTCTTTACATTACTGTCTTTGTGTTATTGTCTTTACGTTATCGTGTTTATGTTACTGTCTTTATGTTATTGTCTTTATATTACTCTCTTTACATTACTGTCTTTATGTTAACGTCTTTACGTTACCGTCTGTTATTTTCTTTACGTTACCGTCTTTACGTTATTGTCTTTACGTTACTGTCTTTACGTTATTGTCTTTGTTATTGTCTTTACATTACCGTCTTTATGTTACTGTCCTTACGTTACCGTCTTTATCTTACCGTCTTTACCTTATTGTCTTTACGTTACCGTCTTTACGTTATTGTCTTTACGTTACCGTCTTTACGTTATTGTCTTTACGTTGCTGTCTTTACATTACCGTCTTTACGTTACCGTCTTTATGTTATTGTCTTTACGTTCCCGTCTTTATGTTATCATCTTTATGTTATCGTGTTTACGTTATTGTCTTTACATTACCGTATTTATGTTAATGTCTTTACGTTACCGTCTTTATGTTATTGTCTTTACGTTACCGTCTTTATGTTATCGTCTTTACGTTATCGTGTTTGCATTACCGTATTTATGTTACTGTCTTTACGTTACCGTCTTTATGTTACGGTCTTTACGTTACCGTCTTTATGTGAATGTCTTTACATTACCGTCTTTATGTTATTGTCTTTACGTTACCGTCTTTATGTTATTGTCTTTACGTTACCATCTTTATGTTATCACCTTTACGTTATCGTGTTTATGTTATTGTCTTTACGTTACCATCTTTACATTACCGTCTTTATGTTATTGTCTTTACGCTACCGTCTTTATGTTATCGTGTTTAACAAGGTTTTCATGTTTTACATCACTAGAGAAGGTGACACACACACACACAAAGAAGCTGCTGTCTGAATTTTAAATAAAGTTTATTCGATTTGAGGAGGTTTGACTTCAGGCTCCTTTGAGAGGAGATGAGAATGAGTTTAAATAGTGTGACATCAGCTGATTTATGGTCCGCCTGCTGCATTACATTTAATAATCGAATATTGGAGATCACATCATAAATGCTGCTTTTGATGATCAGAAGGCACTGACTCATTTCAACAGGCTGTTTGAACTTCCTGTGTGATCTGAAACGAGCCTTTACTTCCTCTCTGACAGGAAACCCCGCCACAATAACAGTTCTTAGGCCTTTTGATTCTTTAATCTGGAAACCTTGTATGTATGAACTCTTAGTGTCACTTTTATATGTGCCTTCATGTCTTCATGTCTGTTAGGTCACAAATTCAAAACTTTATTTAAATGATTTATTACTGACACAGTAACTTTTTATTTAATGTTTAGTTTGTTTTCCAGTCCAGAAAATGTAAATGTTGTGATTTTTTTTCCGTCATTGTGTTTCTCTTTCAAGGAGAACAAACAAGCTGCGCTCTTATTGGCTGTTCACACTTTGACCTCATTCTGTTTCCCTCCAGATCAATAATTTAATTTCAACTCCTTCAGTTTAACAGTCAGCTGTTAATCAGAGTGTCACTGACCACAGTGTCCAGTCACGTGTGAGTGTTGGAGGTGGGCGAGGCAGAACTTTAATAATTGATTGTTGACCTCGTTATCTGAAAAATGAATAAATTATTTTTTTATAACTTCTGATTGATAAAAACAAAACACTTAAATGTTTATTTTGTTTATTCAGACTTTGAATTATATATAAATATCAGAAATATTCTGGAAATATTATAGAAACAACATGATTACAGGAACATCAGCTGTTACAGGATGAATGTATAAATTAATAAATCTAATATGTGAAACTATGATAATATAATAATTACGTACTGGATATTATTTATGAATGCAGTATTATGTTTTCTGATATTATAGAACTATTATAGGTTTGATTCTTCATGTTTCTGTCTGCGATTCAGATCGTTTCATGTGAATATTTATTATATTTATGTAAAACAAAGTGTTTGTTTTGACTTCATTCAAAGATCATTACAAAAATCATAATATAACAGAAACACTATAGACGTACAATATATAATACCATTGTAGTAATATAATAGAATATTACAGTAATATCATTGTGTTACTGTAGACAGAATAACTGTATTAAAGGATTATTAAAGTAAAAATATATTGTAGAAGTCTTTCAGTAAACAGAATATTAGCAGTTTGTTGCCTAATAACAAAGTAAATCAAATATTTCTATTATAGGGCCATTAAAGTATAAATAGAGTATTATTTATGTCTGAAGTAATATTACATGTATATAATGCAGGTTATAGAATATGTCTAATATTATATTTAATAGCTAATAATGAAGTTATGAATGTTGGTAAAAAATACGAAATTTGTGTTTTTGCCAGTTTATTGATGTAAAGTGTCACTGAGTGTCTTTAAGGCACTGTATCAATTTTGTTATTATTATTATTAGTAGTAGTATTATCAATACATTTTCAGTCTGCAGAGGGTTTACAGTAATCATACATATGAATTAACTGATCAATAACTCTCTGATCTTTCATATTTGACATCATTAATAAGCTGCACGTGTTTCTTTGTTTTTATTTTACAGTTTGTGATGTCGATCTGAGAAAGTCTGACAAATTAAATGTATTATTAATGATAATAATAAAGGGTCCAATAAGACAAAGATACTTTTTCACGGACGGTTATTAATCAGTATGTGAATCTAAATATATATAATTAAATATATTAAACGTGTCTCGGGATTATAATTCGTGACTTCGTGACGTTTTATATAACATTAATGTTATTATAAACTAATATTAAATCAATAAATCTGTTTTTTAGAGTAAAACTCACCATGCGCTCGCGCATCGTCCGTGTGCCTCCTCGTGCTCTCTGGGCTCCTCAGCTCCTCACAGAGAGGATGTGAGAGAGAGAGACACGAGGACGGAGGAGTTTAATTCATCAAACGTGACGTCATCACTCACTCAACGTCATTCTGAGACAACTGATGACGCACATCACCTGTCAAATATGTAAAAGTTATTAAATAACAGTCTAAACTCTAAAGTTTAAACTTAAGAGTTTAACTTAAAATTCATTCATACAATTAATTACACCGTTACTTAATCATTTCTACATAGTGATAGCTGGAAGGAAAACAGCTGATTTTTATCATTTGATTATCGATCTACAGCAGCCAAGACACAAATAGACATTTAAACCTATTAATTACTGAAAAAACAAATCGACATAAAGCGGGAATAAAAACAGCTGCAGCCTGCAGAATATGTTTAAATAAAATATTGCTTATTTAGTTTGTGACAGTCTGACGTCCTTTTCAGACTTCGGGTGTTATCATAGGAGACACGCAGCTGTGTGACGTCATATTTTCCCGAAGGAGCTGGGACTTACTGAAACGGAGAAGAAAGGTGAAGCCATGAAGCTGTATTACAACTGCCCGACCTGACCTACCAATAACCAATCAATAAACACATTGGATTAAAGGGGTGTTGCCGTCCAATAAAAAACTTCCGCAGAGGATACAGCTGTGGGCTCTTCTCATTTCTCTCTGGATACATCTCAAGTCTCTTAAATTGCATCCACGTTTCCCTCACTTACGTCTTAGTCCCTCCCCCCGAGGATGCAGGAGAGACGCGAGGAAACCAAGCGAGGAGAGAGGAAACGAGGAAATTGTTTTTATAGACATGATCACAGCTGATCAGCCCTCTGATCACAGCTGATCAGCCCTCTGATCACAGCTGATCAGCTGTCAGTCACTTTAACAGCTGTAGAGACTTTTGATGGAGTGTCTGCACACATGCGCACTGTGCATAAAGGTGCAGTTATCACTGCAGCAGCTGTTTTCTCTCTGCAGCCTGTTACCTGTTTAACAAACACCTGCATTCTGTATTTACACTGTTTACTGTGTGCATTAAGAGACTTGAGATGTAGAGTTAACATAATGAAAAACACCCTCTGATTCTGAATGAAGTGATGTCCGGCGGGAGCGGTGACAGGTCACATGACCGCATCATTTATTCATCTTCCATCTTTAATTCATCACTTCATCATCAAATATTGATCAGTCCCCCAAACGAATATGAAAAATTATTCACTCACAAAAATACAAAAACAAACAGTCTGACAGAAACTAAAGGATCAATAATCACATCTGATCAATCAGCAGGAACTGAATGCACCACATGATGTCACATCAACTCAAGACAGCAAAATTCAAAGAAACCTCCGCCATCCTGTGGTGACCAGCTGCTATTGAAGCCTCTCCTCCTCTACCTCCCTCCTCTCCTTCTCCATCTCCTCTCCTCCTCTACCTCCCTCCTCTCCTTCTCCATCTCCTCTCCTCCTCTACCTCCCTCCTCTCCTTCTCCATCTCCTCTCCTTCTCTACCTCCCTCCTCTCCTTCTCCATCTCCTCTCCTCCTCTACCTCCCTCCTCTCCTTCTCCATCTCCATCTCCTCTCCTCCTCTACCTCCCTCCTCTCCTTCTCCATCTCCTCTCCTTCTCTACCTCCCTCCTCTCCATCTCCTCTCCTTCTCTACCTCCCTCCTCTCCATCTCCTCTCCTTTTCTACCTCCCTCCTCTCCTTCTCCCTCCTCTCCTTCTCTATCTCCCTCCTCTCCTTCTCTATCTCCTCTCCTTCTCTACCTCCCTCCTCTCCTTCTCATCCCCTCTCCATCTCCTCTCCTTCTCTATCTCCCTCCTCTCCTTCTCTATCTCCTCTCCTTCTCCATCTCCTCTCCTTCTCCTCTCCTTCTCCATCTCCTCTCCTTCTCCATCTCCCTCCTCTCCTTCTCTATCTCCTCTCCTTCTCTACCTCCCTCCTCTCCTTCTCCATCTCCCTCCTCTCCTTCTCTATCTCCTCTCCTTCTCCATCTCCTCTCCTTCTCCAACTCCCTCCTCTCCTTCTCTACCTCCCTTCTCTCCTTCTCTATCTCCTCTAAGCAGTTAAATTAGATCAAATTGTTTTTAAAGCTTTTATAAATTTAATTTGAATAAAAACATTGTGGAATGTTGAAGCAGTGACTCATTGATGACTCATTGATGACTCATTGATGACTCATTGATGACTCATTGATAACTCATTGATGACTCAGCAGAAAAATAAGTTCCACCCCCCTTCATGCTCTGGGGGCGGAGTCAAACCAAATGCTCTTCTATGTGTCCAATAAGACAAAAGCAGATGCAAGCTGATTGGACGCTCCTGTTGTCGCGATGACGGAGGCTCCTCTCCTCCCACAGGAAACACTTTTGTTTGAAAACAAAAAGTCTTTGAAATGTCTGGAACGGCATGTCATCAGTTCTTCCACCGGATTTGCTGAAAGAAGAAGAAGAAACAAGTTTAGTCAAGTCACATGATGACGTTGACACCGCCGCCTCGTCCTCCTCCTCACCGGGTTGTTGAGCAGCTCGTTGATCTTCCTCTCCTCCGCCGAACCCCTCTCCACCTTCCCTCGGTATCCTAGCAACAGCTGCCGGTCCTTCAGGTCTCGGTATGTCTGATTGGCCCAGAGACACACCAGTCATTATGACATCACAGCAACACATTACATAGTGGGTGTCAAGTTACTGTTTGAGCCCCGCCCTTTGTGATTCAAAGAACCAGCCAATCAGAGCATGTTATTAAGGTAAACATGAAGGAGTCTCACGTTGATGACGATGTCGTGACATTTATGTTTCTGAGCCAAGCTGATCTTCAGGTCTGCATCACTGACCAGACCCACGTACTCCTGCAGCACCTGTCAATCAATCAACACACCTTTCAATTAAATAACTCACCTGTCAATCACATAACACACCTGTCAATGAAATAACGCACCTGTCAAACAAACACACCTGTCAATCACATAACAAATCTGTTGATTCTCCCTTTAATCAAACACCTTGCCAAACCTAATTGCCTCCCTGCTCATTAATGAGTTAGGCAGCGCCCCCCACCTGTGTGGGGGCGGAGTTCTTATGCAGGATGTCAACGACACGCTGGAAGCTGAGCGGACACTTCTTCCTGGTGAAGCCGAGCCAGTTCCTGCTGGTGAACAGTGCATCCACGTCAAACCACGCCTTCAGCTTCGCCCGCGCTGCCAACGCCGTCACAAAGTACTGCTTCTCCGAAATCTGGGGTCAAAGGTTAACAAGCTTGTTAGTGACGCAGTCTGCTAGTCAGAGACACACCCAACTGAAAGATGGCAGCGCTCACCCTGAAGGTCTGACGGATGTTAGCTGGACTGCTGTAGGTCCCCTGCAGAGAGACAGGAAACAACTAATCAGGATTAATTAATCTGAATCAACCAATGAGGGTCAATTAATCTGGACCAACTGTTCTGGACCCACTAATCATATTCAGCTAATCTGGATCAACAAATCTTGTTCAGATAATCTGGATCAACTAATCTGGTTCAAATAATCTGGATCAACTAATCTGGATTAAGTGGTCAGGATTAACTAATGTTGATCAATTAATCAGGTTCAACTAATCTAGTTTACCTAATCTGGATTAACGAATCTGGTTCAATCTGGTTCTTTATCTACTAATCAGGATCAACTAATTTAGTTCAAAGAATCTGGATCAATTAATCTGGATCAACTAAACTGGTCCAGCTGATCTGGATGAACTAATCTGGTTTAACTAATCAGGATCAACTAATCTGGATTAACTAATGTGGTTCAGATAATCTGGATTAACTAATGTGGTTAAAATAATCTGTATTAAGTAATTTGGTCCAACTAATCTGGTTTAATTACTTAAACTAATCTGATTGCACTACTTAATTATTCCAGTTTATCAAATCAGGTTTAACTAAACTAACCTCAGACTCAGTGTAGTGGTAGAAGCAGCAGTAGTACAGGGTGGTGATCAGTGGCATGTTCAGGATTGAAGCTCTTCTGGGAAACTTCTGGAAGATTTCCACCTTCCCGCCACGCTCAGCCTGCTGGTCTGTTGCCTAGCAACAACACAGAGTGTGAGCTGGAGTTAAACTGGGTTTAAATGTGAACTGGCTCAACATCTGAGATAATACTGTGTTTTAGGATAAACTAAATTACTGAATCACAAATTTGTGTTTGGTAGATTATTTCTTTGTTGTAACAATGCTTCTTGGCAATAAATCTTATACCCATCTTATACCCATCTTATACTCATCTTATACCGATGTTTATTTCTCTTTTAAATGGTGCCACATTTGTAAGGAACATGCATTTGTGGGATGAGCAGCAGAGCTGAGTATGTGGGCTGCGCCCATGAAAAATTTGCCAAATCTTCTCTGCTAATACCAAACAGCTTATTTTGCTGTTGCTATTGATGCTTGTTTTGAGCTTCTGGTACCCCCAGGTGCACCTGTGAGCATGGGCCCTGCTACAGTGGTCAGTAGGTGTCTGAATCAGCATGCCACGTTTGACTGATCTGGATAGGGCCCGTGCGATAGGGCAACTTCAAGCTGGTGTTCCACAAAACCAAGTTGCGGCATTGTTTGGAGTGAGCCCTAGTACCATCTCCAAAGTGAAGGCCAAGTTCCATATAACAGGGGATGTCAGAGAGAGGCCGCGAAGTGGGCGTCCCAAGAAGACGACAACCCAAGAAGACCGTTTCCTCACCATGTCAGCACTTAGGTACCGGAGGCTGTCTTCTACAGATTTGCAGTCAAGGTTTGCAGGACGATATGGCCGATGGCTCTCTGCCCAGACAATCTGGAACAGACTGCACGCATCCCACAAATGCATGTATCTTACAAATGTGGCACCATTTAAAAAGGGAAATAAACAGGCTTTCCAACGGTATAAGATTTATTGCCAAGAAACATTGTTACAACAAAGAAATAATCTACCAAACACAAATTTCCTTACTTTTTGTGCTAAGTTGGTTTTTACTTATTCATATGTACCTTCTATTTTTTTGACTGTTGTGCATCACAACAACGAAACAAATTCCTTGTATGTGCAAACCTACTTGGAAATAAGCCCGATACTGAATATCTGAGACAATTAAAAACGCCAAGTTGAACTTTCAGAAACTAAGATGCATTTTTTACCATTTTCTGCCTTTTTCAGAATAAACTAAATGGAAAACTGTTCAACACCTCGTTGAGATGTTCTTGAAAAGAAATATAACGAAAATGTGACTGGACTAACAGAAACTGAATCAACTAATAATACAATTAACACCAGCTGGAACCAGTTTAATCCAGTGGGAACCAGTTGGAACATGTTTAAACCAGGTCCTTGAATGGCCACTTGAGGCTGGCTCCAAAAGCGAGTCAATCCCCATAGACCCCATGTTAAAATGCCCAACTTTACAGCAGAAATAAACATGTTTACAGTCTGGTACAAAAAAACGGTTTTGGTCTCTAAAGCTAATTTCCCCATTCATGACTGCATAATGGGGGGGGGGATTTTTATATAACTCACCCGTTTACATTTTATTAAGGCTTAAAGTTATACATAATTAAGGGCGTGGCCACTTTCATTGACAGGTGGGTGCCGTCACAGGCAAGTCGCTACCACGGTGACAACGTTGGTTAGGTAACATAAACATGGCGTAACCCCAGATTCACCCCCAGCATAGCCGTAGCCGTCACTATTTCAGTGTGTTTTCAGTCTAGAAAGTTAATTGTAACATTTTGGTCGCCTAACAAAGTCTTGTTCAGTGTTTGGTTGAACTAAAAGAGCCTCTAATGAATCAGATGTTCAGTTTTTACAGTAAGTACATTTTGTTTTAATGGTTTTAAGCCTGTGTTTCGCTAGCAAAAAATAGCATTAGCATGCTCACAGTTAACCATAGACTGTAAATGCACCATGCTAAACAAGCTAGCAGCTAGCGTTAAGGTCAGTTCCACCCTCTCGTCCAAATATGGTCACTGCTGGCTCCAAAAATCCAAGATGGCAACGGTCAAATGCAAACTCAAAACGGGAGTCCACAAACCAATGGGTGACATCATGGTGGCTATGTCCATTATTTTTTACAGTCTTTGGTCTAACCTCGATGATGATCTGCCTCTCCAGCAGAGTGTAGTGATCCTGAACGTGAGCTGAATCTTCTGGAGAAAATGGAAGACTGAAACAAACAAACAGTCAGCTGAGGTCACTGATGACATCATCACATTATGAAAAGCCTCAAAAATAATCCAACCATCACTCATTACACATTTAGTGACAAATCAATCATAATCACATTATCACTAACTGTAATCAGATGATCAATCACCCTGATAATATGATTACAGTGATCTGTCATTTGAAGACACAATAATTAGTTAATAGTTTCCCAATGTTAATTGTAATAGTTTCTAATAGTAAAATTTAAATATTATGTATCACTCAATAAATAGTTTGTATCAGTAAAGTAACGAATCTTCAGCTGTTTTTGTTGAAAGTACGGTGGCCTGCAGGCATCACTCACCTGAGGCAGCTCTTCAGGAAGTCCCGCCTCTTGTTTTCATCTGCGATGCTCAGGTGTTCCTTATACTGCAGCAGCTGTCAGGGAATGACATCATCATTTTGTCAGTTCTGATGTGTTCTGTAATAGTACCAACATAGTACTACTGTGTATTACTGATGTGTACTTCTACTGTGTATTACCAATGTGTAGTACTACTGTGTATTACTGATGTGTACTTTTACTGTGCATTACTGATGTGTAGTACCACTGTGTATTACTGATGTGTAGTACTACTGTGTATTACCAATGTGTAGTACCACTGTGTATTACCGATGTGTAGTACCACTGTGTATTACTGATGTGTAGTACCACTGTGTATTACCGATGTGTAGTACCACTGTGTATTACTGATGGGCAGTATCACTGTGTATTACTGATGGGCAGTATCACTGTGTATTACTGACGTGTAGTACTACTGTGTATTACTGATGTGTACTTCTACTGTGTATTACCGATGTGTAGTATCACTGTGTATTACTGATGTGTAGTACCACTGTGTATTACTGATGTGTAGTACCACTGTGTATTACTGATGGGCAGTATCACTGTGTATTACTGATGTGTAGTACTACTGTGTATTACTGATGTGTACTTCTACTGTGTATTACCGATGTGTAGTATCACTGTGTATTACTGATGTGTAGTATCACTGTGTATTACTGATGTGTAGTATCACTGTGTATTACTGATGTGTAGTATCACTGTGTATTACTGATGTGTAGTACTACTGTGTGTTACTGATGTGTGTACTTCATACCGCCACGTCCTCCGTCCTGCCCAGAGCTCTGAGGAGGAACACAAGAGAGATGATGATGCTAATTAACACACATTCAGGTGTGTCCAGGTGAGTGCAGGTGTAAGTTGGTATGTCCAGGTGTGTGCAGGTGTTTGCTGTTGTGTCCAGGTGTGTCCAGGTGTGTGCAGGTGTGTGCAGGTGAGTCCAGGTGTTTGCAGGTGTGTCCAGGTTTGAGCCAGTCTATCTAGGTGTGTGCAGGTGAGTGCAGTTGTGTCCAGGTGTGTGCAGATGTGTCCAGGTGTGTGCAGATGTGTCCAGGTGTGTGCAGGTGTTTGCAGGTGTGTCCAGGTGTGAGCAAGTATGTGTAGGTGTGTTTAGGTGTGTCCAGGTTTGAGCAGGTGTGTCCAGGTATGGCCAGGTGTGTCCAGGTGTTTGCAGGTGAGTGCAGTTGTGTCCAGGTGACTGCAGGTGTGAGCAGGTATGTGTAGGTGTTAGCAGGTGTGTCCAGGTGTGTGCAGGTGTGTCCAGGTCTTTACAGGTGTTTGCAGGTATGTCGAGGTAGGTGCAGGTGTGTGCAGGTGTGAGTAGGCATAAACTCACCTGAGCAGCTCAAGCAGGAGCCTCTGGTCTCTGGTTTCAGTCAGGTAGTGGATGAAATGTCTCAGAGCTGTCTGTCTGGACTCCAGCTCCCGAAACAAAACCTCTGAGGAGGAAGAAACGATACTGAGACTTGATCCAGAACCAGAACTACCTGATCCAGAACCAGCAGACTGTCGGAGAGCAGCAGACTCACCTTTACTCAGAGTCCTCTTTAAATAAATTAAAACCTGAAACAGAAACAGTGTGGTCAATTGTTTTAAAACACTGTATCAATAAATACAGTTTAAATAAATCTATTAATAAAGTTAATGATAACGTTGTGACTCAGATTGTTAATAAAGTTACAGCAGTGATGATGTTTCCATCGTGTGCGCTGACGGCGAAATCCAGCAGCAGCAGTTTGTCCTGAAGAGAACGAAACTTCTCCAGAGAAACAACCTGAAACACAAATATTACCAGCAGTAGTACTACAACCTGTCTGTGGCTCTGACAGGTAGTGACAGGTAGACAGACAGGTAGAGACAGATAGACAGACAGGTAGAGACAGATAGACAGGTAGAGACAGGTAGACAGACAGGTAGTGACAGGTAGACAGACAGGTAGAGACAGATAGACAGACAGGTAGAGACAGGTAGACAGATAGGTAGTGACAGGTAGACAGACAGGGAGAGACAGGTAGACAGAGAGGTAGAGACAGGTAGACAGAGAGGTAGAGACAGGTAGACAGACAGGTAGAGACAGGTAGACAGACAGGTAGAGACAGGTAGACAGACAGGTAGTGACAGGTAGACAGATAGGTAGTGACAGGTAGACACGTGTCTTACCTTTCCTTGTTGCATTCTCTGGACCGTCTCCTCAGGCGACCAATCACTGATGTAATCCTGACATCACAACATTGTGACATAATTATTAGTAAATACAACATGCTAACTGTATACGTACACATATTTCTTTATATCAATATACTGTACTTATACACATATATGTACTGTATATAAGTAGATATCAGATTTCAGTCTGATATCAGTCCAACTGTAATCAGATTATCCGTCCGATTGTAATCTGATTATCAGTCCGACTGTGATTCGATTATCAGTCCGACTGTAATCTGATTATCAGTCCGACTGTAATCTGATTATCAGTCCGACTGTAATCTGATTATCAGTCAGACTGTGATCTGATTATCAGTCCGACTGTGATCTGATTATCAGTCCGACTGTGATTCGATTATCAGTCCGACTGTAATCTGATTATCAGTCCGACTGTAATCTGATTGTCAGTCCGACTGTGATCTGATTATCAGTCCGACTGTGATCTGATTATCAGTCCGACTGTGATCTGATTATCAGTCCGACTGTGATTCGATTGTCAGTCCGACTGTAATCTGATTATCAGTCCGACTGTAATCTGATTATCAGTCTGGTTGTTACCTTGCATTCAGATTTGGGTTTTCGGAGCTCTGGAGCGTAGAGCCTGACGGAGTCGCTGAGCGCTAAAACAGAAAAACATCAGTCATTTATTCACTTATTCACACACAATATTCATTCATTCATAAATTGTAATCACTCATTTACACACAGTGTATTCACTCATTCACACAGTATTTCAGACTCACACTCAGTGAAAGACTGGAAGTTTCCTCCTTTGGTTTTTCCTGCAGAGAGAAAAAAATCAATCTTCAGTTTGTAAACAGCTGATCAGGTTTTCATCTAAAGGTAATGATGTCACCTGTAACCTGTACCCCACCTGTAACCTGTACCCCACCTGTAACCTGTACCCTACCTGTAACCTGTGCTCCACCTGTAACCTGTACCCTACCTGTAACCTGTACCCTACCTGTAACCTGTGCTCCACCTGTAACCTGTACCCTACCTGTAACCTGTGCTCCACCTGTAACCTGTGCTCCACCTGTAACCTGTACCCCACCTGTAACCTGTACTCCACCTGTAACCTGTACCCCACCTGTAACCTGTGCTCCACCTGTAACCTGTACCCCACCTGTAACCTGTGCTCCACCTGTCTCACCTTTGAACAGAGAGCTCAGAGAGTACCCTGAGTTGCTCTTGGTAATTGTTGGCGTGTCAGTGTTGATTTTGGGGAAGGCGGGCTCTCTGTCTGTCCTCTGATTGGATGCTGCCGTCTCTCTGACTGACCAGGAGATACCTGCGGACACACAGGAGTTCAGAGAAGAACCAACTGGCTGCCGCCAATCACAGAGCAGCTCTTATGCTCTTACTAATAATAATGTCCTCTCACTTCCCACTGGCTCTCCGCTCCAGCTGACCTTCTCCACATCGTCCTCATCATCGTCTTCCTCCACCAACCGGCGGATGCTGTTCACCGCCTGCTTCGACTCCTTCAGCTGACGGACACAAACAACAACACCTGAACATCACACAGTCAGCTACTTACTGTACTTTTATACTATTTTTCTTTTTTAAACACAGCTGTTTGCAGGTTTGATAGCGAAGAGGTAATGTATCTATTTGTGGCTGTGTAAAATTCATTCTCATTCATTCATTCTCTAGCTAATCTCTAGAAGCAGATATCTGCATCTGTAGGCAGGGGACAAGATTTTGGGATCAAAAGCGTTTTTGGTTTTCGTTTCAATTCCAGCGATTTCTACAGGAACATGCTTTGGTTGTGTGCAGGTAAACAGCCCGTGTGGGGAGTGAAAGAGGCAGAACGCATTGGCTGAAATGTCGTCTGGACCTAAAACATGTACCAAAAAGTATTGATGTTTGTTTGGTTTTAAACTCTTAACTGAATGTAACAATCAGGTTGCAGATGTCGTCTCTCAACTCCATTCTGCTGTCTAGCTCGCTTGACCACTGCTGCTCTCTCTCTCTCTCTGTCTCTCTCAATTCAATTCAAAAGCTTTATTGGCATGAAAGTTACAAGAACAATTTATAGTATAAATTTACCAGATATTTGGACTATACACAAAAACAGTAATATTAGCAATAACAATCAGACAAAACTGAAGTTATTGTGTTTGGCCCTAAACACCTTAGAAACACATTATCTAATGATATACAGTGGGGCAAAAAAGTATTTAGTCAGCCACCAACTGTGCAAGTTCTCCCACTTAAAAGATGAGAGACACTTCAACTATGAGAGACAGAATGGGGGGAAAGAATCCAGGAAATCACATTAATTGATAAATTCCTCGGTAAAATAAGTATTTGGTCAACTACAAACAAGCAAGATTTCTGGCTCTCACAGACCTGTAACATCTTCTTTAAGAGGCTCCTCTGTCCTCCACTCTCTACCTGTATTAATGGCACCTGTTTGAACTCGTTATCAGTATAATAGACACCTGTCCACAACCTCAAACAGTCACACTCCAAACTCCACTATGGCCAAGACCAAAGAGCTGTCAAAGGACACCAGAAACAAAATTGTAGACCTGCACCAGCCTGGGAAGACTGAATCTGCAATAGGTAAGCAGCTTGGTGTGAAGAAATCAACTGTGGGAGCAATTATTAGAAAATGGAAGACATACAAGACCACTGATAATCTCCCTCGATCTGGGGCTCCACGCAAGATCTCACCCCGTGGGGTCAAAATGATCACAAGAACGGTGAACAAAAATCCCAGAACCACACGGGGGGACCTAGTGAATGACCTGCAGAGAGCTGGGACCAAAGTAACAAAGGCTACCATCAGTAACACACTACGCCGCCAGGGACTCAAATCCTGCAGTGCCAGACGTGTCCCCCTGCTTAAGCCAGTACATGTCCAGGCCCGTCTGAAGTTTGCTATAGAGCATTTGGATGATCCAGAAGAGGATTGGGAGAATGTCATATGGTCAGATGAAACCAAAAGAGAACTTTTTGGTAAAAACTCAACTTGTCGTGTTTGGAGGAGAAAGAATGCAGAGTTGCATCCAAAGAACACCATACCTACTGTGAAGCATGGGGGGGGAAACATCATGTTTTGGGGCTGTTTTTCTGCAAAGGGACCAGGACGACTGATCCGTGTAAAGGAAAGAATGAATGGGGCCATGTATCATGAGATTTTGAATGAAAACCTCCTCTCAGCAAGGGCATTGAAGATGAAACGTGGCTGGGTCTTTCAGCATGACAATGATCCCAAACACACCGCCCAGGCAATGAAGGAGTGGCTTCGTAAGAAGCATTTCAAGGTCCTGGAGTGGCCTAGCCAGTCCCCAGATCTCAACCCCATAGAAAATCTTTGGAGGGAGTTAAAAGTCCATGTTGCCCAGCGACAGCCCCAAAACATCACTGCTCTAGAGGAGATCTGCATGGAGGAATGGGCCAAAATACCAGCAACAGTGTGTGAAAACCTTGTGAAGACTTAAAGAAAATGTTTGACCTCTGTCATTGCCAACAAAGGGTATATAACAAAGTATTGACATGAACTTTTGTTATTGACCAAATACTTTTCCAAATTTTCCACCATAATTTGCAAATAAATTCTTTAAAAATCAGACAATGTGATTTTTCTGGATTTTTTTTTCTCATTTTGTCTCACAGTTGAAGTGTACCTATGATGAAAATTACAGGCCTCTCATCTTTTTAAGTGGGAGAACTTGCACAATTGGTGGCTGACTAAATACTTTTTTGCCCCACTGTAGCTACTCTGGATGCCATTACCCTGGCCTCCAGCTCCACGTTAAGAATTCTGGGAGTTATCTTTGATCAGGATATGTCCTTTAACTCCCACATAAAACACATTTCAAGAACTGTCTTTTTTTCACTTACGTAATATAGCAAAAATCAGGCACATCCTGTCTCAAAAAGATGCGGAAAACCTAGTCCACACATTTGTTACTTCTAGGCTGGATTATTGTAATTCCTTATTATCAGGCTGCCCTAACAAGTCTCTAAAGACTCTCCAACTGGTCCAGAATGCAGCTGCATGTGTACTGACAAAAACTAGGAAAAGAGATCATATTTCTCACATTTTAGCTTTGCTGCATTGGCTTCCTGTAAAATCCAAAATAGAATTTAAAATCCTTCTCCTAACCTACAAAGCTCTTAATGTTCAGGCACCATCATATCTTAAAGAGCTCATAGTACCTTATTACCCCACTAGAACACTGCGCTCCCAGAATGCAGCTTACTTGTGGTTCCTAGAGTCTCCAAAAGTAGAATGGGAGGCAGAGCCTTCAGCTATCAGGCTCCTCTCCTGTGGAACCATCTTCCAGATTTGTATCTCTGACAGTAAAGAGATATTCTGCCAGTTTATATTCATGGTTTAGGGTCAGATAGCCATTGAGTTTGTTCTGAGTTTTGGTTTGATTGGTCCAATGTTCCAGATAGGCATCTTTTGTTAGTTGAATCATTTGGTTGACTCTGATTGGTGGTTGGAGAGCAGTGCTGGTCTGAGGTTGAGCAGTATTGGGTTTTATTTGATCAGTAAGTCTCAGGACCAGCTGACAGAAGGGACTTTTGGGGGGTCAGTTCCTGGGTTTGTAGTGCCTGAAATCTCTTTCGCTCACTCTCTAACTCTTTCTCTCTTTCTCCCTCTTTCACTCTCTGACTCTTTCTCTCTCTCGCTCGCTCCGTCTCTCTTGTCTTTTTTAAAATAATTCGGGAAGCCGACAACAGCTCTAACTTTACTTTTAACATTATCAAACAAAGAGTAACGTCCTCCCCTTGTCCTTGTAATGTATTTTTCCTCCCTTGTGCTACAATGCTACATGTAATGTCAAGGTGGGCTCTTCCGGTCTGCGTGCCATAAATCGTCTCGTCTAATTTGGCGGGCAATCTGACCCGGCAGCAGGCGTTTCAGAATACCTATACAGAAACAACCAATCTTCTGGCTGATGGTCTCATTTGCTTCTGTAGGTCATATAGAGGCGGCAGAGGTATCATGAGACTGTTTCAGAAACAGATAAAAGTTCCCTGCAGTAACTTTAAAAAAGCAACAAACATACAGCTGATATATCACACATATAGTTATATAAATCTATCTATATATCTATAGATATACAGTATATATGCACTGTGTTGTTATATAGTTATATAGAATTATATAGTTATATAGAGTTACATAGTTATATAATGTTATATAGTTACATAGTTATATAGCGTTATATAGTGACATAGCTATATAGTGTTATATAGTTACATAGTTATATAGTTATAGTTATATAGAGTTACATTGTTACATAGTTACATAGTGCTATATAGTTACATAGTTATATAGAGTTATATAGTTATAGTTATATAGAGTTATATAGTTATAGTTATATAGAATTATATAGTTATAGTTATATAGAGTTACATAGTTATATAGTGTTATATAGAGTTACATAGTTATATAATGTTATATAGTTACATAGTTATATAGCGTTATATAGTGACATAGCTATATAGTGTTATATAGAGTTATATAGTTACATAGTTATATAGAGTTACATTGTTACATAGTTATATAGTTACATAGTTACATAGTGCTATATAGTTACATAGTTATATAGAGTTATATAGTTATAGTTATATAGAGTTATATAGTTACATAGTTACATAGTTATATAGAGTTATATAGTTATAGTTATATAGAGTTATAGTTATAGTTATATAGAGTTATATAGTTAAATAGTTACATAGTTATATAGAGTTATATAGTTACATAGTTACATAGAGTTATATAGTTACATAGTTATATAGTGTTATATAGTTACATAGTTATATAGTGTTATATAGTTACATAGTTATATAGAGTTATATAGTTACATAGTTATATAGTTACAGTTACATAGAGTTATATAGTTACATAGTTATATAGTGTTATATAGTTACATAGTTATATAGTGTTATATAGTTACATAGTTATATAGAGTTATATAGTTACAAAGTTATATAGAGTTATATAGTTACATAGTTACATAGTTATATAGTTACATAGTTACATAGAGTTATATAGTTACATAGTTATATAGTGTTATATAGTTACATAGTTATATAGTGTTATATAGTTACATAGTTATATAGAGTTATATAGTTACAAAGTTATATAGAGTTATATAGTTACATAGTTATATAGTGTTATATAGAGTTACATAGAGTTGTATAGAGTTATATAGATATAGAAGAAGAATAACAGGTCAGCTCTCACCTGGCTGAACTCGTCGTCTTCATCATCAAAGGTGAAAGCTTTAAACTTGGAGCTGTTCCAGTAGTCTTCCTCATCAGCTTTACTCTTTATCATCTGCACATACACAGAGAACTAACTTTATGTAAACTGTCAACACTAACACACACTGTTAACTTTATTCATACTGTCAACACTAACACACACTGTTAACTTTATTCATACTGTCAACACTAACACACACTGCTAACTTTATTCATACTGTCAACACTAACACACACTGCTAACTTTATTCATACTGTCAACACTAACACACACTGCTAACTTTATTCATACTGTCAACACTAACACACACTGCTAACTTTATTCATACTGTCAACACTAACACACACTGCTAACTTTATGTAAACTGTCAACACTAACACACACTGCTAACTTTATTCATACTGTCAACACTAACACACACTGCTAACTTTATTCATACTGTCAACACTAACACACACTGCTAACTTTATTCATACTGTCAACACTAACACACACTGCTAACTTTATTCATACTGTCAACACTAACACACACTGCTAACTTTATTCATACTGTCAACACTAACACACACTGCTAACTTTATTCATACTGTCAACACTAACACACACTGCTAACTTTATTCATACAGTCAACACTAACACACACTGCTAACTTTATGTAAACTGTCAACACTAACACACACTGCTAACTTTATTCATACTGTCAACACTAACACACACTGCTAACTTTATTCATACTGTCAACACTAACACACACTGCTAACTTTATTCATACTGTCAACACTAACACACACTGCTAACTTTATTCATACTGTCAACACTAACACACACTGCTAACTTTATGTAAACGGTCAACACTAACACACACTGCTAACTTTATTCATACTGTCAACACTAACACACACTGCTAACTTTATGTAAACTGTCAACACTAACTTTATTCATACTGTCAACACTAACACACACTGCTAACTTTATTCATACTGTCAACACTAACACACACTGCTAACTTTATTCATACTGTCAACACTAACACACACTGCTAAATTTATTCATACTGTCAACACTAACACACACTGCTAACTTTATGTAAACTGTCAACACTAACACACACTGCTAACTTTATTCATACTGTCAACACTAACACACACTGTTAACTTTATTCATACTGTCAACACTAACACACACTGCTAACTTTATGTAAACTGTCAACACTAACACACACTGCTAACTTTATTCATACTGTCAACACTAACACACACTGTTAACTTTATTCATACTGTCAACACTAACACACACTGTTAACTTTATTCATACTGTCAACACTAACACACACTGTTAACTTTATTCATACTGTCAACACTAACACACACTGTTAACTTTATTCATACTGTCAACACTAACACACACTGCTAACTTTATTCATACTGTCAACACTAACACACACTGCTAACTTTATTCATACTGTCAACACTAACACACACTGCTAACTTTATTCATACTGTCAACACTAACACACACTGTTAACTTTATTCATACTGTCAACACTAACACACACTGTTAACTTTATTCATACTGTCAACACTAACACACACTGCTAACTTTATTCATACTGTCAACACTAACACACACTGCTAACTTTATGTAAACTGTCAACACTAACACACACTGCTAACTTTATTCATACTGTCAACACTAACACACACTGCTAACTTTATTCATACTGTCAACACTAACACACACTGCTAACTTTATGTAAACTGTCAACACTAACACACACTGCTAACTTTATTCATACTGTCAACACTAACACACACTGCTAACTTTATTCATACTGTCAACACTAACACACACTGCTTTACTTTATACTTTATTTATATGGTCAAAGCTGTGAGCAGAAAAAACAACAACAAAAGAAAACAGCAAAGAGAGGAAATAGCAGCTGATTAATGGAGAAACTTTTTAAATGTTTTTTAATAATTGTCTTGAATTTTGTTGTTGGTAAAATTTTATGAACTGTATTATCTGTCCGAGAAAACCAAATGTAGTTCGTCTGTGGCCAGATATATTAAAACATAACTCCCTTCAGCAGTTCAAACACACAAACACACCGTTTGTATTTGACATTCCCCTGATCATAAAAACATTTAAACATGTGACAGGATTGTGATATTATATATTTAGAGAGCATTCATGTTGTCTGTTATTCTGACTAATAAAAGAGAACTGCGCTGTAGATCCGTTTTAATGACGAGGATGTCAAACCTCAAAAACCATCAGACTGCAGACAGAAGCTAATAATCTGCATGCTAACAGGCTAACAGGCTAACGTACTTCCGCTTTTAAACCGGATTTACTCCTTTGTTACACGCAGTAAACGGTGGGAACAGTAACGTCACCGCGTAGGTATCTCACCTGTGAACGGAGCTAACGGACATTTATAAAAACTCCGAGTTTAAAGCTCAAAACGGATCAGAACCGATCAGCTGTTTTTACCTTCACCTGCAGCTGCTCTTCCACGCTGACGCAGGCTCTGACGGCGGTGGCGCCGTGGCTGCTGGGAGTTGTAGTGAAGCAGACTGTGGCCTGAAAACAGGAGAGATTTTTTTTTCCTGGGATGGCGAAGTCATGACCAGACCCGCCCTACTCTGCCTCTGATTGGCTAATACCGTTCGGCATGAGGAGTGAGATTGGTTAGATTTCGGGTAAGAATATCAGGGTCAGCCAATCAGAGGCAGAGTAGGGGCAGGTCATCATGACTTCGATCCTAGGAAAAAGAAATTTGCTGCCTCCGCTTCAGTTATGACGAAGAGTTTTTAATAATAATAAATTAACATCTAAAATATAAATATCACATTAAATATTAACTTATATAAAATATAAGTATTAACATTTTTTTATATTCGTGTGTTTAACGCTTCACCATAAAACAAGGCAAGTTTATTTATATGGAACATTTCAACAAGAAGGCAATTCAAGGTGCTTTACATTAAACATTAAAAGTACATTAAAAGAACATTAAAAGAGATAAAGTGCAAAAGAAACACATTAAGAACAATTAAATACAAATAAAATAGTCATTAAAGAGCTCAGAGAATAGAAAACAAAAACAAGTTGAAAGGTATAAAATACAAGAATAAAAGTTACAGTTCAGTGTAAGAAATGAATAATTATTTAGTTTAATAAAAGACAAACAGAAAAGTCTTCAGCTGTGATTTAAAGAACTGAGAGTTGCAGCAGACCTGCAGTTTTCTGGCAGTTTGTTCAGATATGTGGAGCATAAAAACTGAACGCTGCTTCTCCAGGTTTAGTTTGGACTCTGAGGACAGAAAGCAGACCTGTCTCAGACCACCTGACAGGTCTGGATGCTTCATAACGTAGCAGCAGGTCAGAAACCATTCAGTGCTTCATAAACCAGCAGCAGTATTTTAACATCAGGTCTCTGACAGACAGGAAGCCAGTGTAAAGATCTGAGAACTGGACTGATATGATCCACTTTCTTAGTCTTAGTGAGGACTCGAGCAGCAGTGTTCTGAATCAGCTGCAGCTGTCTGATCCATGTTTTAAGGAGACCTGTGAAGACACTGTTACAGTAGTCGAGTCTGCTGAAGATAAATACATGAACATGTTTTTACAAATCCTGCTGAGACAGAAGTCCTTTAATCCTGATATATTCTTCAGCTGATAGTTGGCTGACTTTGTAATTGTCTCAATGTGTCTGTTGAAGTTCAGCTCTGAGTCCATGACGACACCAAGATTTCTGACTTCTGGTTTTTAACATTATTGATTGAAGCTGATTGCTGAATTTTAATTGTTCTTCTTTGGCTCCAAAAACAATTAGTTCAGTTTTATCTTTGTTTAATTGAAGGAAATTCTGGTACATCCAGTCATTGATTTGTTCAATGAATTTAAGACAAATAAAGACGATTGATGATTATAAGAAATATATCTGGTGTTTTGTACTTTTATTCCTCTTTATAATCACATCTGTGATATTGATTATAGGATCAGTTATGATTGCCTGACTCTAATGAATATAATATAGAATAATGAATATAATGTTTTTATTATCAGTCGTCGTCTACAGCAGAACACACTGACTGTTGTTTCACTTTGAAAGTCCTGACAGGAAGTAGCTGAAGGTTTTTATGCTGCAGCTGCTGCTGACAACTGAACACTCGACACTCTCAGGACAGGACAGCAGTACTACTACACACAGTATCACAGAAAGTACACTGTGGTAGTATTACAGTGCAGTACACTGTGGTAGTATTACAGTGCAGTACACTGTGGTAGTATTACAGTAGTATTACAGTACAGTACACAGTGGTAGTAATACAGTAGTATTACAGTATAGTAACCTGTACTTCAGTATTATCAGCGATGGCTAAATGGGGTGAAGGAGATCCTCGCTGGATTGTAGAGGAGAGAGCCGACGCCACCAACGTCAACAACTGGCACTGGTCTGTTTTTATTGTTTTTATCATTAACAGTGTTGAAATGTTGAAATGATGAAACATTTGATCTGCTGCGGCTCCAACAAGCTTCTCTTAACATCGTTTGTCAGATTTCCATCTTAAGCACAAACTTAACTAATTGAGTCGTTTAAAGTCAGTCACAGACAATAAACCCAAACAAACATTTGGATTATGAAAGTCTTGTTTCTGAATGTTTCATGTTTAGTTTGATGGCTGAGAGCTGTGCTGTTCTCTCTTCATATGTTATAATAATCAGCGTTTACTCAGATTTCAAATGAAAGTGAACTTAAACACTCAAATTGAAGCAATAAGAGAGTAAAGCAGACGGCTGTTTTTTTCTGATGGAAACGTGTCCAACGTGACCTCTCACACACTGAAGCAGGCTGATTACTGCTTGTATCCATGGCAACAATAACAACCAAAACTCCTCACAGATTTCAAGTTTGTAATGTTGATAGAAAGTATTAATTTATTGTCTTTTAAAAAAAAAGAAAACTCCAGAAACCGTGTGTGTGTGTGTGTGTGTTGTGGGGGGAGCAGGGAGGGGGGGCGGGGGGGGGGGCGATATATGACCCTCCAGCTGGATCAGCATATGTTCAGATATTTTTAACAACTGTGACATCAGTGGGCGGGGCTATACTGGAGGGGCAGGGTTTCAGATCAGTGCATACCAGCGTAAAAGGACTTTATAAACAAAAGATGAGTCAATGTGTCAATATTAATTTCATGTAAACTACCGATAAATATCAGCATTTCTGTATATCAACAAGAGAATTTCAGGCTCTCCTGTGAGCTGCTCTGTACAGACGGTGGAACAGAGAAGTGATGTAGACACACTGGTGGCAGCTGGAGGTGACAAAAAGCTGCACCAAGCTTAGCTACTCAAACACTGACTGTTTTTGTTTAAACGGGGTTCTGTATGAAAGGATATAACCTATTCAAATTACCTGGAGCCTCAGGATCATCAGCACAGTGTTTATTCTGTAATCCTCAATATTTAGGGCCCGAGTGGTCCGACACAGGGCCATGTTGGGACAAAGTTTCTTTGATGTTCATGAAATTTTGTGGGTTCGGTGCTCTCATCATTCTGGACATAATACTTTTTTTTTTTTTTAATTTTGCCTGACAGGAAGTCAGCCATTTTGGATTTCATGCATCAATTTTCATTTTACAAACACATGTTTGAGGCCTTTAGAAAACTTTGCACCCATGTTGGAAATAGAAAATTTCAATTCGTATCACAGTTGGGTTTAGACGTAGCATTCCGGCTCTATAGCGCCCCCTAATTAATTTTAGCATTTTTGAGGTGCTAGGGCTGCTCAAAAACTCATGAAACTGTGCACATGTATCAGTAGCTGCGTAACTTGGTATCTGATATGGGTCTTGGGTTTGGTTGTGGCTCGAGGGCGCCCCCTAGAAAATGTCAGTCAAAGCCCCCACCTTTAAATTTGAGGTATATGTAATTTTTTCACAAATTGAAGCCATTTAAAGGCATTGTACTTTAACAAACTCCGCCTAAAAATTTGACCTGAGCAACTTCAAATTTGGTAGATGACATGTAAATAACTTTGTGATGCTAAATTGTGAAACTTCTGAGTTTCATGGAAAGTTGTTGTAACTCCACTTTACATCATAAAATCTGCCCCAAATTTCTCATGTTTGATAAGAGTCCAGTTCTGAACACATCCACATGTCAATATGAGTCATTGCGCCACCTACTGACAACAGGAAGTCAGGCTTATGTGAAAAACATCATCCGATATACATGAAATTTACATGGTGTGGTCTACACATGATATACAGCAACATGACAAATAATCAGTGGGTGTTTTCTAGCGCCACATTGACACAGGACGTGATAATTATCTCCTACATGTAATGTGCAATATTCATGAAAATGTATATTCCTGTCAGTTGCCCTCTGCCAACTGACCTCCAGTAGCGATACCATGGCCGTCACTCCCTCTGACGTACACATGATGCAAGGGCCCGTTCATTGCTGCTTGCAGCTTTAATATTAAATTATTTTACATAGAAATTCAGCTGATAGTAGGCAGACCATAAATCAGCTGACTTGTTAAACTCATTCAAATCTCATTCCAGGGCAGAATAAATTCAAATTAAATGAAATTATTTTTATTCAATGTAAATCTGTTCATCTTGTCTTGAGCTCTTAGGAGAGGCTTTTAGCTTCCTGCCTCTCCAGGGGCCTCTACTACGAAGCAGGTTCATACTCAGGATATCTTTTCATTATCTGGCGTCACTGAGACTAACATCCAGAAAAGCAGTACTATGAAGCTGGTTACCAACTAGCTCAGTCAGCTCTGGGTTTTCCAGGTACGAGCACATTTATGTGAAAGAGGCGGGTTGCTAATTATGAGCGACATCATCAGAACCATGAATCAAGCGCTTAATATGTTATGAGATGAAGTATTTTTGCTATTTAGTTGGATGATGAAGAAACTATTCTGAATATGTCACATAAAAAAACTTAAAAGTGATGTCAGACTGTTTCTGCTGCTGAAGCAAAGAGTGGAACAGTAGTTAATGACTGATGAGGTCTTATACTGAACAGTTAACCTGCTCCAGAGCAGGTTAACTTCAGAGGATCAGATCTAAACCTGTCAACACCCCGACCACTGACCAATCAGATCCCTGGAAAAAAAGGAGTCATTATTCCTACAGGATCCTGACATGGACAATAGTCCTGAGTTTGCAATAAAGTGCTGTAAAAAAGATCAAAATATATTTTTATAGATCAGTAGAAACATTTTGTTTCCACTCTGGTTTTAAAACAGAGCTTCTAACAAAAAGAGAGATCGATCGACTCCATCACTGCAGCTCAGAATAACATGACACACCTGTGTGATGATAACTGCAAATAAAAACCAAAGATTGTCTTTAATTAGAAAAATAATCCACACTGTTAATTGGCTATATTGATGTGACATTCAGAATAATTTCTTCATCATCCAACTAAATAGCAAAAAAAAATTCACTTTATACTTGGTATCACTGTTTCATCTCAGATCATATGAAGCACTTCATTCATGGTTCTGATGATGTCACTCATAATTAACAACCCGCCTCTTTCACATTAACGCGCTCGTAGGTGGTTGATAACCAGCTTCGTAGTACTGGTTATACTGGTTATCTGTATGGACAATGTTAGGCTAAGTGAAGCCAGATAACGAAAAGATATCCTGGATATGTTGAACTTGCTTCGTAGGACAGGCCTCTGGTCTGTATCAGTCTCGTTAGCCATGCCCTGCTCCCTGTGTCTTAGGGTTAGGGCCTGCCTCATCTGTCTGCCAAGCCCACCAGTAAGCTCACGTTCTCTGGACTCCCTCTGACAACCACCTCCCAGATTCCTCCCCCTCACCTCAGCCCAAACACCAGCCAGCCACCATCTCTCCATTCCTGCCACTCTCTGTAATAAAAGACTTTATTTCACCTGCTTGTCAGGTGTCTGCATTTGGGTTCAGCCTTAATATGTGACAAATGATCAAAATGCAAGAGTACAGGAGCAGAATTAGACATTATATCATTTATCTGTCATATTCAGACTGTCAGGCTTCACCTCTGCAAAGAGGAAAATCTTCCCGAAAAACTTGTTACCAAAAGTTATATTTTATTTCAGTTCATAACAATATATGTAAAATGAAATAATGACATAATGTTCATATTGTGTCTGTAATATTTGTTTCCTGAATGTTTTCTGTTAAAAGTTCATCAACACATCTTAAGTAAATCTGAATCTTTACAATCAAACACACAATGAGTTTCTATAAAACATCATGTTCAGGTGACAGCAGGTGTTTTCCATCATGCACTGCGGTCTGTCAGTGGGTGGAGAGCAGCTGTGGCTGCCTCAATCTCATGAGGTCATCGTTGTTATGTGATGACATCAGTGCGAGTCAAGATCAAGTCAAAAGTCTAACTGGCTGCATTGTGCATGAGTTCGTAATGTTTACAACAGTCAGACTGTCGCACTGTTGACAGCCGTGCAGAGCCGCCCCCGATTTACTTTGTGTTTTTGTTGCGCCTGTTTTGTCATATCGTAGAATCAACTCTTCTTTTCTGTGCGTCAGGACGGAGCGTGATGTCAGCGTCTGGTCATCGGAGCGTCTCCGTCAGCTGCTGCTGGCTATTCGGGTGGAGGGGTCAGAGGGTGTCTGTCAGCTGACTGACATCTCCAAACTGGAAGGAGAAGCTTCCATCAACAACCGAAAAGGAAAACTCATCTTTTTCTACGAGTGGCAGCTGAGAGCCGGCTGGCTGGGTCAGTGTGATGCCACTGAAGTCAGTGTGATGTCATTGATGTCAGTGTGATGTCACTGTCAGTGAATGCTGACATCACATAGGTGCTCTTCTGTGGTGCAGTGTAGCTGACTGTTTCCTGTCTACAGGAACGTCCAGGAGCGGCGTGAAGTTCAGAGGAACCATCGAAGTGTCAAACCTGTCCGACGAGAACGACGTAGACGACCTCGATGTGAGTCAACAACGTCCCAATCATATTGACGTATGACTGTATGGATGACTGTATAGATGATTGTTTAGATGACTGTATGGATGATTGTTTAGATGACTGTATGGATGATTGTTTAGCTGACTGTATGGATGATTGTTTAGATAACTGTATGGATGACTGTATGGATGATTGTTTAGATGACTGTATAGATGATTGTTTAGATGACTGTATGGATGACTGTATGGATGATTGTTTAGATGACTGTATAGATGATTGTTTAGATGACTGTATGGATGACTGTATGGATGATTGTTTAGATGACTGTATAGATGATTGTTTAGATAACTGTATGGATGACTGTATGGATGATTGTTTAGATGACTGTATAGATGATTGTTTAGATAACTGTATGGATAACTGTATGGATGATTGTTTAGATGACTGTATAGATGATTGTTTAGATGACTGTATGGATGATTGTTTAGATGACTGTATAGATGATTGTTTAGATGACTGTATGGATGACTGTATGGATGATTGTTTAGATGACTGTATAGATGATTGTTTAGATAACTGTATGGATAACTGTATGGATGATTGTTTAGATGACTGTATAGATGATTGTTTAGATGACTGTATAGATGATTGTTTAGATGACTGTATGGATGACTGTATGGATGATTGTTTAGATGTCTGTATGGATGACTGTATGGATGATTGTTTAGCTGACTGTATGGATGATTGTTTAGATAACTGTATAGATGATTGTTTAGATGACTGTATGGATGACTGTATAGATGATTGTTTAGATGACTGTATGGATGACTGTATAGATGATTGTTTAGATGACTGTTTAGATGACTGTATGGATGATTGTTTAGATAACTGTATGGATGACTGTATAGATGATTGTTTAGATGACTGTTTAGATGACTGTATGGATGATTGTTTAGATAACTGTATGGATGACTGTATAGATGATTGTTTAGATGACTGTATGGATGACTGTATGGATGATTGTTTAGATGACTGTATAGATGATTGTTTAGATGACTGTATGGATGGTTGTTTAGATGACTGTATAGATGATTGTTTAGATGACTGTATGGATGATTGTTTAGATAACTGTATGGATGACTGTATGGATGACTGTATGGATGATTGTTTAGATGACTGTATGGATGACTGTATAGATGATTGTTTAGATGACTGTATGGATGACTGTATGGATGATTGTTTAGATAACTGTATGGATGACTGTATGGGTGACTGTATAGATGATTGTTTAGATGACTGTATGGATGATTGTTTAGATGACTGTATAGATGATTGTTTAGATGACTGTATAGATGATTGTTT
>CM076462.1:29886414-30081414 GCA_038419695.1 Scomberomorus guttatus
GGGTTTTTTATTAGCAGTGCACAATTCACTCCACCAACTCTGTCATTTTAAATCAGTCCCTCCAGCAAATTGTGATTTTGCAATCGCAATAATAATAATAATAAATAATAATTACAACTTTGAGTCACAGTGGAGGCAAACAAACTTTTTGACACTGTCACCCCACTGACAACTAAAACAAAAAATGGGACCGTCTGGAAGTGCTCAATAACAACATGAGAAAATTACAATCTGGATTTCGCAAGCTACATAGCACCGAAACAGCTGTTCTAAGAGTTACAAATGACTTATTAATGGCTGCAGACTCTGGACACTGCTCTGTACTGGTGCTGCTTGACCTTAGTGCAGCATTTGACACCATTGATCACACTATGCTAATTAATAGACTTAAGGATTGGGTGGGTTCTCCTCCTATCTGTCAAATAGAAAATTTTGTTTCAATTGATTCATTCATCTCTTCAACTGTACAGACAACATGTGGCATACCTCAAGGATAAATTCTTAGACCAATTCTGTTCTCTCTGTATATGCTATAATTAACTCATATCATCTGTCACCAAAACATCTCATTTCACTGTTACTGTTTCACTGACGATACACAGTTATATCTCTCCATTAAACCCTCTGAATGCAACAAGCTGGCCACACTTCAGAGCTGCTTCGCTGATGTGAAATACTGCATGTCACAAAACTTTTTGGAGTTAAACTCTGACAAAATAGAGGTGCTTATCATCGGGCCCAAGCCGCTCCATAATCAAGTCCAGCCACTGCTCGGTCCCCTTATCCCAAATTTTATGGGCACTGCTAAGAACCTGGCCTTATCTTTGACAGTGAGCTAAGAACAAAACACAAAGAAATTGGCACAATCATGTTTCTACCAACTCAGGAATATTTCTAAGATCAGAGCAATGTTATCTTTTAGCAATACAAAGAAAATCATTCATGCTTTTACTTCCTCATGCCTGGACTATTGTAATGCCTTGTTTACCTGCCTCAGTGCCGGAGCTGCAGCTCAGCTTCAGACTCTGCAGCCAAACACTCTTCTCATTACCCCAGTTTTAGCCTCTTTACACTGGTTACCAGTTTCTTTTAGAATCCATTTTAAAATCTTACTCATGACTTACAAGGCTTTATGGCACCAGAGTACATCAGTAAACCCTTAACTCCTTACTGTCCAATAAGGCCTCTTAGATCTGCTGGGTTCAGCCTGCAAGCTGCTCCAGAGTCCAGGTTAAGGTCAAAGGGTGATCGAGCTTCTGCTGTACTGGCAGCTCAGCTTTGGAACAGTCTGCCATTTAGTACTCGATCTGCTGACACTCTTTGCTTTTAAAGCAGAATTTTAAGCTGATTTTAAGTTTATTTTAATAGTTTCACTTGTTTGACCGTTTTAGATTATTTTATTTTCTTTTAAAAATTGCATTATTTTCCTTTGCTTTAATTTTTCCCATTTCCTGCAATTTTTCCACAAAAAGAGCACATAAAACATTGCAAATTGTATCGCAACTTTTGAGAAAAGCTGCTGCAAAATCAAACTTTTTTGGCCGCAATAATCACAAAAAAAACCCTGTGAAATCCTGGAGGAAGTGATAAAATCGTCTTGAGTTGTTCTGTGACATGAATGCTGACGTGAACCCTGTCATTACAGGGATGGAAACAGGAACGTATTGATGCCCCTGGACAGCAAACTGAGAAACCCTGTGCGTCAACAATCTCACCTTCTCTTTATACGTCCCCCGCTCCTTCTCTTTCCTTATCCTTTCTTCTTTCTCTATGAACACAAACAGACGGTAAATAAGTCACATTCAGCTGGCTGAACACTGGAAATTATGTTCATATCATATTTGGACGTTCGATGATGTCATAATGATGTCATAATGATGACTGACCACTCTGCTCTTTCAGGTAGTCTTTGTTCTGTTGCATCCACAGCTCCGTCTTCACCTGAACCTCCTTCTCGTTCAGGATGTACTGCAGCACACAGCAAAATCAGACAACCTTTCAACATGGCACAAAACATCTCAGACACAACAACAAACATAAATCAATTAATAAACTGACCTTATCAATCTCCTGATCATCAATACCATCCAGATCCAGGTCTCCACTCTCAGAGTGCTCGTCTGGAAGATAACAAATCAATCAACCAACCAACCAACCAAACACCCATTCTGTCATGCTGCTGACGTGCTGTGTATTGTCTTATTTCCGGTTGCCAGCTGTGTTACTGATTACTGTTTTTGTTGCCCTCAACTGTTCATTTTGCTATATTCTTCATTACTGCAGATAATGACTCACTGTACATTTAAACTTACACCAGTTCTGCTCAAGCACGCTTAACTCTCTAATTCTTTTACCAACGTTCTTGCTAATCCCACAGCTGCTAGTTACTTTTGCTCAGCAGTTAGATTAGCAGCTAACTTAGCTTAGCAGTTAGCGATGGTTTCTCTCTCTCCCTCTCGCTCTCCCACTCTCTCTTGCTCAGTGTGTCATATGTTTAGCTATTTCTCTGCCTCCTTTAGTGATAATAGTACATGTAATAAATGTAGTTTATTTGCAGTGTTGGAGACGAAGCTCAGTGAATTGGAAGTTCAGCTCTGCATCATGAAAAAAAAACAAAATTAGCTACTATAGTTAGCCAGCCCCCAGTAGCTGGTGCGGGCCGACCTAGCGTACCTCCTCCTCCCCTGGCTAGAGATGGGATTTATGGCTCTTTGGAGGGAGCCAGATCTTTGGGATCCATTCATTTCAAAGAGCCATTCAAAAGACTGGCTCATTTGGCTTATTTTTAAGAAGCCAGCCTGGGGTTAATTCATTTTATCCTGGAAATAATCACAGGGAGGAATGATGGGCTGAGATTTGGATCAGAATAATTTCGAACTCAGATTTCCCACCAATATTTGAGTTTGAATTATTCTGAAATATTGATTTGACATGTGCAGACAAGATTTTAAAGTCTGATATGGATTCATTGTAAATATTCCACTGCCATATCCCTCTGAGTTGACAGTGAGAGAGTTATGTTATTCATGCAACACCTAAACACGCTTTTTTTTCTTTGTTTTTCACTGAGGCAGTCACGTGAAGGGAGCGTGCACAAGTCCTCCTCATGCTCTCTCCGTCTCACTCAGTGGAGGAGCAAGGAGGAGCTTGTGTGAGCATCTATGTGAACCATAGGTGTGAACTCAGGGAGAGAGAAAAAAAAGAACGGCTCCCAACCAAACCTGACTCGGTTCCCATCGTTCATGTTAATGAGCTGGTCAAAAGATTCGGTTTGTTCGTGAACGTCACAACTCTACCCCCGGCAGTTTCCAAGCAGCCAGGAAGCCAGGGTGGCTGCGTGACTGTCCAAAAGCATAGCCCAAGCAGAAGCCCACGGTTCACCACCAACCAGTTTCTACATTTCTAACAGGTTCTCCCCACTCAAAAAAGCAAAAATGAACTTGAGGAGAAAGATAAGTTGATCCTGGGGTTTTCCACCGTTGCAGCAACCCAGTCAAAAACATCTCTCTATCCTGGGCTCAGCTAGCATCGACGCTCCGGTAGAGTCCCGCCCGCCTCGCTCTCCAGTCTGTGGGAATAATGATACCACTCTTCCGTGGTCGGGCTCAATGGCAGCTGGTGGTGACCTAGCCTCTACATGTGTCTCGCACCTGAGGGAAGACATCTGGCTGAGCCTCAGATGAAAAACAAAGTTTCATTCCTGCTCCACTCCATCCAGCCTGAGTCTTGGAACTGAGTGAAGGGCAGAAGGTCCCGTGGCTTTTTTGCTACTCGACCCTCTGGTACGAACCCTGCAGACCTCTCTGGTCAACTGGTTCTGGATTACTGGTTGTTCCCAGAGTCAAAAGTAAATATGGTGAAGCTGCCTTTAGTTTCTATGCTGCTCAAATGTGAAACAATGTGCCAGAAGAACTAAGACTTCGCCTTTAATTAATTTTCATTTAAATCAAATTTATTTGCTGGTTTATTTTATTGTTTTTATTTTGTGTGCTTTTGCTTTCATGCTGTTATTGTTTTTATCTTTTGTTTTTGTTTTGTGCTTTTGCTTGTCTACTCTATAAAGCACTTTAGGTTGCTTTTGGTTATGAAACATGCTATATAAATAAATTTGCCTTGCCTTATAGTTAGAGCCGGCCAGGCTCGCCTTGGACCGGCCCCTAGTTATGCTGCTGTAGGCCTAGACTGCCAGGGGACTTCCCATGATGCACTGAGCTCCTCTCTCCTCCTCCTCCTCTCCATTTGTACACATTCATGTACCATTAATGCATGTTACTAACTTGACTTCTTCCCTGGAGATTTATGCTTTCTCGTCTCACAGGAAACCTTCAGCTGCGGACTGACTGCTGTCCAGCTTGACGCCCACCGCTGCTGCTATTATTATTATTGTTGTTTGTATTGTTATTGTTGTTGCTGAGCTTCTCTGTGTCTCTCTCCCTCCCTCCTTCTTTCTCTCTCAACCCAACCGGTCGAGGCAGATGGCGCCCACCTAGAGCCGGTTCTGCTTGAGGTTTCTTCCTGTTAAAGGGGAGTTTTTCCTTGCTGCTGTCACCAAGTGCTGCTCATGGAGGAATGTTGGTCTCTGTAAATTAAAGAGTACAGTCTGACCTGCTCTGTGTGAAAAGTGCCCTGAGATAACTTCTGTTGTGATTTGGCACTATATAAAAAAACTAACTTGACTTGACCAACTGACCAAAACAACAACAGACCATCACCTGTTTACCACTTGTGTCTGTCATGATGATGTCATGATGATGTCACTGTTCTCACCATCTGGTTGGCTGTCTGTTTCTAACTTGCTGAAGGTCTGGAAGGTCTGCTGGAGACCCAGGCTGGCGGCCCTCGGCAGCTTCCCCAGAATGACAGCCAGCGGGGCGGTCTGGCGTGGAGGCCCCTCCCCCTCATATTCTGGCCCCACCTCCTTCTCACCAACGCTGAAGTCTGGCTTTTTGCCCCGCCCCTCCTCTTCCTGGATCACGTGACACAGGAAGTCCTGAGTTAGGTGTTGAGTGGCGGCTTGGAGCTCATCATCTTCAACCTCCAGCTCCTCGGGGTCAGAGGTCAAAGACTCCTCGTCTGAAAACAAGTGGTCAAAAGGTGAGGAAGAGCTCAACGCCTGCCAGTGTCTCTATGAAATCTGGATAAACACACTTAAATACTGAATCATAATGAAAAAAAGGTATAAAATGACTTCATGTTGAATCTCGTTTCTGTGGATATTCTCAGATAGACTCAGCTGAGTTGGGATCAGTACCGACCGATTTCTTTGGTGTATGCAGCATAGATTCCTCTCAGTTTGGGTCGGCTCTTCTCCAGCTCGGTCTCGATCTCATCTTGGTAGCAGCTGATCTCACCTGATGGAGGAGAACACAAAGGTTTAATGTCCAAAACATCCTCACTGTCCTTTAAAGTGTCCTAAATTATTCCCCAAGTGCCTTTCATGGTGTTCTTAGTGACTTCTAAAGTGTTCTAAATGGTTCCTTTAGTGTACTCTGAAGTTTTTGAAATGTTTTTAAGTGTACTTTAAAGTGCACTAAACAATCCCTTTTATGTGCTTTCGAGAGTCTAAAACAATTTAGCTTGTATCCTTTTCACCCTTCTAAATGATTCCTGGTTACCTCTGAAGTGTCCTAAATGATTCCTTTAGTACCCTCTTAGTGAACCCTCAGGCAGAACTGACCTTCAACCTCATTCAGCTTCCGGGCCAGCTCCTGCTCCAGCTGCAGAGGAAGAGGATGGGAAGGATGAAAATCATTGTTAACTGTGATGTCATCTGACAGCCAATCAGAGACAGAAGGATCTACCTGCTGCATTTTGGTCTTGTGCTGGGCGGCGGTGAAGGAGGGTGGGTCACATTCCTGCTCCAGATCCACTCTCATGAACTCATCGATGGTCAGCTGACTGGTGGGTGTGTCCTCGAACTCTGTTAACCTGCAGGGGATGAACAGGGAGTACTGTGATCTACTGGGATCTACTGTAGTTTACTGTGATCTACTGTAATCTAATGAGATGTACTGTGATCTAATGTAGGTAAGTATTTAAGATTTTATTTATATAGCACCTTTCAAAACCTAGGTTACAAAGTGCTTTACAAAAAAGATTAAAAGAACAAAAGAAGCGTAGAAAAAGGAAACATCACAACAAGAGACACAGCACAATGATCTATTGAGTAATCTACTGTGATGTGATGTACTGAGAGTGATCTACTGAGATGTACTGTAATCTACCTGGATCTCCTCTGATTTCTCTTGATCCGTGGTAATGTACTGTAATCTACTGGGATGTACTGTAATGTACTGTAATGTACTGGGATCTACTGGGATCTACTGGGATCTACTGGGATGTACTGTAATCTACTGTAATCTACTGGGATGTACTGTAATGTACTGTAATCTACTGTAATCTACTGGGATGTACTGTAATCTACTGTAATCTACTGGGATGTACGTGATGTCGTGTTGTAGTTTCAGCTCTCACCTCTTCCTCAGAGTCGCCTGACACACCTTCACCACACCAATCACATCCTTCACTGTACGACGAAACTTATGCATCCGAGCTGCTACCAGGAGAGCTGAGGAGGAGAGGAGGAGGGGAAGAGAGGAGGAGAGAGGAAGAGGAGGAGAGAGGAGGAGAGAGGAAGAAGAGAAGAGAGGAAGAAGAGAAGAGAGAAGGAGAAAGGAATAGAAGAAGAGAGGAAGAGGAGAAGACAGGAGGAGGAGGAAAGTAACAGTACATTGACTCAAGTACTGTACTTCAGTACAATTTTCAGGTACTTGTACTTTACTTTGACAGCTTTAGTTACTTTTCAGATGCAGATTTGACACAATGGATAATATAACAAGCTTTTAAAATACAACACATTGTTAAAGATAAAACCAGTGGTTTCCAACCTTTTTGTCTTTTGACGTCTTACAAAAAGCAGTGTGTAGTCGGGGTCACATTTCAGATGTCTATGAGTTGTTAACAGCTCCACCAAATAGTGATTTTTCCCTCTAAACTTCTCACATGGTTTCATTTCAATAAATGTTCAAATGATCCAATATTTCAGCAAAAATCAAAGATTAGAGAAAAAGTCCAAAAAGTGAAAACAGATTTGTGTATCAGAACTTTGTTTTTTCTTCTTTCCTCTCCCATTAATCATCTCACGACCCCTCAGATTTATCTGCTGACCCTTTGGAGGGGCCCCACCCCTAGGTTGGGAACCACTGGACTAAACTAGCTAATTGTATATAAAGTAGTTGAAACTAGCTCCACCTCCAGCAGCTACAACAGTAACATGCTGCTTACACACTGATGCTTCAGTATTAATAATCTAATGATGTCATATATAATAATATATCAGTCAGAGGGACCAAACCACTACTTTTACTGCAATACTTTAACTACATCAAGCTCATAATACTTATGTACTTTTACTGCAATACTTTAACTACATCAAGCTCATAATACTTATGTACTTTTACTGCAATACTTTAACTACATCAAGCTCATAATACTTATGTACTTTTACTGCAATACTTTAACTACATCGACCTCATAATACTCATGTACTTTTACTGCAATACTTTAACTACATCAAGCTCATAATACTTATGTACTTTTACTGTAGTAGGATTTTTCATGCGGGACCTTTACTTGTAATGGAGTATTTTTACATTGCTGTATTGGTACTTTACTACAGTAAGTAAGTACCTGCTCCACAGAGTCCAGAGGGTCGGCGTCCTGTATGCATCCAGTCCCTCTTCATCCTCTGAACCAGACGAAGAGCCGTCATAGAAACCTCATGAGTCTTCACCCCAAACTCCAACATGTGAGCAAACCGAGGGATCAGGAGACATGGATCTGAGGAGGAGGTGGAGCAGGAGAGGAGAGGAGAGGAGGAAGAGGAGAGGAGGAGGAGGAGAAGATGAGGTGAAAAAGGAGGAAAAAGAAGATTAATATAAAGATTAAAGGTTAAAAATGTAAATAAATGTGAATACACTTCGGGTAAAATAAATATATTTTTGTCTGTTTAAATAAATATACAGTATGTTCATATAATTTAATGAACATTTATTCAGTTCTGTTGATGTATTATTATTATTGTTAGTTAATGTACGTTTTTCAATTGTTATCTACTCCTCCATACTTTGAGCGACAGAATCCATTCAAATATCAAAATGTTCAGCTCTTTAAGGACATTTATGTTATTACTTTTCTTCTTTCTAGCATGAGACTGAAGGACAGCAGGGTGGTAGATATGTCCGTTAGAGACTGAAGGACAGCAGGGTGGTAGATATGTCCCTTAGAGACTGAAGGACAGCAGGGTGGTAGATATGTCCATCAGAGACTGAAGAGCAGCAGGGTGGTAGATATGTCCGTTAGAGACTGAAGGACAGCAGGGTGGTAGATATGTCCCTTAGAGACTGAAGGACAGCAGGGTGGTAGATATGTCCCTTAGAGACTGAAGGACAGCAGGGTGGTAGATATGTCCCTTAGAGACTGAAGAGCAGCAGGGTGGTAGATATGTCCGTTAGAGACTGAAGGACAGCAGGGTGGTAGATATGTCCCTTAGAGACTGAAGGACAGCAGGGTGGTAGATATGTCCATCAGAGACTGAAGAGCAGCAGGGTGGTAGATATGTCCCTTAGAGACTGAAGGACAGCAGGGTGGTAGATATGTCCATCAGAGACTGAAGGACAGCAGGGTGGTAGATATGTCCCTTAGAGACTGAAGAGCAGCAGGGTGGTAGATATGTCAATCAGAGACTGAAGGACAGCAGGGTGGTAGATATGTCCGTTAGAGACTGAAGGACAGCAGGGTGGTAGATATGTCCGTTAGAGACTGAAGGACAGCAGGGTGGTAGATATGTCCCTTAGAGACTGAAGGACAGCAGGGTGGTAGATATGTCCCTTAGAGACTGAAGGACAGCAGGGTGGTAGATATGTCCGTTAGAGACTGAAGGACAGCAGGGTGGTAGATATGTCCCTTAGAGACTGAAGGACAGCAGGGTGGTAGATATGTCCCTTAGAGACTGAAGAGCAGCAGGGTGGTAGATATGTCCGTTAGAGACTGAAGGACAGCAGGGTGGTAGATATGTCCGTCAGAGACTGAAGGACAGCAGGGTGGTAGATATGTCCGTTAGAGACTGAAGGACAGAAGGGTGGTAGATATGTCCATCAGAGACTGAAGAGCAGCAGGGTGGTAGATATGTCCATCAGAGACTGAAGGACAGCAGGGTGGTAGATATGTCCCTTAGAGACTGAAGGACAGCAGGGTGGTAGATATGTCTGTTAGAGACTGAAGGACAGCAGGGTGGTAGATATGTCCGTTAGAGACTGAAGAGCAGCAGGGTGGTAGATATGTCCATCAGAGACTGAAGGACAGCAGGGTGGTAGATATGTCCGTTAGAGACTGAAGGACAGCAGGGTGGTAGATATGTCCCTTAGAGACTGAAGGACAGCAGGGTGGTAGATATGTCCATCAGAGACTGAAGAGCAGCAGGGTGGTAGATATGTCCCTTAGAGACTGAAGGACAGCAGGGTGGTAGATATGTCCATCAGAGACTGAAGGACAGCAGGGTGGTAGATATGTCCCTTAGAGACTGAAGAGCAGCAGGGTGGTAGATATGTCAATCAGAGACTGAAGGACAGCAGGGTGGTAGATATGTCCGTTAGAGACTGAAGGACAGCAGGGTGGTAGATATGTCCGTTAGAGACTGAAGGACAGCAGGGTGGTAGATATGTCCCTTAGAGACTGAAGGACAGCAGGGTGGTAGATATGTCCCTTAGAGACTGAAGGACAGCAGGGTGGTAGATATGTCCGTTAGAGACTGAAGGACAGCAGGGTGGTAGATATGTCCCTTAGAGACTGAAGGACAGCAGGGTGGTAGATATGTCCCTTAGAGACTGAAGAGCAGCAGGGTGGTAGATATGTCCGTTAGAGACTGAAGGACAGCAGGGTGGTAGATATGTCCGTCAGAGACTGAAGGACAGCAGGGTGGTAGATATGTCCGTTAGAGACTGAAGGACAGAAGGGTGGTAGATATGTCCATCAGAGACTGAAGAGCAGCAGGGTGGTAGATATGTCCATCAGAGACTGAAGGACAGCAGGGTGGTAGATATGTCCCTTAGAGACTGAAGGACAGCAGGGTGGTAGATATGTCTGTTAGAGACTGAAGGACAGCAGGGTGGTAGATATGTCCGTTAGAGACTGAAGAGCAGCAGGGTGGTAGATATGTCCATCAGAGACTGAAGGACAGCAGGGTGGTAGATATGTCCGTTAGAGACTGAAGGACAGCAGGGTGGTAGATATGTCCCTTAGAGACTGAAGGACAGCAGGGTGGTAGATATGTCCCTTAGAGACTGAAGGACAGCAGGGTGGTAGATATGTCCGTTAGAGACTGAAGGACAGCAGGGTGGTAGATATGTCCGTTAGAGACTGAAGGACAGCAGGGTGGTAGATATGTCCCTCAGAGACTGAAGAGCAGCAGGGTGGTAGATATGTCCGTTAGAGACTGAAGGACAGCAGGGTGGTAGATATGTCCGTTAGAGACTGAAGAGCAGCAGGGTGGTAGATATGTCCGTTAGAGACTGAAGAGCAGCAGGGTGGTAGATATGTCCGTTAGAGACTGAAGAGCAGCAGGGTGGTAGATATGTCCCTTAGAGACTGAAGAGCAGCAGGGTGGTAGATATGTCCATCAGAGACTGAAGAGCAGCAGGGTGGTAGATATGTCCGTTAGAGACTGAAGGACAGCAGGGTGGTAGATATGTCCGTTAGAGACTGAAGGACAGCAGGGTGGTAGATATGTCCCTTAGAGACTGAAGAGCAGCAGGGTGGTAGATATGTCCATCAGACACTGAAGAGCAGCAGGGTGGTAGATATGTCCGTTAGAGACTGAAGGACAGCAGGGTGGTAGATATGTCCATCAGACACTGAAGAGCAGCAGGGTGGTAGATATGTCCGTTAGAGACTGAAGGACAGCAGGGTGGTAGATATGTCCGTTAGAGACTGAAGGACAGAAGGGTGGTAGATATGTCCCTTAGAGACTGAAGGACAGCAGGGTGGTAGATATGTCCCTTAGAGACTGAAGGACAGCAGGGTGGTAGATATGTCCATCAGAGACTGAAGGACAGCAGGGTGGTAGATATGTCCCTTAGAGACTGAAGAGCAGCAGGGTGGTAGATATGTCCGTTAGAGACTGAAGGACAGCAGGGTGGTAGATATGTCCGTTAGAGACTGAAGGACAGCAGGGTGGTAGATATGTCCGTTAGAGACTGAAGGACAGCAGGGTGGTAGATATGTCCATCAGACACTGAAGAGCAGCAGGGTGGTAGATATGTCCGTTAGAGACTGAAGGACAGCAGGGTGGTAGATATGTCCCTTAGAGACTGAAGAGCAGCAGGGTGGTAGATATGTCCGTTAGAGACTGAAGGACAGCAGGGTGGTAGATATGTCCGTTAGAGACTGAAGGACAGCAGGGTGGTAGATATGTCCCTTAGAGACTGAAGGACAGCAGGGTGGTAGATATGTCCCTTAGAGACTGAAGAGCAGCAGGGTGGTAGATATGTCCGTTAGAGACTGAAGGACAGCAGGGTGGTAGATATGTCCGTTAGAGACTGAAGGACAGCAGGGTGGTAGATATGTCCGTTAGAGACTGAAGGACAGCAGGGTGGTAGATATGTCCGTTAGAGACTGAAGGACAAACTATTACAGGCTCAAAGGGTTTTGTTTAAATATTTATACAAAACAGGTTTAAAATCCAGAATATAACGTATTTATAAAGTTTTTTTTCGTTTGTTAGTTTTGTTGTTTAAAGTCATGATGTGATACACTCCGATACACTAGGTGGTGACACGCACCTTTAATGTTGGTTTGTGGTCAGTAAAACCATAGAAGAAGATGCAGCAGCAGCAGCAGCAGCAGGATCTAAAATGGCAGTCGGCGACACAAACAGAAGCTGCTGTCGGAGAGTATTTAACGGTAACGGCACAACTAACCGGCTGCGCGAGTCGACAGGTAAACACACACACCTGCAGCGTCTGTGCGTCAGTTCGGCTGTGTCGGAGGGAGCCGAAACGAACGGTTCTCTGACTGAGAGCGGTTCGCTGTAGCCGCGTTGCGCCGGCACACACACACACACACACACACACACACACACACACACACACACACACACACACACACACACACACACACACACACACACACACACACGGCCTGATGGATGACCGGGGGGGGGGTCACAGACAGTGAGCCACTGACCTCCCACACAGGTTAATAGTAACTCTGAGGTGCTGCTGGTTTGACACCAGGGTTGGGTATCAGCCCTAACCCTAACCCTAGTGGGGCTGAATGTCATATATTGGACCTTTAACACTAATAACAGTTACAGTACTGATGACAGCAAAATACAGTTTGAGTTAGTATTCTTGGTATTCTACAAACACACATTTCAGCAAACCTTTTGCTGGAATATCTATTTGATTTCACCAGCAGAATACGTCACCTCTCCTGACCCTGTAACTGTCTCCCATCACCGGGGCTGGGGTCGGGGCCAGGGCTGTGGCAGGGGCTAGGGCTGGGGAGGGTACGGGGGCAGGGCAGGGGCTGGGGCCGGGGCAATATGGGGCTGGGGCAGGGGCAAACATCACAGAGAGAAAATCTGATTTAAGCAGTCTACTGAGTTTTACAGAAATATATTCAGTGTGCAGCTGTGATATACTGAGCTGAAACTAATAATAAACCGCGTTTCGACTGCAGGAACTTCCCCCAGGTACTAAGAACCTTTTGAGGAACTCAGTTCTGTCACTGATTGGTCAAACACACAGCGCGGCTGCTTCAACTTGCATACCGCTTCATTCATAAAACAAGGAGAACTGTAGTATGGATTTAGTCAAGTCAAGTCAAGTCAAGTCAAGTGTACTTTATTGTCAAAAATCTATGTAACAGGGTTAGCACAGAAGTTTGAAATTGCGTTTGACCAGTCTCCAATGTGCAGTTTAACTAAACATAAAAGTAATATTTACAAAAATCACCCGGACTATAAAAACACACACACACACACACACACAATATTTACCAAAAATCACCTGGACAATAAAATACACACACACTCTCTCTCTCACATACGTACACACACACACACACACACACACACACACACACACACACACGAGCAGCAGCAGAGAGTACAATCAGTGGTCATATAGGTTGAGACCTGTAGTACAGATGCAGTATAAAGGTGCAAAGGGTAAAGTGCAACGGCATGGTGAATAAATATTATAATTGTTCATGGAATGATAAATATTCAAGGAATGTTTTCTTGAAATGTTCATGTACTTTTCATCTGTCATTTAGGATGAGGGGAGGATATTTCTCTTTATTTTAAAGTTGGGCTTTGCTGTCAGCTTCTCAACTTGTTTTTAAAAAGATGAGAGAAAAAGAGAGGGAGCGGCGGTAGCGAGAACAAAGCCAGTGAATGGGAGAAATAAAACATTATTGTTTCATGTCATTTGATTCTACAGCAGAAATAAAAGCATCAAACACTCAGCAGATGATTTACTGTGGAGACAGATGCACTCTGCATTTTTGCTTTTCATTCGTTCATCACATCCAACTCATCAGCAGTAAATACAAAGAACAACAGGACAGATCTGTGCAGTTTCCTCATATGTAAATGCTGCGCTTCATTTTTCAGTTTCTCATAGTTCTAATCTGCAGTATTTACCTGGTTCCTCAGATGTGGTGGATACACAACAGGGACTTAAAGTTCCAAATTTAATCCCTGAGATTAGTTCTTCTGGTTCTAAAGTACCTGAACTTTTTGTTTAAATGTGGCCATAATCCATTCTGTAGGGGAGAAAAACGTTTGTCCACCAGAGGGCGCCATATGTAAACAATCTGTGGATTCTAACAGATGTAAAGAGAATATGAAGTGATAAATCTGGTACTACAGTGTAATCTGGATTATAATCCTTCATCTCTGACAGGACGCAGTCATCATGCTGTGAGGTCATGAGCTTGCTCACTCTGTGACGAGGAGGAGAAGAAGAGGAAGATGGCGACTGAGCTGCTTAACACCTCCCTCCCCCACAGCAAGCAGGTGGAGGTGATGGAGGTGAAGAAGAGTTCCATCCAACGGAGTGAAGCCGAGCGGCTGACTGAAAACGGTGAGGAGGATGGAGACGCCGTCCAGCCAAACATTAACACAGCGGCAGAAGACACAGACGGAGAGGAGATACACCCGACCCTCAGAGAGAGGTAAGTCAACTCTGCTCTGATTGGACAGCAGACACACATATAACAAGTTCAATATGAGTCCTGATCGATCAGCCTGATACATCTAAAGATCCCAACAGACATAAAAGTTCTGTTTGTTTGAGCTTAAACTTCGTCTCCTCCTTCTGCCTCATTAAAAATACAAAATCACCAGATGTGTCCTCCTTCACTGTAAAGTCCATTCTCAGTGTTTGTGCTCTGGAGGCTTCAAGTTTCCACATCACACTCCTGTAAGTTACATACTGGATCATGATTGACTCCATACTAGCTGTTGAGTCATAAATCCTGCAGGTACGTCCAGGTGTTAAACTAAGATTTAAGGTGAGCTCAGAGAAACTGCTTTTATTCTGGAGGGACTTTAAACTGACATATTTGATTCCATTGAATTTAAAAACAGACTCTTATACTGAAAGAGAAACGTTAGCAGTCCTTCCTGTCTCCTGCAGGAACGCTCTGATGTTCAACAATGAGCAGATGGCTGACGTTCACTTCATTGTCGGTTCTCCAGGAGAAACTCAAAGAGTCCCTGCTCATAAGGTACAGAACCTGGACCACAATCACCTGTTCTCACATGTCCTTGTTGCTGATTGGTTCCTGTTCCTGACCTGTCCTTATCTCTGATTGGCTCCTGTGTTGCAGTATGTCCTGGCGGTGGGCAGCTCGGTGTTTGGAGCCATGTTCTACGGAGATCTGGCTGAGGAACAATCTGAGATCCAGATCCCTGATGTGGATCCGGCTGCTTTCCTCATCCTGTTAAAGTGAGTCACCTCACCTGCTTTAAAGTAAGAGTCTGAATATTTACATATAGACAGACCTGATCAGGCAGTGGTTCTCAAAGTGAGGCAGAGATGACGGAGGCAGCGGGGGAGAGCGGGTCACAGTGCAGGTGGCTCATCCTCCTCTCCACCCCACCGGCCGCCTGGTGTCACTCATGCTGCCAGTGTTGTGTTGGTCTGTGTCCAGCTTGTGCTGAAGCTGCTGCTTCTTCCAGCGGGGAAGCTGGACGCAGACCAACAAAACACCAGCAGCATGAGTGACACCGAGGCGGCCAGTGGGGTAAAAATGTGTATATTCAGATACTGATTTTGTTGGTCGAATACCATGGGATCAAATGAAGCTTCGAAGCATTTGGTACAGCCCTATATTTTCACTGTAATTTCATCCATAAGTAACACAATGACAGAATGTATGACTATTTTGGTCACAGGCTCAGATGGTGCACCCTGGGACAAAATCATATCAGATGGGGGTCTGTGATCTAATCTGTGTCAGTTTAGGGGGTCCTTGACATGAAGAAGTTTGAGAATGTATATGGTAAATGGACTGCATTTATATAGTGCTTTTCTAGTCTTATCGACCTCTCAGATCGCTTTACGCTACAACCTGCTCATCGGGAGCAATACAGTGCTTCCCATCCAAAGTGCCCCACAATGTTTCTAAGCTCATCCATTCACACACACACTCACACACCAATGGCGCAGCCTTCAGGAGCAGTTTGAGGTTCAGTATCTTGCCCAAGGACATTTCGACATGTGGACTAGAGGAGCTGGGGATTGAACCACCGACCTTCTGATTAGTTGATGACCCGCTCTATCTCCTGAGCCGCAGCCGCTCCAAAATCATCGAATAAGTTAACAAGCTGGACCTGGAGCTTTGTGGGGTGAAGGTGTTGGTATTTTACAAACCATGAAGGATCAAACGTCTTTAAAAAGGTGAGTTCCTTTATAAACTGTTAGAAACGTCCTCAACAAGTGAAATGCTGCTTACTGCGAGTACCTGTAACCAGCACCACCTCCTGAAGGGGACAGAAGTGTAGCTCACAGAACCCACTACTGCAGGTCCAGGTTCTGTATTGGGAACAAGCTATAAGTGTGAAGGGGTCATAGCTCATGAGGGAGTTTTCTTAATGAGGTTTTAGGAGCTGAAAGCTCACAAAAGGGCAAAAAACCGAAGGATCAGAAACAGAAATTCAGAGTTCAGATGTCAGGAAGGATCATCATTAGTTGCAGCCCTATCTGGAAATGGTGGTATGTACGGACGCAGTGGCTTCTCTCGGTCCCAATAGTATGGTGTTTACACATTTATCTTTGTCTGCACTTCATGTTTGTCTACTTCTTCATGTTCGTCCTTATCAAGATACAAGTACAGCCATCAGTTTCTGCTAGATATTGGCAGAAGGAAAGAAAACAACCTGAAACCCACACAAAGGAACTTCAAAGCCTTGGATCACTCTGCTGGCCTCTACTGCTGCTTTTCATCGGGGGAGGAGACACTACAGGCGGCATGAGAGGAAGCAGAAGTGGGGAAGCACAGAGATATCCGGGCTAGGCTAGCGCTAGTCCAGACCAGCTATCCCAACCATCCTATTCACCAATGTACGCTACATAGACAATAAAATGAACCACATATGTCATCTGAAGTCTACCCAGTGCAACATAAGGGTATGCTGTGTTTTCGTCTTTATAGAAACATGGCTTAATGATGACATCCCGGACTCTGTCATTAAGCTAGTTCAGCTAACATGCTACCAGGTGGACAGAGCCTTGGCTATAGGAGGTAAGACTCGCAGTGACAGTGTCTGTTTATATCAGTGATGCTTGTTGTCGTGACATTGTGGTGGTTTCTAAGCATTGTTCACTGCTGGTGGAGGTTATAATTGTCAAGTGCCGCCCTTTCTACCTGCCGAGGGAATTTACAGCTATTCTGTTGGTCGCTGTTGTTGGTGCTGGCAGGAGTGTGTTTGGTTATTAGCAGTAATTAATGATTATCAGAGATAATCATTAATTATTAAATCAAGAACCAGGGACCCATAAGCAAACAATAAGGTAGTCTCTCTAGAGTTCACTTAGGAGTGCTAATATCGGGGATGTCAGCATCCACAAGTGAACAGTGTAATCTATGGATTGTTTTGTTTGGAAGACCCATAAACAGAGAGTTGCAGTAATCCAGCCTGCACATGACAAATGCATGCAAGAGTTTCTCTGAGTCAGAATGAGAAAGATCCACAGCAGTACCATTGGTGGTCAGTGGGGGGTGTTGGGTGTTGACTTCTCCGGAAGTCAATATTATGTGGGAATGCCGTTCATATATTTCATTTCAGCATTCAATCATCTTTAGTTCCCCTGGAAGCTAAAGAGAGCAAGAGCTCCTGCACCCATCATGTGCTCTTTCTACCGAGGCATCATTGAGAGCATTCTGACCGGCTGCATCACTGTGTGGTTTGGGAGCTGCACTGCCTCCATCCACAAGACCCTGCAGCAAATAGTGAATGTGGCTTGGAAGATCATTGGTGCCCCACTCCCCTCCCTCCTGGACATTTACAACACCCGCATAGCCCGCAAAGCCACCAGCATTGCGAGCAGCCCCACCCAGTTTTGACCTCTTTAGACTTTTTTCCCTTCTCTGTGCACCTTGGAAGTAGGTGAAGTTGTGCTTCTACACATCCAACAGCACCAGCCATAAGAACATTTTTATACAAACATATATGCACACACACACCTACACTCAGCACTAGCCACTTTGTACAGAAAACTACAAACTGCTGCTAATTACTCATCCTGTGAATTGCATATTACTTGCACATCTCTTAGCTCTATTAGCACTGTATTTGTTCTATTTGCACAATACTTGTTATCATTACAGTTTTTGTTCTTGATCTGGGCCTTGTTATTGTCCCCCCCTCCCCCAGACCCCCAGCTTAGCTTAGCTTGTAAATATTTAAATTCTTTGTTCTTTTTATTATTTTGTTTTATCCTAGAATTTTAAAACCTTGTTTTTGTGTCTGAGAGAAACAGCATTTTGATCCTCTGTATGTCCTGTTCATATGGCAGAACTGACAATAAAGTTGACTTTGACTTAAAACACAGAAACTTTGATCTCTTTAGTTTGTGAGAAACCTGGAGCAGAACTGATCCTACTACAGTCTGTTTATGTATAATGTATGTTTGATGTATGTTGTCCCTGACACGATACATGTATGACCCTGCCATGTGTTGTGTCCCAGGTACATGTACAGCGATGAGATCGAGCTGGAGGCCAACACGGTGCTCACCACGCTCTATGCCGCTAAGAAGTACATCGTTCCAGCTCTGGCCAAGGCCTGTGTCGGCTTCCTGGAGATGAGCCTGGAGGCAAAGAACGCCTGTGTGCTGCTGTCTCAGAGCCGGCTGTTTGAGGAGCCGCAGCTGACGCAGCGCTGCTGGGAGCTGATCGACGCGCAGGCTGAGTTGGCGCTGCACTCCGATGGCTTCACTGAGATTGACCCACCCACGCTGGAGATCATCCTGCAGAGAGAGACGCTCAACATTCGCGAAGTGCTGCTGTTCCAGGCAGCGCTGTGCTGGGCGGCGGCAGAGTGTCGGCGGCGGGACCTGACAGTGACACCCAGGAACCAGCGGGCAGTGCTAGGGAAGGCTCTGTACATGGTCCGGTTCCCCACAATGACGCTGCAGGAGTTCGCTGACGGGGCGGCGCAGTCCAATGTCCTCACACTTACAGAGACTCACGATGTCTTCCTGTGGTTCACCGCAACCAACAAACCCAGACTGGACTTCCCGCTAGTGAAACGGGCTGGCCTGGTGCCACAGAGGTGCCACCGCTTCCAGTCCTCTGCCTACCGCACCAACCAGTGGCGCTACAGGGGGCGCTGCGACAGCATCCAGTTCGCTGTGGACCGCAGGATCTTCATGGCTGGCCTCGGCCTGTATGGGTCGAGTGGCGGGAAGGCAGAGTACAGCGTGAAGATCGAGCTGAAGCGGCAAGGAACCACGCTGGCTCAGAACCTCACCAAGTTCCTGTCGGATGGGTCCAGCAGCACCTTCCTTGTGTGGTTTGAGCACCCGGTCCAGGTGGAGCCGGACGCTTTCTACACGGTCAGCGCTGTGCTGGACGGGAACGAGCTGAGCTACTTCGGTCAGGAGGGGATGACAGAGGTGCAGTCTGGGAAAGTCACCTTCCAGTTCCAGTGTTCGTCCGACAGTACCAACGGGACCGGGGTGCAGGGGGGACAGATCCCAGAGTTGGTCTTCTTCTGCTGAACCAGAACCTGACAGACTAAAGGCCTTTAATCTGCCAGAAACACTGTGAGAAACTATGAGACAGCAGACGGACTCACAGTGAGTGAACTGGACCCTGTTCGGCTGTTGCAGTGAACTGGAAGCTGATTGGCTGTCTGCTTCTTAAAGAAATACTGTCTGAACATTAAAGTTGAAGTGAATAAAGATGCGTTGCTGCTTGTTAAATAAATTTCTCAGATCAGTGGACTGGAGTTTTAGCTTGTCTGCTCGCAGCAGAGATGCAGGTCAGTGGTTCAGTCCAGACGGTAAGTTTGAGGTTGATCAGGTTGTTGCGAGTGTTTCTCTGACAGATCTCAGCCTGCTGGTGACGATGTCTTGTATGAAGTCATGAAATGGAAACATGAGGATGTAACTATTGTCTGAATAACATGCAGTTTCAGAATAAAGTTCTCACCAATGGCGGGAGCGTTGATGCAGAGTTCTCGAGCCAACAGCAGGAAGGTTTTTCCCAGGATGTAAACGTTCACCTGAGCACAACAGCAGCAGGTTAAACTGGAGTCAGTCACAGAGAGAACAGGTGTGTTCAGGTGTATGAGGTCAGTCCTACCTGCAGCAGGTCGCTCAGGTCCAGCAACATGTCTTACAGCAGCTCAGGAAACAGCAGCGTGTCAAACACAAACACACACACACACACACATACACAGCATTGCTAGGATACGTGGCGTCCCTTCGGTGCGACACACCAGGTAGAGGCAGGCGGCGATGACGTGCTCCATCTTGCGTCCACGGGTCAGATGTTTGCTGACCACCATTTTGAAGAAGTTAAACGCTGTGTCCAGACAGTGCTGGTTCAGCTGCAGCTGGCTGCCCAGGTGGTGGATCTGACGCTTACCTGGACACACACACATATACACATACACACACATACACACACACACACACACAGGGTTCATTAGTACTGTATACTGTGTATTAGGGATGGGTATCATTAGGATTTTATTGATACTACTCTTATCGATAGTCCTTATCAGTTCTTCATTAATAAGAAATTCTTTTTAAAATATATATTATTTTAAAAAAATTAATTCAGAGTAGGGTTAGAATTGATTTATATTTTAAATATAGCTAAATGTTGTTTCTAGGCCAGCAACAGCAATGTTTACAAAAGCAAAGTCACTATATAAACTCAATATCTCACTGGACACAAATCTAACGTCAATAAAATAAATAATATTCCTGATCAAAATACTGAGTGAAGTTTAGAAAGAAGACCTGTGTGAGGTACCACTGGTAAAGAGAAGGGCTGGTTTGTCTCAGCCTGTAGCTAAGTTTACAAGAATTTGACTAGTTTTAAGATCCGTGGCGAACTAAAGCCACAGATATACTCCTGAGCAGATGCGTACACGGACAGCTGCGAACAACACGGATGTGTAACGGTTCTGTTTATACTACTTTCTGAAGTGCGTTCTAGGACGTGTTCCACGCATGCGCAGTGGATTGGCGTCTACAGGAAGACAGTGTTGTAACAGGTCTGCACGGTTACAACAAATTGGAGGTACACGGATGTCTGCGCAGAGCCTACGTGTACACCCTCTGATGATGAAATCTATGTCACGTGGACCTTGTGAAGCTTTTATTGCACTTACAGTAACTTGTTGTCAACTTGAGTAAAACGTTATCTTCGCTTCACCTGGTTCACTGTCTCCACCTGCGTGTGTGTGTGTGTGTGTCAGTGTGACACAGCAGAAGACAGACAGGAGAAGCTGCAGCGTGACCACAAGTTACAACAAAATGTATAAAAGTACCGAAAAAAGAGCAGACCTTAAAAATATCCCAGGTTCTTAAAATTTTAGAACCAGTTCCAATTCAGAACCGGGTTTCTGTTAAAATTCCTTTCTTAAAGCCTTTTTGTTATGAGAGGATTCAACAGTTTGAACATAAAGTTCAGAGTTCTTTATGAAAACAAAATAAAATTGGCTAAAAATATAATAGTAAAATTAATAAGTATAATAAAGATAATTTCTCCTTTGGATCTGTGGACATGGTAAAAACTAAAATTATCACATATGATTAAAACTAAGTTCTTCAACATAATGATGAAGATTAAGGTAATGATGATTAAGATGATGAAGATACTCACCGCTCTGCAGTGTCTGAGCTCTGGACTCTTTACCAACACTAGTGTGAAAACCAGAACCAAGGAGGGGCGCCTTCACTGGACCTGTGAGACAGATTCAATTAGATTAACTGTATTATTATCCCAGAGGGAGACTGGTTTACAGTATGTGCACAAAATTTAACACAAATGCTAAAAGAAACACACAACAAAAGAAACATATGGAAGCGTAACGCATTCACTTGTGAGATAATTATTTTACAATTCTGAGAAAAGTTTTCATATAAAAAAAAAAAATTCTGTTCTGTTTTTCTGAATTATTGAGATACCTCAAAATCCCAAGAGAAGCTCCCATTCCTACTTGAGAGCTCAATTTCATGGAAGCAAACGTGTCTCGTCTGTTTAGTTAAATCCAATTTTATTTTGGTTTTGGTTTGAAACATTGGGAGATAGGCCTACTCATGTCTTTATGTAATAGAGATGGTATTATTTTTTTTTGTCAGCTTTGTGCAGGCACCTCAGGACAGACAAAAATGTTTCATCAAAGCCCAAAAATAGATGAAACAAATACAGACTGCCTACAGAGCTGAGAGGTTATTTTAGTCTGCAGTTTCCACAAACAGGTACAGAGGGATGAATCAACTTTAATACTGAGAGAATATCTGGACCAGCAGTCTTTAGGATTGATTGATAATCCATTGAGAAAATAAAACTTACAACAGGTCAAACATGAGAAAAAGTACAATGCACTGTGTTCATAAAAGAACACAGAAAGAACATGACAGAAAACACATATCTTGTATTTTTCAGGAACTTCACCTCGCTCAGAAGCCGTCCTTACCGTAATTACACTACTTTAGGTGCAATGAAATTCAGATGGCAGCGTTACTGCAGTTAGGATTTTGAGGTATCTTGTTAATTGAGAAAAACAGCAGAATTATTTTTTCCATGAACACTTTTCTCAGAAATCTGAGATAATTATCTCGTTGATTCAGAAAAAACAGGGCAAATGTTTTTTTCTCAAGTGAACACTACAGAGAAACACACACACACTAAAAGAAACACACACAACAAAAGAAACACACAATAAAAGAAACACACAAAACAAAAGAAAAAGACAATAAAAGAAACACACACTAAAAGAAACACACACAACAAAAGAAACACACAATAAAAGAAACACACACAACAAAAGAAACACACACTAAAAGAAACACACATGACAAAAGAAACACACACTAAAAGAAACACACAATAAAAGAAACACACACAACAAAAGAAACACACACACACACTAAAAGAAACACACACAACAAAAGAAACACACACACACTAAAAGAAACACACACAACAAAAGAAACACACACACACTAAAAGAAACACACACAACAAAAGAAACACACAACAAAAGAAACACACACAACAAAAGAAACACACAATAAAAGAAACACACACAACAAAAGAAACACACACACACTAAAAGAAACACACAACAAAAGAAACACACAACAAAAGAAACACACAACAAAAGAAACACACACTAAAATAAACACACAATAAAAGAAACACACACAACAAAAGAAACACACACACACTAAAAGAAACACACACAACAAAAGAAACACACACACTAAAAGAAACACACACAACAAAAGAAACACACACACACTAAAAGAAACACACACAACAAAAGAAACACACACACACTAAAAGAAACACACACAACAAAAGAAACACACACACACTAAAAGAAACACACACAACAAAAGAAACACACAACAAAAGAAACACACACAACAAAAGAAACACACAACAAAAGAAACACACGCTAAAAGAAACACACAATAAAAGAAACACACACACACTAAAAGAAACACACACAACAAAAGAAACACACACACACTAAAAGAAACACACACAACAAAAGAAACACACACACACTAAAAGAAACACACACAACAAAAGAAACACACACACACTAAAGGAAACACACACAACAAAAGAAACACACAACAAAAGAAACACACACAACAAAAGAAACACACACTAAAATAAACACACAATAAAAGAAACACACACTAAAAGAAACACACACAACAAAAGAAACACACACACACACTAAAAGAAACACACAACAAAAGAAACACACACTAAAAGAAACACACAATAAAAGAAACACACACAACAAAAGAAACACACACACACTAAAAGAAACACACACAACAAAAGAAACACACAATAAAAGAAACACACACACACACACTAAAAGAAACACACAACAAAAGAAACACACACTAAAAGAAACACACAATAAAAGAAACACACACAACAAAAGAAACACACACTAAAAGAAACACACAACAAAAGAAACACACACAACAAAAGAAACACACACACTAAAAGAAACACACAATAAAAGAAACACACACATGACAAAAGAAACACACACGACAAAAGAAACACACACACACTAAAAGAAACACACAATAAAAGAAACACACACATGACAAAAGAAACACACACGACAAAAGAAACACACACACACTAAAAGAAACACACACTAAAAGAAACACACACAACAAAAGAAACACACACACTAAAAGAAACACACACACTAAAAGAAACACACACAACAAAAGAAACACACAATAAAAGAAACACACACACACACTAAAAGAAACACACAACAAAAGAAACACACACTAAAAGAAACACACACAACAAAAGAAACACACACACACTAAAAGAAACACACACACACTAAAAGAAACACACACAACAAAAGAAACACACACACACACTAAAAGAAACACACAACAAAAGAAACACACACTAAAAGAAACACACAATAAAAGAAACACACACAACAAAAGAAACACACACTAAAAGAAACACACAACAAAAGAAACACACACAACAAAAGAAACACACACAAAAAAAGAAACACACAATAAAAGAAACACACAATAAAAGAAACACACACATGACAAAAGAAACACACACGACAAAAGAAACACACACACACTAAAAGAAACACACACAACAAAAGAAACACACACACTAAAAGAAACACACACTAAAAGAAACACACACATGACAAAAGAAACACACACGACAAAAGAAACACACACACACTAAAAGAAACACACAACAAAAGAAACACACACATGACAAAAGAAACACACACGACAAAAGAAACACACACACACTAAAAGAAACACACACTAAAAGAAACACACACAACAAAAGAAACACACACACTAAAAGAAACACACACACTAAAAGAAACACACAATAAAAGAAACACACACACAATAAAAGAAACACACAATAAAAGAAACACACACACATGACAAAAGAAACACACACACACTAAAAGAAACACACACGACAAAAGAAACACACACACTAAAAGAAACACACACTAAAAGAAACACACACATGACAAAAGAAACACACACATGACAAAAGAAACACACACGACAAAAGAAACACACACACACTAAAAGAAACACACACAACAAAAGAAACACACACATGACAAAAGAAACACACACGACAAAAGAAACACACACACACTAAAAGAAACACACACACTAAAAGAAACACACACTAAAAGAAACACACACAACAAAAGAAACACACACAACAAAAGAAACACACACACTAAAAGAAACACACACTAAAAGAAACACACAATAAAAGAAACACACACACATGACAAAAGAAACACACACGACAAAAGAAACACACACACACTAAAAGAAACACACACGACAAAAGAAACACACACACTAAAAGAAACACACAATAAAAGAAACACACACACGACAAAAGAAACACACACACACTAAAAGAAACACACACGACAAAAGAAACACACACACTAAAAGAAACACACTAAAAGAAACACACACAACAAAAGAAACACACACACTAAAAGAAACACACACACTAAAAGAAACACACAATAAAAGAAACACACACACAATAAAAGAAACACACAATAAAAGAAACACACACACGACAAAAGAAACACACACACACTAAAAGAAACACACATGACAAAAGAAACACACACACACTAAAAGAAACACACACTAAAAGAAACACACACATGACAAAAGAAACACACACATGACAAAAGAAACACACACGACAAAAGAAACACACACACACTAAAAGAAACACACACAACAAAAGAAACACACACATGACAAAAGAAACACACACGACAAAAGAAACACACACACACTAAAAGAAACACACACACTAAAAGAAACACACACTAAAAGAAACACACACAACAAAAGAAACACACACAACAAAAGAAACACACACACTAAAAGAAACACACACTAAAAGAAACACACAATAAAAGAAACACACACACATGACAAAAGAAACACACACGACAAAAGAAACACACACACACTAAAAGAAACACACACGACAAAAGAAACACACACACTAAAAGAAACACACAATAAAAGAAACACACACACGACAAAAGAAACACACACACACTAAAAGAAACACACACGACAAAAGAAACACACACACTAAAAGAAACACACACACACTAAAAGAAACACACACACACTAAAAGAAATACACGCACACACTAAAAGAAACACACACACACACTAAAAGAAACACACACACTAAAAGAAACACTCACACACACTTAAAGAAACACACACACTAAAAGAAACACACACACACTAAAAGAAACACACACACTAAAAGAAACACACACACACTAAAAGAAACACACACACACACTAAAAGAAACACACGCACACACACTAAAAGAAACACACACACACACTAAAAGAAACACACACACTAAAAGAAACACACACACACACTAAAAGAAACACACACACACACACACACTAAAAGAAACACACACACGACAAAAGAAACACACACACACACACTAAAAGAAACACACACACGACAAAAGAAACACACACACACACTAAAAGAAAAACAATCCAAAACATGATACACACATCCTTCACAAAAATGCACAAAAATACACAAAAATGACTACACAAAACCATCCAGCAAGGCTCCTGGAGTACACAGATTCAACGTGAGAAGACACAGTGCATCCCAGACATAGCACTGACTGCAGTACTGACTGTAGCACTGACTGTAGCACTGACTGTAGCACTGACTGCAGTACTGACTGTAGCACTGACTGTAGCACTGACTGTAGCACTGACTGCAGTACTGACTGTAGTACAGACTGTAGTACTGACTGTAGTACTGACTAGCACTGACTGTAGCACTGACTGTAGCACTGACTGCAGTACTGACTGTAGTACAGACTGTAGTACTGACTGTAGTACTGACTGTAGCACTGTAGCACTGACTGTAGTACTGACTGTAGTACTGACTGTAGCACTGACTGTAGCACTGTAGCACTGACTGTAGTACTGACTGTAGCACTGACTGTAGCACTGACTGTAGTACTGACTGTAGTACTGACTGTAGTACTGTAGCACTGACTGTAGTACTGACTGTAGCACTGTAGCACTGACTGTAGTACTGTAGCACTGACTGTAGTACTGACTGTAGTACTGACTGTAGCACTGACTGTAGTACTGACTGTAGCACTGACTGTAGTACTGTAGCACTGACTGTAGTACTGACTGTAGCACTGACTGTAGTACTGACTGTAGCACTGACTGTAGTACTGTAGCACTGACTGTAGCACTGACTGTAGCACTGACTGTAGTACTGTAGCACTGACTGTAGCACTGACTGTAGAACTGACTGTAGTACTGTAGCACTGACTGTAGTACTGACTGTAGTACTGTAGCACTGACTGTAGCACTGTCTGTAGTACTGTAGCACTGACTGTAGTACTGTAGCACTGACTGTAGCACTGACTGTAGCACTGACTGTAGTACTGACTGTGGCACTGACTGTAGCACTGTAGTACTGACTGTAGCACTGACTGTAGTACTGTAGCACTGACTGTAGTACTGACTGTAGAACTGACTGTAGTACTGTAGCACTGACTGTAGTACTGACTGTAGTACTGTAGCACTGACTGTAGCACTGTCTGTAGTACTGTAGCACTGACTGTAGCACTGACTGTAGCACTGACTGTAGTACTGACTGTGGCACTGACTGTAGCACTGTAGTACTGACTGTAGCACTGACTGTAGTACTGTAGCACTGACTGTAGTACTGACTGTAGCACTGACTGTAGTACTGTAGCACTGACTGTAGCACTGACTGTAGTACTGTAGCACTGACTGTAGTACTGACTGTAGTACTGTAGCACTGACTGTAGCACTGACTGTAGTACTGTAGCACTGACTGTAGCACTGTAGCACTGACTGTAGTACTGACTGTAGTACTGTAGCACTGACTGTAGTACTGACTGTAGTATTGACTGTAGCACTGACTATAGTACTGTAGCACTGACTGTGGCACTGACTGTAGTACTGACTGTAGCACTGACTGTAGCACTGACTGTGGCACTGACTGTAGTACTGACTGTAGCACTGACTGTAGTACTGACTCTAGTACTGTAGCACTGACTGTGGCACTGACTGTGGCACTGACTGTAGTACCGACTGTGGCACTGACTGTACTACTGTAGCACTGACTGTAGCACTGAAGCACTGACTGTAGTACTGTAGCACTGACTGTGGCACTGACTGTAGCACTGTAGCACTGACTGTAGCACCGACTGTAGTACTGACTGTAGTACTGACTGTGGCACTGACTGTAGCACTGTAGCACTGACTGTAGCACTGACTGCAGTACTGACTGTAGCACTGACTGTAGCACTGACTGTAGCACCGACTGTAGTACTGACTGTAGTACTGTAGCACTGACTGTAGCACCGACTGTAGTACTGACTGTAGCTCTGACTGTGGCACCGACTGTGGCACTGACTGTAGTACTGACTGTAGTACTGATTGTAGCACTGACTGTAGCACTGACTGTAGTACTGACTATAGTACTGACTGTAGCACTGATTGTAGCACTGACTGTAGCACTGACTGTAGTACTGACTGTAGCACTGACTGTAGCACTGACTGTAGTACTGACTGTAGTACTGACTGTAGCACTGACTGTAGCACTGACTGTAGTACTGTAGCACTGACTGTAGTACTGACTGTAGCACTGTAGTACTGACTGTAGCACTGACTGTAGTACTGACTGTAGCACTGACTGTAGTAGTGACTGTAGTAGTGACTGTAGCACTGACTGTAGTACTGTAGCACTGACTGTAGTACTGTAGCACTGACTGTAGAACTGACTGTAGCACTGACTGTAGTACTGTAGCACTGACTGTAGCACTGTAGCACTGACTGTAGTACTGACTGTAGTATTGACTGTAGCACTGTAGCACTGACTATAGTACTGTAGCACTGACTGTGGCACTGACTGTAGTACTGACTGTAGCACTGACTGCAGCACTGACTGTGGCACTGACTGTAGTAGTGACTGTAGCACTGACTGTAGTACTGTAGCACTGACTGTAGTACTGTAGCACTGACTGTAGAACTGACTGTAGCACTGACTGTAGTACTGTAGCACTGACTGTAGCACTGTAGCACTGACTGTAGTACTGACTGTAGTACTGTAGCACTGACTGTAGTACTGACTGTAGTATTGACTGTAGCACTGTAGCACTGACTATAGTACTGTAGCACTGACTGTGGCACTGACTGTAGTACTGACTGTAGCACTGACTGCAGCACTGACTGTGGCACTGACTGTAGTACTGACTGTAGCACTGACTGTAGTACTTACTCTAGTACTGTAGCACTGACTGTGGCACTGACTGTAGTACCGACTGTGGCACTGACTGTACTACTGTAGCACTGACTGTAGCACTGAAGCACTGACTGTAGTACTGTAGCACTGACTGTGGCACTGACTGTACTACTGTAGCACTGACTGTAGCACTGAAGCACTGACTGTAGTACTGTAGCACTGACTGTGGCACTGACTGTAGCACTGTAGCACCGACTGTAGTACTGACTGTAGCACTGTAGCACTGACTGTAGCACTGACTGCAGTACTGACTGTAGCACTGACTGTAGCACCGACTGTAGTACTGACTGTAGTACTGTAGCACTGACTGTAGCACCGACTGTAGTACTGACTGTAGCTCTGACTGTGGCACCGACTGTGGCACTGACTGTAGTACTGACTGTAGTACTGATTGTAGCACTGATTGTAGCACTGACTGTAGCACTGACTGTAGTACTGACTGTAGCACTGACTGTAGCACTGACTGTAGCACTGACTGTAGTACTGACTGTAGCACTGTAGCACTGACTGTAGCACTGACTGTAGTACTGTAGCACTGACTGTAGTACTGACTGTAGCACTGACTGTAGTACTGACTGTAGCACTGACTGTAGTACTGACTGTAGTACTGTAGCACTGACTGTAGCACTGACTGTAGTGCTGTAGCACTGACTGTAGTACTGACTGTGGCACCGACTGTAGCACTGTAGTACTGACTGTAGCACTGACTGTAGTACTGTAGCACTGACTGTAGTACTGACTGTAGCACTGACTGTAGTACTGTAGCACTGACTGTAGCACTGACTGTAGTACTGTAGCACTGTCTGTAGTACTGTAGCACTGACTGTAGCACTGACTGTAGTACTGACTGTAGTACTGACTGTAGCACTGTCTGTAGTACTGTAGCACTGACTGTAGTACATAGCTCTTTTAAAGGTGAGTTGCAGGTATTTTCCTCCTCAGTGTGTCTCCAGGTGTAAAAATTCATATAAAGAGGGAGCTGATGATGTCACAGCACAGGTCGGGGCTGAAGAGTAAAATATTCTGGGGATGTGGAGTTTTATAGGAGTAAGACCTCTGTAGCTCCTCGTCTGCTGGAGGGTAGCAGCTCCAGGCTACATTAGCTGCTACTAGCACAGCACACCACAATCTCTACAAGTGCATTGTGGGTAATGTAGGTACCAGATTTTGACAAGGAAGAAGAATAACCTGAACCTTCACCTGCTCACCACCTGTCCTGACACCACAGACATCAAACACACAAACATCTAAACATTAATAAAATGAAATGACTCCCTGACACATCCTGTGTTACTGAACCTGCAGCTGTAATCAGACTCAATCAGCCTCAGCTGGGATGCCTCCTCTGTTACCACGACAACCAGGTTATTAGCTCACCTGGCAGCAGAGCTGAAGCTTTTCCTCCACAGACAGAAGAGTTCAACAGCTTCAGCATGAAGACAGCTGCTTTTATCATTGGGTGAGTTCAATACAACTGACCTGGTCAAATAAAACTCACCTGTACAGGTAACAAATTATCACCTGAGCTGGTAAAAATGGAACCTCACTGCTTTTCTTGTAGACTCTTCTTTATTGGTTCCGAGTTCACAGATGGAACAACAGCTGAAGGTAAACTGGTTTATTCAGAGTCTTTACTGGTTTATTTAGACAGTCAGTTTTAAAATGTTATGCTTCAGCACATTAACTGTAAGTTGATCCTGTAAACAAGTGTTCAGGTGACCTTTGACCTCCAGATGCTGGTGTTCAGTGGGCGTGTCGGGATCGTTACCTGTGGATCCACGTGACCTCAGGACAGACGCCGCGATTTGAGGCTGTAGGTCAGTTCTTGTTCACTAAATACCAACACTGCAGGGGTTGTGATCACTGTCCTGAAACATTCTTCCTGAACTTGTGGTGCTCTCTTCATCCTGATGTAGATGAAAATGGCGTCCACTCCATCAGTGAGCAGCTGGCCTCACGCTGTGGTTACACCACCAGCACCTTCAAGATGGACGGTTTCACCACTTTTAGAGCCTCATACTACTCCTGCTTCACCCACAACCAGGTAGCCCCACCCCTCAACCTGGTAGCCCCACCCCTCAGCCTGGCTGCAGTGCTTTGATGAGGTTTTGCTTGTTTCTGTCCAGAACGATGAGGTGTTCACCTTCAGATTTAACGTGATGGTGAGCGATGGTGGTGCTGGGTGGATCAGCCGACCAGTTTCTGCTGTCTGTTCTGGTCTGAGCTGGAGTCACAGAGAGATCGTCTGCGAGGAAGACTACATGGAGGTCAGAACACCCAGCATCCACCTACACACTACCAACTGTGATTAACACAAATCAAACCGTTCAACCCTCTGAACACGGGTCAAATGGGTCATATAGTCTCTCCATGAAGTCTGGACGTAGATGTGAATCAGGGACTTACAGCTGCTGTCATCATTGTTGTGACATAACACTTTATTAATACAAAACATAACCTTGTCTAGGCACCACCTCCTAGAAGTAACCTTTAATGTCCAGAGGAAACATTAAAGTTTGAATTTAATTCTCAGTTTGGTAAATTAATCAATGAATCTGTCTCATAACCCGAACAGTAACCTCTGTTTACTGTCAAAGAAACAACCAACCACTTTTAGGATAAATTAAGACATTTATTAATAGCTAAATGTCTTGAAGATACATGATAAAGCATAAGCTAATGCATGTTTAAAAATTAAATAAGGCTTATAAATGATAAAATATAAGGAAAATCATTCAGCAAGTGTGGCTTGAAGTGTGTGACTCAAGGCTTAACATATTGCAACGGGGAATGCTAAAGTAAAAGCTAATTCAACTTCTCTAAAGAAATAATCTTTTTAATTTTAATGTTATTCGACATCAACCCTTGATCACAAAGCCATGTTATGCCATACTGTTGAGTTTTGTTGTAGAGATGTTCGGTCCAGTGCTGTTATGGTAGTTGGCTGCAAGTTACAGCTTGGCAGGGCCGTTTGGTCCATGTTACAGATGAGTCTTTGTGGGTGCAGAGGTGTTGAACACCAGTGTAAAGGAGTCAAGCTGTTTCAGGCTGCTGAGGAACGAGTCTTTGAGTCGGTTTAACTCATTTGCAGTGTTGCTCTCAGAAAGCAGACGGAGATCTAGTTAAGGCATTGTTTTCTTGTTCAAGAGTTTAAGTTGAGTATTCAGGCTTTGGTTGGCTTATAGCAATCTGAGTTTAATGCTGAATAAAGTTTAATCTGACTACACTCAAATCTTAAGCGGTATTTTCTTCAAAATAAAATATTGTACGTGGAAACGAGATTGAATGTTAAAAATAAGACAAAACAAACTTGTTTTAATAAAAGATTAAATATGCATATACTTGGTTGGAAAAACAAACGTCTCAAGAGTTTTTCTTGAGTTCTGGAAGACAGTGCAAATGAGTTTAGTTAAGCTTTCCTTTTTTTTTTTTTTTTTTTTTAATTTGGTCAAAGCAGGAGGAGTTTCAGGTGTGTGTGTATATGTGTACGTAGATAGTTTTCGTGCAGAATATTCAGTTCCTTTGTTCTGGACTTTTTTTGAGTGGTTTACTTCAACTTGAGATGGCAAATAACTTTCTTACACTGGGGAATTTAAGTTCTAGTTTTAAACACAAATTCACATTTCAAGTCACTGACCTAGTATTTTACATTAAAGTTGTAAACGCATTCTTTTCATAATTAAGTATTTCATGCTATTTTAATATAGAGTAAATAAGAGTTAAAACAGCAATTCTGTGAGGTTAACACAACATTGACACAAATATACATTCAACATAGTTATGTCATTACTCCTGCATATATGATTGAAGTTAACACTTATGTGATTAGATTAAACCTTCAGAAACGCATTCAAAAATGGTTTCTCAGGAGGTCTGTTCAATCTCCATTTTGTCAGTGTTTAAGTTTTGGGTAATGTCCTGCTAACAGACACCCACTTGGCAAAGAGGTCAGTTCAGGGTCCAGGGGTGAGACATTCTGTGTCTCTCAGCTTGAAATTAAAGAGGCTGTTTTACTCATGAATTATCTATGAATCATCCAAGTCATCCTACATGATGTCCACCAGGTGAACATAAACAGAGAGTCTTCATGTGGAGGTCAGCAGGGGGAAAGTGGACAGGTGTGGCAGACTGCCTTCTCTCAGGTAACAATCGCACCAGCAGACACAACCGTAACCATCTGTGTATTTTAAAGCTCCTTGTGACGGCTGTCTTTTTTTTTTTTTTTTTTTCTTTTTTTTTAAATTTATTTGGCTCCTCGACACACTGCGATCCAAACTCCAGCCTCAGCCAGGAGTCATTGCCGCCGCCAGCCGTTACACACATCACTCCCATTCTCCCTCTTTGCACTCGCTCCCTGTCAGTTTTACAGGAGATTGATTTTGCTGATAACTTTTGTGCAGCCAAATATCCTCATGCAGGAGTCTCCTGTTTGTTCGAACCACTCATCTTGTTACCATGGTGACCATGTCCGGGCCCTCAGCTTTAAGCCATAACTATAGCATCTTTTTTTAAGGGCATTTTCAAACCTACAGTGTATTTGTTCTGGTCTGAATCAGTGGATTAGTTGGTAAACTTGTTCAGTTTCTCTTCACACAGGAAAAATGCATCACTAACAGTCAGGCAAGAACATAAACACAAGAAGAAGGTCCTGAGAAGCTCTGATCTGCCCAAATATCAAGAATGCCACAAATTATTTTGTTAGTCCAGGTCAGACCTCGGTTCATTCTCTGGCTAGCTGCTAACAACTGATGTCACTTGTCAACATCCCAACATGCACAATGCTCCTGGCTATGAGAGCCAGTTTAACTCAAACCTGCAGCCTTTTAGTCTGTCAGATGGAGGTCTGTTACATTCCCACCATAAATGAACCAAGACCAACTCCTCTAAAGGGTCTCTGTGCGGTTGTATTGGTCAAAGAACGATTGCTGTGTTCAGATCTGCACAAATGAGACAGACAACCAGACTGAGCTACACGGGGAGGAAAATGCTTTAAACCAGTGGTTCCCAACCTTTTTGGCCTGTGACCCATTAAAATAAAGCAAAGTCTACCTGGGACTCCTCTTCACATGTTGCATTGCAGTTAAGCTACTTTTTTGTCTTGTTTCATTGGTTTATCGTTTTGTCTATAAAATGTCAGAAAATAGTTCAAAATATCTGTTCCCCACAGTCCAAGGTTACATCTTCAAATGTCTGGTTGTGTCTAACAGTCCAAACCCCAAAGATACCCAGTTTATCATTTTTCACAAAGAAAAGCAACAAATAATCACATTTGAGAAGCTGAAACCAGCATATGTCTTTTTTTTTTTTTTTTTTTTCCACCTCTGTATCCTGTCATCTCACAACCCCTCTGATTTATCCAGCGACCCCTTGTGGGGGTCCTGACCCCCAGGTTGGGAACCACTGCTCTAAATCACTTCTAATACCTCAGATTCATCTTCCATCATGATGAACCAAACTATGAAAATAATACCAGAATGTTCCTTTAAGCGCTTGGTATTTAGAGTTGTGGTTGGTGGTGTTCAGGCTCAAAGGATGGCAAGCGCTGCCTGGCAGCTGATGTTCCTACAGAGTGATGGACAGGTGAGTGCCATGTCCATCAGTGAGGCACAGAGCCTGGGCTACAGCCTGACTGCCAATGCCAGGAGGGTGGTGCTTCGATCTCAGTACAGCCCGCCACACGCTGAGCTGATGATGGTGAGTAAGCAAGCATATCTGATGTTGGTAAACACCAGCCAATCAGAATCCAGAGATTTCATGGCTGCGGTATAAAACAAAATGGGTTTTTAATGAACTTTGCATTCTTTGTTTTTGTCTGGCTGAGTCCAAATGTCCACCAATCTGGACATGTTGACAGTCATCACTCAAGTCTGTGAGGATGCTACGTCCCATTAAAGAGATGGGACTTAAAATCTCAAGTGTCTCCATGGAGTTAATTAAAATTCCTGACTTAACGGTTATTAACAGTACTCAAATGAGGATCCTCACATCACTGCTGGATAAAACCAACCTTTGCCAGTCTGACTTTGCAGATTAAAACTGACAGATCTAAATGATTAGGCCAATCCATATTCTGTATGTAAAATATCAAACCTCACTAAACCCATAAATGTACATTTAAAAAAAAGTAAGTCTACATCCTGTGGAAGTCCACAGAAAGTCCTCATGAGGCTCCTCCTGGACTTGAGATGTAAATTTGGACAGTCCTGGGCAACCCCTGAGATCACTGCTAAAGTCTGTAAGTGCAGGTAAGTCTGGACATTTGGACTCTGTCAGTTGGGTTTTTCACCACATCACAATGTTTTGGGCCAGGACTCCTGAACGACTTGAACCATGAGACTAAATGTTGACTCTGTGTAAAAAAAAAAAAAAAAAAAAAAAAAAAAAAGAAAAAAAAAAAAGCTGATTTTCACAGAAATTAGCCCAGATCAATGTAAACATCTTATGATTTGGGAAGAGGTTGCACCAACAAGGATTAATTTTAAACCAGATGAAATCATGGATTAACTTTAAATTATGTTGCACCAAACTTAAAACTAGCTTAAAATGAAGAGAGATTAAATTTAAACCTTAAACGTCAGTTGAGTTTTTACTCTAAACTTAAATGTAATTCTTTTCCACCAAAACTTTAAGCTCCAATTTTAAATTGTGATCTAGTATTAACTTTAAACTTGAGGAGGTTTAACTTAACTAAAATGGCTGCCTTTTTAAAAATTCCTTTCTTAAATGGTTAGGTGGATGGCGTCCCTGTGGAGGTTGTCCGGGTTTCGCTGTTCTTCAAGCAGAGGCTGATGGTGGTGATGATTGATGTGTCCATGGCCTGCACAGTCAGTAAGTCTCCACTTCTTCCTGTGTCATATGGATGTCGTCTTATGTACATACATGGACCCTGCCAAATCACTCCCTGCAGGATTTCAGATGTTTTTGTGATTATTGCACCTAGAAATGTTTGGGGGTGTTTGCAGTGGATTTTTTCAAAAATTGCAAGACAATTTGCGATGTTTCATGTGCTTTTTGTGGTAAAACTGCAGGAACTGGGGGGGGAAATTGCAAAGGAAAACAATGCTTTTTTTTTTTTTTTTTTAACTCCTACCACTGAAGGATAAAAAGCATTCTGCATATCACAGAAACTATATTTCAGTGCTAATGTTTGTTGTATTTTCTGAACATGAGAACCATGAGCTCACAGTTGTATAACTTGAGTAATATTATGCTTGAGTTCCATTTATAAGCTTTATTAAAAACTTTCAGCTCAACATTAGCACCAAATAAAATCAATCAATGCCATTAAAATAAATCAATCAACATAAAAATATAGTTTCATTTATATAGTTTCATTTTGATGTTTGAGGTAGATTATGTCCATCTTTGCTGTCTGAACATCAGCTTGTATTCTTCTAACTGATTCAAACCTTATTTGGGAATTGTTTTGTCTATGGCATCATTTTTGTTGGCAGGTGAGATTTGTCCTGAATCCTTGCTGAATGTTGCAATTACGTCAGTTACCACCACACCAAACGCCACGATTGGTCCAAATCACAAGTGTCTGTTGATTTGGACATTTCATACGGAAAAGTTGCTGTAATTTAGCAAAACTGAAGCTCTCACGAATATTGTGGAGATTTCTTGAATTTGTGTTGATTATTGTAATCACAACTTCCTGGAGGGAGTGACAAAAATAAACTAAACACCTGGACACTATGCTGGTTTCTGTCTAAATGTTGACGATGATTCTGTTGATCCTCCTTCAGATTCGGGTTCTTTTGACGGCACCCGGCTGCTCTGGGATGTCCCCCAGGTTGTGACACCTCTGGTCGGAGAAGGAGCAGCGTTTGAAAGTCGGAGTCTCAGTCTGGGGGTGGAGGGAGTGATGCTGGACCAGTACACTGCTTCCACCAGAGGCTTCAGTCTGGTCCAGCAAGGAGGCCTGGTCCAAATCCAGGTTCCTTTTGGGGCAGAAGGCGGCTACAGGAAGGTGCAGTGGATCCTTCCCAGTTTCAGACTGGAAAAAGAGTTTTTACCACCAAAATTTTGGGCAACAAATATGTTCAAAACAAGGAGTGAAATTGCTCTACAAATGCAGATGTCAGATCTGCAGTTTCTTTTTCCTGTCTAAATGTGTTGTTTTTCAGAGTTTGGTGGTGAACAACGTGTACAAGGAGACGTATGTGATCTTCCTGCTATACGAACACATCTTCTCTCTGCTGTACGAAGACGGCAGCAGTGTCGACACCAGACACCGACTGCTCAGGGTGCTTGACACGCCGCTGCTCTGCCGACCACCCTTCAGCCTGGACCGTACGTCGTTTACAAACAAGGAGCTATTTTTACCCCTTTTACACCAACTTTTTACATAATTGATTGTTCCACAAAATTACAGATAAATCAGCCCTAAACAAAGTAAATATTTTCAATTAACATCTGCTGTCTTTCTGTATTGGTTGTATGTGTGGAAATCATTTCTCTTGACTTCCTGTAGAGACCGTCAGTGATGACCAGGTGTTCAGGGTCTACCTGGGAAACATTCCTGCTGACGTCATTTTAGAGGAAGTCCGTGTCAACGGGAAGCCGCTGCTGATGTCAGACACACGTGAACGAGGAATTGGCATCAATCCTGTAGTTCACGTTAATGGCAGCCAAGCCTACAAGCTCCAGCTGCCCTTCGAGGACACCGTGGTCCAGTGGACAGTAAGGACTCCAGACAGAGCTGGTGTTAACCTAAATCAAAATCAGCTGTCAGACTTATGTCTTTTCATAAAAATATATATTTATATGATCCTGTAGGAACTTCTGGGCTGTCAAATCTGCCAATTTATCATTCTCATTATTGTTTTCACTGTCAAGGATTCATTGTTTTTCTTTTACGACATGTGAGTGACAGATAATGTAGAATGACTCTAGTTTACATTGTCTTTGAAGTCATTCTGTTGTCACCTGTTTTAGATTTTCTGTTTTCCAACAGAACCTGGGTGAAGGTGTTGTGCAGTACTCCATAGATGTAAACTTCACTTTAACCATCATGCCCCAGAGAGGATCCTACTACCATCACACCTTCATCACAGCACGAGCGTTCAACGCGTGTAAGAATATTGTCTTCTGTTCTCTGCTGCAGTGTTAAATAGATCGTTTCACTTCTCAGAGATAAACCATGTGAGATTTTCAGACTAAAATATGTAAAACCACCAGAAGTACGTCCTTTTTTAAAATGTAAACCTTGTGCTTTAAAGTCCCACCGGAGATCACTGCTCAGTGCTCAGACGGAGGAATCACATTCAGCGTGGTCAGACCACCTCGAGCTGAGAGTCTCTGGGAGGTGGGTGTCGACCAGGATCCTCTTACACCACAGCTAGCTGCCCAAAGAGGGTACCGCCTCCACAGCGACAGCCACAAAACCACCCTGGAAGTCCCTGTGTTCTCCATTGGATACACCTACGAAGTAAGCGTCCACAACAGTGACATCTGACCTCTACAGTTAGGTAGTCCTAAAATCATCAGCTGATCTCTGATAACACTCCTCCCTCAAATCTCAACACTGTCGAGTGATGAGCTGGGAAGAGGTTCAGGGATTTTAAGCCACTTTTGGTCCATCTTGGACTTATTTGGTCGATGGCATAAACTCCAACTCACAGACCCTAATTCAAGTATCAGGAGACAGTTTGATCCCGCCTGCTGCTGGTTCATCTGGTCAACATAAAACCTGTTACTGTGCAGGTGTTGCCTTCCTCATATGTTGATCTCTAATAGTTTTGAAACTCTAATGTGAGTAAAAGAACAACCTTTCTGATATCAGTCATCTGTTTGTTTTCAGGGCATCACCCTTTCAAACTTTTATGGGACATTTAAGCTTCTTCTGAGAGACTCCAAAACTCTGGAGGTTCAGACATCCACCTCCAAACACTGCCTCTTCAAAACAGAGGACATGATAGGTAACCTGCACCCCCCTCTTCATGTTCAATTCAGATGGTCCACCCTAACTTTGGTAGTTTCTGCATAATCCTCACTAGTCAAATCCAAGACCAGGGGTCAAGACTAGAATTAATCTCAGCATCTACCTTCGTTTAAGTTTAAACAGGCTTAAGACCAAGTTAAGACAAAGTCATCTACACACTTTTCACATTGACCCTGATGGTCTGTTGTGTTGTCAGTCTGTTCTGCGGATGGGACCATGACAGTGGTGACAACTCCGACCTCCACCTGGCCCACAGTGCAGTCTGAAAGAACCAGTCTACTGGACCCCAGCTGTGGACCCAAACAGACCGACAGATCCAGAGTCCTGTTTGAGTTCAAGCTGGACTCCTGTGGGACCAGAGCCATGGTACGACTAAAAAATACAGAAAATATTTTGGGTTTTCTGTGCGGCTAAAGTCACAAAGCTCCTTGAAGGAGGAGCTCCACACCACAAGTATAAAGCTCAAACAAATAGTTGATGATCAGTTCTTCAAAAAGTGATTTAAACAAAAAAGCCGAAACTTTTTTAGTTCAAGCTTCTCAAATGTAAATACGTGCATGGTTTCTCAGTTGTATGATACTAAACTGAATACCTTTTTAAGGTCTGGATGGCTGGTCAAACAAAAACAGCAATATGAATATTTCAACCTGTGTTTTGGGAAATTCTGGAGGCCACCTTTCACTGTTTTCTATTTTAGTAGACTCAGACATGATTTTGGTGGGTGTTCTGAAGTATACTCAAAATATCACAGCAAACAAGGTAAAATATGAATGAGCTCCAGAGTTCAGATACTGTGTATTCAGATGTGTAAATGTAAAGATGTAGTTAGTTTTTTTTTTTTTTTTTTTTTTTTTTTTTTTTGTAACTGAAGCGTTTCAACAGGTTGGAGACTCATACGTGGTTTATGAGAACGAAATCCTCCATGACAGACAGCTGATCACAGACGGACCAAACTTTATCTCCAGAGAATCTCAGTTCAAGTAAGAAAACACAAAGTACCATCCACACATCTGAATGAACACTTCATAACCTGGTGGTGCTCTGTTAAAGGACTCGTACATAAATGTAAAAGACTATTGATGAATAAATGTGGTTTTTGAACAGATTGACAGTGAGGTGCTTCTATCCACTCAGTGGAGTCAACAGACTGTCTGTGGATCGGCTCTTCACATCAGAGACGTCTGGATTTGGTTCAATCAAAGTCTTTGAGAGCCTTAAAGGTCTCAGTCCTCTACATTCTTAACAATGTGGGTGCAGTTTGGTTAGAGTGACAGAATTTTAAAGTTTTTTTATTTTCCCGCAGATTCAACAAACAAACTCCCTACCCACGACTGTTCACATCAGGCTTCTAGAAATACCATCAATATCCCATCAAAACAGGTCCAACAAACCCCAGTAACAGAAGTTCTGCTTCACCCTGGCATCAGGCCTCAGCCCAAACCTGGACTCAGCCACAACAAGCTGCTCCTCTCCTCCCAAAACCTCCAAACTTTTCCAAACCTCAACCTTTCTCCTCCTCATGAAGTCCCTCTACAGGTTCCAGCTCATCTTGGTCATTTCATGTCCCGGATGGAAGACCAACACGTGTTCGGGGCTGAGCCAACTTTGAGCCACTTCAGGTCCTCCATTGTTGGGATCGAAATGGCCAAAACTGAAGAGAGATCTGGCTATCAGCCCCTGAGTCAGTATGATCCTTCTCAAAACCCTCAGCTTTACCCAGTCCTTCAAACACCAGTCCATTACAGCCAAGACCACATCAGCAGAAACAAACTGCCCCTGCCTGGCACAGACACTGCCTATGTCCCTACTGTTGATGCCACACACATCACATCCAAAAATACCATTCCTGACTTGTCTGGAGACACACTGCTTACATCTCAGCATCTCAGCATGGAATCTAATGAAGCCAGAGTCCACCAAAACCTGGAGAGAACTGGGTCCGTCGAAAGGAGGAATGTCAAAACAACTCAGTCCAGGGTGCAAAACATCAGAGTTAAACCTCTGAGGAAATTAGCTTCTTCTGGACATCTCAGCCAGAAACCCAGTATCCAACCAGCATATTCACAAAGCTCTAGTCCCTCTCAGTACTCCACAGGTCAGACAACTGCCAGCAGTGATGGGAACCATCTGATGTCCAAAGAGGTTCTTGACCAGAGAGGTTCAAATACAAGTAGCTGGACACATTCACCTGATAGAACAGGTACGCTGAGACGGGAACAAGGTGTTTACAGTGTCCGAGTAAAACCAGATCAATCTGCAGTGATCCGCCTCGCCAATCTATCTCCAAACCAGCAAGGATGCCAGCAGTCACTGGTCCAGTCTGAGGCTGAGACAGGAAACGATGGGAGACAACAATCTGCTTCTACTCCAAGAAAAGTCCTTCAACCAGCAGGTAGGAAAAGGAATCAGCAAAGACAATCATATTGATTCTTGGAGGAACAGCCTAGTGTTTTGGGAAAATCTGTTGTTTCCTTCTGGCCTCCAGAACAGACATTTTGAAGTAGATCAATTTTTAGTCTGAATGAAAGGGGGGCTCCTAGCCCAGCTCCATCAAAAATATTTTTCTCACATCTCCAAGGTTCTTATTTACACTGAAATATGCTGCTTATATGCTTAAAAATATAGATCACTAGGGGAAAAATGTTTCTTTTTATCCATCAGGAGCATCTCGCATAAGAGTCAGACCTGCTCCCAGTCTCCCAGGAAGTCTCCAGACTCCAGACCAGTCCAGACTGCAGAACCTGGACTCTGTAACTGGAGGGGGCACCAGCAGGAAGCCCTCCTTCAGCTTCACACTGCAGAACATCCCAAAAAGCCCTCCCAGCATCAAAGAATATAAACTGACCAATCCCAACACACCAAGCCCTGTTTCCCACACAGGTCCTGGTGGTTCAGGTTCAGACCTGAAGACCCACACCAGGTCTGACTGCAGTGGTCCGTATGGAATCAGTGTTCACCGTGGCATCATGAGAGGTACCAACACCAGATCTTTACACCTGAAAGGTGCAAGAAACTCAAAATAGCTTAATAGGTGTTGTGTATGTTGTCTGTCAGCTCTGAAACATCATAAATTACTGTTCGCTGCTCCTGGGGTGATTCTTTTCCTAAACCTGATAAACATTATTTCGCTACTTCAACATCAGTTTACTGTTGGATCTGTTTTTTTTCCTCCTTAGGTAAACAGATCAGCTGATGAAGAACTGAAACAAAACCTATCTGATTCAATAAAGGTTCAGTTTGTTCACATTCAGCTGTTTCACTTTGTTACCTGCACGCTTTCTCATTTCATCACCTTGAAATGTGCACACCTGGGACCATATGCATAAACGATGCATACGCCTTTCCTGAACATAAACTGGTATTTATAAAAGCAGAATGTGAACTCCTCACACTCTTCAGTCCAGCATGTTTCTCTAAAGTGATCTGCACTGGTTTTTTTTTTATTTATTTATTTTTTTTACTATAAAACAAAAGGCATATTTATTAAGGTAACATTGATTACTTGTGTGATTAATTTTATTCTTTAAATTTATTTTAATTCTTTTAATTTAGCATTTTATTTTGCTGTTAATATTCTCTTTATTTTATCCTTAATTGTGACACCTTGTAAATTCAGTGTAGATATGAGGGCTACAAAATGATCATTGATTACATTTCTAAGATTACTCCCGATGATAGTTTACAGTCCATGTGATGAATTTATTGATATGGATGCTATAAAGAGCCTCATGTGTAATGACAGCTGTTCTGGCTGTTGGAGAAAGTCGTCGGTGCAACACAATCTGTGAAACTGCTTCTTCTTTCCCGTTTGTTTCTCTAACAGGTGGAGCTTATTGATAAGAAAACTGCTGGTTAAGTGTCTTCATCCATTTATGGCTCACGGTGGGAGTGGAAATGAGGCTCCTCAGTTCCACAATGGCTGAGATTTATAAAACAGAACCATGAGTACGCACAGCTTTATAAATGACAAACCATACAGTTGTGTTCTTCTGGCTTGTGTGTTCACAGTTTTAGTCATGAATCTACAGTGTTTTATGCATCTGGCCCATGGTGCATATCCCGCCCCTACGCTAAATTCCTCCTGAACGCTGATAGACATGTTTCTGTGGAGAACAGCAGCAGCTGTTAATGCAACAAATACAACTGTCTACAATGTGTTGGCACACATCAGAGGTTACAGGTTAAATTAGGGCTGATTCAAACAGTATTTTGTCATTGCACAACAGAAAATGTAAAAGAAACTATGACAGAATTAGTGATCTAAACACTATAGTTCTAAAGAAAGCACAATCTGAAGAAGAAAAAAAGGCAATATAATGTAGCAAACCACGTCATTAAAGTATAGTGGCTGTTTGAGTTGTTATGCTGTTACTTCAAACAAGAAGCAGTCCGAGGGGAGTACCAGCGGGTCATACAAGCTTTAAAAAAATGGACACTAACCGAAGAATATACTTTGCAAGATTTGCAAACGATGCAAAATGGCAAAGCAGGCAACACAAGCAACCTGTTTACACAGCTGGAGACTATCAGTGAGCGAGTACATTACTTCACAACATACTCAGTACTCACATCTTGTTTCTGACGAAGGCAGCTAACGAACACTGATCACTGTCAACCTTACTGGAATAACTGACTTTCAGTGTTAATATATCTGGTTAAATGAAGTTATGTTTAAAAAAGTAAAATATGCTGCAGTCTGCACTTTGTTTTTTTGTGAGAGATAACTTGAAAGGGGTTTCTATTAGTTTTTTTTTTTTTTAAATCTTAATGTTTCTCATGGTTCAGTGTTCATGTTCCTAATAAAATTTGGTAAATTCAATACAGCATTTATGATTGATCCTTATTTTTCTTCAGGTTTATTTAAACGGGTACAAATAGTTAATATTCATAGAAACCCCTTCATTTCTCAAAACAAATCAAATATTGTCAATATTGTGAAAAATATTGTGATATCTTCCCAGCCCTCAGCAGTGAGAAATGTTTCCATGTGTCCATCAGTGTCAGGAATGTGACTTATTGATCCCCATCAAAATTGGGTATAAAACAGAATAACATGAAAACTGATACACAATGTAATGTTGTAGCATATTTTATATAAATAATTCAGTTTCTTCCTTTTTAAATATGTAGGAGGTGAAATGATGTTTATCATACAGAGATTTAGGGACATTAAACCGGCAGTGATGAACTGAGGTGATCACATGACTGGTGTACAGAGAAACAGGACAGCAAGCATTTAAACCGTCTGATCAGAACATATAAACTGAACTTTGTCTCACCGTCAGCAGAGACAAACTGTCCCACAGCGGATGACACGCCTCCACTTCCCTCCACAAACTGGACCTCAGAGACAATGATGTTGTCCTCCAGAACTGAGCCGCAGCTGGTGCACACCGCGCTGCCCCGGGCCTGGTCCACATCGATGTCTGACCCCCCGCAGGTCCTGCACAGCCTGGAGCTCATGGTGCCGAGGTCAGAGGTCACTCTGCCTCAAGGGGTCACAGGTTAGCATCACAGCTTTCACATTAAAACTGGAACCAGTTAATTTCCCAGTTTTCCCAGACCCTCAGAGACATACAGCTTCTGCTGTATGTTTCCCCTACAATATACCTTTTTCTGTCTTCATATGTAAATAGTATATATATATATATATATATACTGAATGTTTGTCTTCATATGTAAACAGTATATATAAACTTAGCACAAAAAGTAAGGACATTTGTGTTTGGTAGATTATTTCTTTGTTGTAACAATGCTTCTTGGCAATAAATCTTATACCGCTGGAAAGCCTGTTTATTTCCCTTTTAAATGGTGCCAGATTTGTAAGTACAATGAATTTGTGGGATGAGCAGCAGAGCTGAGTATGTGGGTTGTGCCCATGAAAAATATGCAGCATCTTCTCTGCCATTGCCAAACAGCTTATTTTGCTGTTGCTATTGACACTTGTTTTGAGATTCTGGTACCCCCAGGTGCTGCTAATCAGGTGCCTGATTGGCACCTGATTGGCGAAGTGGGCATCCCAAGAAGACAACAACCCAAGAAGACCGTTTCCTCACCCTGTCAGCACTTAGGTACCGTAGGCTGTCTTTTACAGATTTGCAGTCAAGGTTTGCAGGACGATATGGCCGACGGCTCTCTGCCCAGACAATCCAGAACAGACTGCACTCAGCCAATCTCCGGTCTCATAGGGCTGCCAGGAGGCCTGCCATGACTGCCCTTCACCGTCAGGCCCGTTTGCGCTGGTGTTGGCAACACATGTACTGGAACCTGAACATGTGGAGGAACGTTATGTTTAGCGATGAGTCCAGAATCTGCCTACAGCAGTTGGATCGTAGGGTCAAAGTGTGGAGAAGATGCAGAGAACACTATGCTGATTGCTGCACTGATAGAGTAACATCTTTTGGTGGAGGCAGTGTGATGGTGTGGGGCAGCATCTCCCTCACTGGAAAAAGGAGGCTTGTCATCATTGGAGGCAATCTCAATGCAGAGAGATATCGAGATGAGATTCTGCAACCAGTGGCAATCCCATATCTCCACAGTCTGGGACCGAACTCTATCCTCCAAGATGACAACGCTCGCCCCCACAGAGCAGGGTTTATCAGAGACTACCTCCAGAATTTGGGAGTGGAGAGGATGGAATGGCCTGCCAGCAGTCCTGACTTCAACCCCATTGAACACTTGTGGGATCAGCTTGGGCGTGCTGTTCGTACCAGAGTGACCAACACAACCACATTGGCTGATTTGTGACAAATGCTGGTTGAAGAATGGGATGCCATCCCACAGCAGTGTGTGACCAGCATGAGGAGGAGGTGCCAGGCTGTTGTGGCTGTGTATGGTTCTTCCACACGCTACTGAGGCTCCTGTTTGTTAAATGAATAAATTGTTAAATTGCCAATATGTCTTGTTTCTTCTTCTTTCTCAAACTTCAATCATTCAATCCACCAAACACCAAACAAGTCAATGGCAGAATAAGCTGTTTGGCATTGGCAGAGAAGATTTGGCAAATTTTTCATGGGTGCAACCCACATACTCAGCTCTGCTGCTCATCCCACAAATGCATGTTCCTTACAAATGTGGCACCATTTAAAAGGGAAATAAACAGGCTTTCCAACGGTATAAGATTTATTGCCAAGAAGCATTGTTACAACAAAGAAATAATCTACCAAACACAAATTTCCTTAGTTTTTGTGCTAAGTTTATATACTGAATGTTTCTATCTTCATGTGTAAACAGTATGTGTGTGTATATATATATATATATATATATATATATATATATATATATATATATATATATATATATACTGAATGTTTGTCTTCATATGTAAACAGGTGAAGAAAAAACTGATCAACAGAAAATAACTTCATATTTACTCTGAGCTACTTTATACATTTTCTGACACTTAATAACTGTACAGCCAACACCTTCACTCTCAGTTAGTTCATTAAAAAAATCAATAAATTGCAGCTGAAAATGTAAAAATCATAATTAATTTATAAGCAAAACTCCTGTTGAGTTGATGAGTAAAAGAGAAACCACTTTTACTTGTAACATAGTATTTTTACAGTGTTGCATTATTGTTATTGTATTTTTACAGTGTAGAGGTATTAGTAGTACTAGTAGTAGTGTACAGTATTACTGCAGTAACAGACCTGAATAATAATGACAATCGTTTACATCTAAACTCGATTAATCAACTAAATAAAATACTTCCGTTAACAGCTGCTGCAGTTTGGATGTGATCGGTTTGGAGGTGATCAGTTAATCTATGTGATCAGTTTGGAGCTGATTAGTTAATCGATGTGATCAGTTTGGATGTGATCAGTTCGGAGCAGTTAATCGATCTGGAGCAGCGTAACTCACCGTAGAAAGCGGTCAGAGAACAGTAGAATCCGTTTGGCGGTTAGAAACACTTACAATCCATTTTAACCTGCAGTCAGTATTGCGGATAAATACGCTGACTGAAAACTGATCACTAACAAGCTTCTGATCAATGTTTTTGGGTGTTTTTGTTTCCCTTCCTGTGACGCGCCGAGATGACGTCACATGGTCCAGTGCTCGAGCGGGAGGGGGGTGATCGATGACGGAAAAGTTAAACACTGTTAAATGTGTAATATAAGGAACGTGTATTTATTAATATATAAAAATATACATCTTTGTGTAAAGAAACGGACTCGAGTTTAGATTTAAACCGGGACCGTTTCAGACCGCCCCCCCCCCACCCCATTAACCGGCGGCGCGTGATGACGTGTCGTGTTGTGGCGGGAAGAAGCGAACAAACGGACAGATTAAAAAATAAATCGTTTTTTGGAGGTTTACGGATGTCAGACCGGCATTGAGGCTGAAGCAGCAGCGGGGGACAGCATGTCCTCAGTGGGGAGATGGACTGCGACCAACTGGAGCTCAACCCGAGGATCACAGCTGCCGTGAGGAGAGGTGAGAGAGCCGCACCAGTCTCCATTCAGAAACATCACACTTTAATGTCTTTCACTTACCGTCAAATGTCTCGACCTTATAAAGCACAACTTAACAAAGTACTTTGAACTATAGGTGTTAATGGTCAGATCGGCAGGTGTTGAATGTCACCTGACTGAATATTCTGTACGCTAACTTTCCTCCAGATACTCTGCCTTGATAAAACATAACGTTGGCCGATCATTTAATCCGCCGATTTTGTATGAAGTTTGGTGAGCGCTTCCTCTAAACCAGTGGTTCCCAACCTTTTTGGCCTGTGACCCCTTAAAATAAAGCAAAGTCTACCTGGGACCCCTCGTCACATGTTGCAGTGTCTACCAGTTAAGTTACTGATTATTGTCTTGATTCACTGATTAATCGTTTTGTTCATAAAATGTCAGAAAATAGTGAAAAACATCCTTTAAAGTTCCCCACAGCCTTAAGTTACATCTTCAAATGTCTGGTTTTGTCTGACAGTCCAAACCCCAGAGATATACAGTTTACTTTTTACATAAATTCTCATTTTCATATATGTATATGGTGTTATATTTTATTGATATCTGATTGCATCTTTTTAAAATTTTTATCTTTTATATTTTATGACTAGTTCTGCTATTGCTGAGTGGGCCTGTTTTTCATTAAGTACCATTGACCCTGTGTTAACCTACATATGACTAATAAATAAAAAAAATGAAACTTAATCATAATGTTTGACAAAGAAAAGCAATAAATCATCAAATTTGTGCTTATTTTTTACATTTTTGCTTTAAAATGATTTAAATGACTAATCGATGAATCGAGGCTTGAGGAGGTAAAATCCACGAGAAATAAAGCAAAAATTAGAAGAAAGCTTGAAAAAAAAAAATCTGAATTTTGTGTCCAAAAATCTGTTTGTTTCTCTGTATCACATCCTGTCCTATCATCTCGCGACCCCTTTGATTAATCCAATGACCCCATGTGGGAGTCTAAAATGTAGTGACTTAATAATAAACCGGTGACTGTGAATAGAGAGCCGTGTGCCAGACTCCATTCATAATGTCACAGTTTCATCACCTTCATCAGAAAAGGTTATGTTACATGTTTGAGCGGTAACGTTGGTACGTCCTGTGTGAAATCTATCTTCTCTCCCTGATAAACCTTTCAGATAATATTCATAAGTTTTTATCTTCATAGAGTTTATTTATTCATGATGTTGAAGCTTTAAAACAGACACATTCTGTGTGGAGTCAGATCTGAATCACTAGCTCTCTGCTCCTGTGTGGTGTTATGATTTATTATTGTCGTTACCTAGGTTACCTTGTTTTCCCCTCCAGCTAAAGTGAAGACTGTGCGGGACGTGATGTGTGTTTCGGGTCCAGACCTGCAGAGGCTTACCGGTCTGTCCCGCTCCGACGTCCAGCAGCTGATCCTCGCCGCTGCTGCCACCTGCAGTCGGAGCCGTCCAATCCCAGGTCAGATCAGTGATCCAGACTGCAGTTTACCTGATGTGTGATGTCATGGCGTGTTAACCTGTGTTTCTGTCTGCAGCCCTTCTGCTGCATCGCGGCGAGTGTCATGGGTTTGAGTCCAGCCTCAGACTCAGCGTGGGCTGTCCTGTGCTGGACCGGCTGCTGAGGGGGGGGCTGCCTGTGGGGGGGGTCATCGAGCTGTCAGGAGAGAGCGGAGCCGGGAAGACTCAGCTGGCCCTGCAGCTCTGCCTGTCTGTACAGTACCCCCCCCACTATGGAGGGCTGGGCTCAGGTCAGTGAATGCACCATCACCACAGGGAGGGCTGGGCTCAGGTCAGTGAACGCATCACAGGTTTAATATCTTTCTGTTGGTATATTTTAACATCTCATTTAAGATGCCATCAGGCTGCATGCTTTTTTGGACTGCAGAATCTTCAGTTTGTCTTCTAGTTTTAATTCTGTGATAGGGTAATCCAGTCTGAGGCAGTCCAGGCTCTCCTCAGCATGCTGTTGGCAGGTGCTGGAGGTGCCTCTCTGTTGCTGGAGTGCTGGGGGTTCCTGTGCTGCTCCTGTCCTGTTGAGTGTTCCTCCATGCCTTCTCAGTGACAGCTCTAAGAGACAGGGCCACTCTCTGCTGTTGTGCCCTCAGGTTATTTGTACCTGTGAAGATTAGGATGTGGTGTGGGGAGCCAAGGTGAGACTCAGAGAGAATACCTATGGCTGCCTCTGTGTTTGGACACTGAAGCTTTGCCACCTTGTGCCTGGGGAAAAGCCTTTTCTCATCAATGAATTTTCCATTTGAGTCAATCAGTCGCACGTTTCTGCTTTTGCAGTGGGACTATCTGGTCTAATGGGACCATCTGAGGTTGTGGTGTGGCTGCTGGACTCTGGCTGCTCTGGTTGAGAGAGGGGATCATCCTGCTGAATGTTCTGGGAGGACTCACTGCTTTGTGTTGACCATAGTCAGTCCTCAGTGGCTCAGACTCAGTGAGGGAGGTCACCTGTTCCTTCAAACCATCCAGTGCTCTGTCCCTCTCCTTTAGTTCTTCTGTCAGACCAACAAATGCATGCTATTTTCCTGGTTTCCACTTGTGTGTGTGTGTGTGTGTGTGTGTGTGTTAAAGAGATATACTTTATATGGGCTGCAGGTCACACTACTCCTCTCTCACTCTCTTAAGGTTTTCCCAGGAACTTTTGGCCGCACCGAATCAAACCACTTCGCGTTGATTTGCATTTCCGTTACCAGTTTTACTGCACCGAGTCGCGCCCGAGATGGACCATCTCTGGGGGCAGCCAACCCATGACGACGCTCCTTCTCCTCCTCAAACAAGCATGTGTTGTGCAGCAAGACTGAACTCATGTCTGTGCTGGAGAGCAGAGAGAAAGCTGTTTTTAAAAGTCTCTGTGTGTTCAGCTCTCAGGACTTTTGTAGCTTCTAATTGAATCTGTGGTTTGAAGTTTAGTTTCTCTCCTGTGTTTGTATTTTCAGATATGCTTTATTTTACTGTTTCCTGATCGCTTTCAGCCGTGTTGGAGCCGCGTTAAGTTCCTGCTGATGAAAACACATTTCCTGCTGCTGCTTCATATTAAAAGCTTTCTACTGACAGATTTACGGAACGGGACTTTTATTGTGAAGAATTTATAGGAAATGAAATGTGTTTATCCGCCGTTTTACAGCCACCACTGTGACCACTAGTCACAGCCATGATGTATACATCCGCTGCTTTTCTCAAGACAAGCGCATCATCGGTTAAAGACACACCTTCAAGCAGGTAGCCCTGGGCTGATACACCGAGTCAGAGCGAGTCAGGCAAAGCCAGCACATATGTATGGAAAAGACTTATCTCTCTCAGACACACATATACACACACCTTCACACAGTCTAACTACTGATAATGTTCGCTTGTCAGTGATCAGTTAGTGATATCAGTGCAAATGTTCCCCCATCATCAAACCAACATACCATTGGTGTTTTCTGCTCCACAATCCTGAACTGCTTTTCTCCTTTTTCCTTAGAGGACATCACTAAATTGTTGCACACAATTAAACCTTCATCTGAAATTAAGGCCAGACATTGGTATTAACTCAACAAAGCAACACAGCTAAAGAAATCATCATCATTATCATGTTCTGTGCATTAAATTGGAATGACGCAGGAAAAAAATTTTGAACACACACAGTAAGAAAAAGCACTGCACCAGGTGATTCCACTAAATAGTCCTCTTACCTGTGCTAATTAGAATCAGCTGGGTTAGTGCATGTGGCTTTTAGCACGTCCACTCTTTTAAAAAGGGTCTGTGAATGCATCATTTGTTACCGAGCCGTCACACAAGAACCATCCCATGATGGATAGAGACAAAGAGCTCTCCCAAGACCTTTGCAACAAGATTGTTGAGCAACACAGGAATGGCACAGGTTACCGCCTCTCAACTCCTAAATGTTCCCATTTTATTTCTTCTCATTTAGATTATTCTAACGCTCTTTTTACCTGTTTAAATCAAACTTCTCTGAACCGTTTTCAAACTGTTCAAAATGCAGGTGCTTGGCTTTTAACTAGAAATCACATATCGGCAAGAAATCACATAACATGCCAATTTTATCCTCTCTGCACTGGCTCCTAATTAAATGTCACATCCATTTTAAAATACTGGTGCTAACCTTTAGAGCCTTGCATGGTCAAACACCACAGTATAATGCTGACCTACTCCTCTCTTATACGCCCAATTGGGCTCTTAGGTCTGCTGAACAAAAATTACTGGCTGTCCCTCAAACCTGCTATAAAGCCCGAGGTGACTGTGCTTTCTGTGGAATGCTCTCCCCTTATTGCTGTGATCCCTAGACTCCTATGACACCTTCAAGAAGCCGCTGAAAACATTTTTATTCAGACAGGCTTACGGTTAGCCCGTCTGATTTGCTGCTTCACTTTATTTTTGCTTTTTATTGGCTTATTTCTTCTGTGCTTATATACAAATAAACTTTTACTTACTTTATCATCCCAAAAACAGGTATTTTCAAGGTTTAATATTCTGAAAATGAATGAATATTTGGTAGTTGTGATCAGGACTGATGGTTAAAAATTTAACTCAGTGAAAGTGGAAAATAATAATAATCTCTAATATTTTCATGGCAGTTTTTGATGGGGACCTTTTAGGTCCCTAAAGGTACCAGAGGATAGTTTTTTAAAATGAGGCACAAGAGCTACATTTCACCTGCCACACTGAGCTGCCACTGATTCCAGCCTGAACAAAGGCTTACTCACTCCCTTTTGAGTGTCTGTTGTTTATTGCTTTTCCTCCTGTTTCGTGTCTCCTAGCGACAAGTTACTGCTAACTCCTACTAGCTCTTGTCACACTTTCTTTGGGGGATTTTCTTGTTTTCTCTTGTTTTTCCTCTGTCCAGTTTGACTTTCTTGTTGTTCTTGATCCTATCTTTAAGTTGGCCAAAATTTTTACTTTGTTCTTCTCAATTTGAAATGACAAAAATACATGCAAATCTAGGAGCCCATGTAGTACATGTCTTCCCTGTCTTTGGATCTGTCATTCTCTTAAGGCTCTTTTATACAGACATCCCACATTATAGCCATAAAGAAGATCTGTCACTAAGCCGCCTTTGCTTTTTTACACTGAACAACACTGACAACTCCCTGTCCCGCCATGCCAGCTCTCCCTTTTACACAGGATCCAGCTCTGAGACTACCTCCGTAGCTGGCTTATTGGCAGAGCAACTCTGTCCCCCCATTTTGTGTCCATACCTTTTTATACGGAACAGTGAGGTGGAATAAAGGCGCAGCATTCTCACGTTGAACAGACTGTGTCAAAGGAGCTTTACTCTCTCCCCTGTTTCACAGGCGCAGTGTATATCTGTACGGAGGACAGGTTTCCCAGTAGGCGTTTACAGCAGCTGATTGGACAACAGGTGTATCTTCGATCTGACGTCCCTCCAGCTGAGATCAGCTGCCTCCAGTTCAGTGACCACGTTTACATCGAACATACCGCCGACCTGGTGAGGGACCTGTCTGTGTTACTCAGGTGTCCCAGCACACCTGTCTGTGTTACTCAGGTGTCCCAGCACACCTGTCTGTGTTACTCAGGTGTCCCAGCACACCTGTCTGTCTCTCTCAGGTGTCCCAGCACACCTGTCTGTCTCTCTCAGGTGTCCCAGCACACCTGTCTGTCTCTCTCAGGTATCTCTTTCTGACCTGTCTGTCTGTCCTTAGGTGTCCCTGCACACCTGTCTGTCCCAGCGTGTCCCCCTCCTGCTGGCTCGTGGTCTGGTCCGTCTTGTGGTTGTGGACTCGGTGGCGTCTCTGTTCAGGTCGGAGTTCCAGGCTGCTGATTGGCTAGAGAGGACAAGACACCTGCTGACCTTCTCCTCCTGCCTGCATCACCTGAGCCACGATTTCAACACACCTGTCCTCTGCATCAACCAGGTAACGCATACACACACACACACACACACACACCTGTCCTCCAGGTTGCTCCTCCAGGTTGGGGGTCAGGAGGGTTTTTGTCAGCGCCTCACATGGCTGTTGGAGGCCATTTTGTGACCCACACATTTTGTCGCAGATGGGACAGGGGTGCCCAGATGTTGGGGTGATGCCAACCTCCTGTTGGGTTACTGTTGGGGGCATTGGTGATGTTGGTGACGTTTGAGGTGTCGGTGGGGTTGTGTGCAGCTCACTTCCTTCCTGTGTTGGATTTTGGGTTGTCGTACGTATGTAGTATGTATGTAATATGTCGGCCATCCAGGTGCAGGAGGCCTGCCAGGCAGACCTGTCAGTGTGGGGGGGTTGGAGGTGGTTGAGGTCGATGTTACTTTGCTTCAGGGTGATATTTATATAATCCTTGTATTGTCTTTCCATAAACTGAGGGTTGTCAAGATGTTGAATTTGTGGCTGGTCTGGCAGTTTGGTGAGGATTTGGAGATCAGCTGGGTTGGTGTGATTAAGGAGGATCCGCCCATCAATCGAGGATCTGATGCCTGTGTTTGAGGGGGCTGTGTAGGGCTTTGATGGCATCATAGAAGCTTGTGTGTTGTTGCAGTCTGTCAGAAGTTGTATTTCCTCTGCTTTCCGAGTCCACCAGTGGTTTTTAATGTCCCTGAGTGCTGCTGGGTTGCGGCTCTTGCCTCAGTAAATGCAGTTTTCAGGGTGAATTGGGGGTGTGTCGGCACTGATGCAGGTAGTGAACTGTCCTTTGGTCAAGGAAATGCTCCATGTCATCAGCCTCTCATTAATGCCAGTGGGAGATTCTGGGATTTGCTGCAGCAGGTGTGTCTTCACAGCAATGCCAACTCCATGGAGGCAGCGGGACCTCTGGAACCCCTTTCCTGAGCTCAAGAGCCACAAGAGCTGTTCTATGGTGTGGCCTATCAGGAGTCTCACTCCTGTCCAGAAGAGTACAAACATGAAGCAGCGTGTAGGTAGACATCTTTTTTTTGTCTTCGACCGTAGAAGGGAATGCTCCGACAGTTGCGGCTCTCTGTCCGGAGTTGGTGAACCACATCATTTTTAGACCATCCTTTCTAGGTCCTTCCCCACCAGGGGTGAGCATTGTGGGCTGCTCAGTTGCAGCAGAAGCTGCTGAAGAGATGCTGCTTCATCCCGCATCTCAGCGACTATGACTCTGCTGACACCTACATGCATGGTCTCATCACTGGCCTGATGCCACTACGTTCCACATCACTGCAGGGCTTTAAGGGAAAGGAGCGGTGAAAGTGCAGGATGAGGATGAGGGTGAAGGTTTGGGTGCACTCTGCTAGACTGATGTAGATAGAGATATACATATATAGATATTTCTATTAGGGCCGGCCGATACTGGATTTTTGGGGGCGATGCTGATATTGATATTGGGGAGTAAAAAAAATTCTGATATTGATATATTGACCAATAATGTTATATATACCAAATAAATACATAAACACACATTTTTGCAATGATCCCTTAAATGTGGTTATCAAACACTCCATTTAATGGAGGCATGATGTTTAACAATAAACTTTATTTTATATAATAACGTACGTGTGTGTGTGTGTGTGTGTGTGTGTGAGACCATAATATCAGTTGACCGATTTATTGGTCTGGCTCTAAATCTCTATATACAGTATATACATATGTAATATATACAGAAATATCTATATATGTCTACATGTATTAATGTGTGTACATGTATTAATGTGCGTGTGTGTTGCAGGTGACAGGTGTATTCAGCGGTTCCGTCGGCTCTTTGGGGTAAAAACGGACTTTCAGATGTTTAAATGTTACATCACATGCATTCTGGGTAAAGGTTTCTTGTCTCTTGTCATCTGAGACAAGAAAACTGTTTTAATTTATCTGTCTGTCTCTCAGTCCTCTGACTTCCAGCATGTCTCCGGCTCTGGGGTTGGCGTGGGCCAATCAGGTGCTGGTGCGGCTGATGATGCATCGTCTTCAGGGGACAGTTTCCCGTGGCGAACAGAAAAGCGCCCTCCGCAGGCTGGAGGTGGTGTTCGCACCTCACCTGGCCCAAGGTGGCCGGGACGCTGCCGTGTGGACAGAGGGTGTCCGAGGAGTCACGGAGACACATTCAATACTCCCATTTAAAAACATGTGATTCTGTGGTAAACTCAGCAGAGTTTATTAGAGTTGTGAGAGCCGACAGAATCACTGCACAGCTGCCAGATGAGTCTGATGATGTCACTGATGGTGTGGCAATGTGCTCCATGTGGACAGAAATTTATGGACACTTCAATGTGCTGTGATATTAACTCACCTCCTTTCAAACTTAAAATGACAGTTTTCCTTTGGAAGTTCTGTACAGGCTTTTTCTCCAGTCACACTACTTCTCATGCAGTTATTATACACACACGTGGCCAAAATTATATGGTATTTATGTTTTATTAACTCAATTAAGGTGACCCCGAAATCTGAAAACCCAACTGTCTAATCAAACGAAATGTAGACAAACCGCTGAATTATTAATTTAACAATCATTTCATTTATCGCAACTCCTTAAAACATTTCAATCAGATCATTAACAGGAAGGTTCGGTTGTCATGGAGATTTATTATTATTAATTTGTTTTCACACTTTCATTTTCTTTGTTTTTCTGTTCTGTTTAAATATAATAAAGTTTTATTCTCTGCTTCTTGTCTTTTTTTCCCCTTCGAAACGTATTTATTTACAACAAAGACGCAGAACAGCAGTAAAAACAAAGTCTGTTCATCTAATAAAATAAATTTCCTTTAAATTCTTCACATCAACGAGAAAAACAAACTGAAGAATTATATGAATATTAATAACGATCGGTTTCAGTTGTCATGCAGATTTATTGATTATTCATTTTACAGATGTCACACTTCTAATTTATTGTACTGTTTCAGTCAGACCAACAATTATACATGTTACATGTTAACTGTTCAAACATACATGTGTCATACATGTGTTCTCATGTACATGTGAACCTTAGATTATAATGTAAATATCTAATTAAAGCTTCACGTCTTCTTTCTGTTTCATGTCACGTGGTGTTTTAGACTTCCTGTTTGTTGAATGGGCTTTTATTTCGAAAAGAGTCGACCGGACGTCATCTTGTTTCCGGTGCATTGCGCGAGCTTGGAGGTGATGCGCGGGTCGTGCATGGATGTATTCAGTTCTCTTTATACATACATGAGCTCGTGCAGCTTTAGAGAAGAGAGACGTCGTTTAGTTTTCTGACCGGAAACATCGAAGAAGAAGCTTCAGAAGGTTTGTTTGTTTGTTTACATCAGCTGATTATTATCATGCAAGATCAATACGTCATCAATACATAGCTTCTCAGACAGCTGATCAGTAGATAATATCGATCTGGACTGATCAGAATTTCAGCATCAAAACAGGAAAAACTATCCTTTCAAAGTCAAAGCTTTAAAGTAAAGAAGACTGAAATGTAAACAAATGGCTGTGACGTCATCAGATGCTTAGGCGTGGCCCTACAAACAGGATGTCCATGATGTTATTGATTAGTTTGTTTTGTTTCTCCATGTTTTTATCTACATTAAAAGCAGCTAGCTAGCAGACAGCAGGCCTCTGCTCCTCTGTGCAGTGTGTAGCTGTATGTACACTGACCGAAAGATGTTTGCTGCTCACAATCTCACATTTGTGAAATGCACTGCCACTCAAAAAATCTGACCTATCATCATCATCATCATCATCATCGTCATATGGTAAACAAGAAGCAGGAAACAAGAATTGTTTTGTTTTTATTGGTCGTAGTCAGATAATTGAAACAGTTTTCATTGCCTGCTATTTACTGGATGATCCAGCAAAAAAGGAAGCCTGACAGGTGTCATATAACCCCGCCTCTGATTAGACAGCTACCACCAATAAAAAATAATAAAAACTGTCCTCAATAATAACAATATATTTTATTTATGGAGCACTTTTTAGGGAACTTAAAGACACTTTACATCAGTCAGCTTACATCCAGAAGAACTGAACTTTTTGTTTCCATCTGTTTTTATAATTCAGCGGCCCAGCAGAGAGCACTAGGACCATGACTCCCTGCCTCAGCCTCTCCATGATCGGCGTGCTGTTCCTCCTGAGTCCGGTTTTCTGTCAGACCGTTGCCAGCCCGGTTCAGGACCTGAGCGACAGGAACACAGACTTCGCCACCCAGCTGTACCGCGCCGTCGCCAGCCGCACCGACGACAACGTCCTCCTGTCACCGTTCACACTGTCCACCGCACTGACAGCACTCAGCACCGCCGCCGCCGGGCCGACCGCTGAACAGCTGCTGCAGGGACTCAGCCTGACCGGACTGGACCCTCAGACCATCCCAGGTGGGTCAGGGGTCCCGTCTCTGTCAGGTGTAGGAATTTGAACTCAAATGGTTTTATAGTTTTAAGGGGGAATTATGTATTATTATTGTGCACAACTCAAATATAAAATTATTCATCCAGCGACATAATTCATTCATTAGAGTATGTATAATAACAGGGAAATAGTTGTTGGCCACACAAGAGAGATCAATTAGATTAGGATTGATATTCATTCTAATTATGATTCTGTGAGGGTGAAAGTCTTTGGTTAAGGTTAAGTGACTGAGATACACCAACAAGTTCACTTTAAGTTACAAACACATTTATTATTAATACTACGGCGACAATTACGAAAGTAATTCTAGTTATGACTAGTTATGACTAGATATGGCAAGTTATGACTAGCTATGACTAGTTATGACTAGCTATGACTAGTTATGACTAGCTATGACTAGTTATGGCTAGATATGGCAAGTTATGACTAGCTATGACTAGTTATGACTAGTTATGACTAGTTATGACTAGTTATGACTAGCTATGACTAGTTATTGCTAGTTATGACTAGTTGTGACTAGGTATTGCTAGTTATGACTAGTTGTGACTAGGTATTGCTAGTTATGACTAGTTATGACTAGGTATTGCTAGGTATTGCTAGTTATGACTAGTTATGACTAGATATGGCTAGGTATTGCTAGGTATTGCTAGTTATGACTAGTTATGACTAGTTATGACTAGTTATGGCTAGTTATGACTAGGTATTGCTAGGTATTGCTAGTTATGACTAGTTATGGCTAGTTATGACTAGTTATGACTAGTTATGACTAGATATGGCTAGGTATGACTAGTTATGACTAGATATGGCTAGGTATGACTAGTTATGACTAGTTATGACTAGTTATGGCTAGGTATTGCTAGGTATTGCTAGTTATGACTAGTTGTGACTAGTTATGGCTAGTTATGACTAGTTATGACTAGATATGGCTAGGTATGACTAGTTATGACTAGTTATGGCTAGGTATTGCTAGGTATTGCTAGTTATGACTAGTTGTGACTAGTTACGGCTAGTTATGACTAGTTATGACTAGTTATGACTAGATATGGCTAGGTATGACTAGTTATGACTAGTTATGACTAGTTATGGCTAGGTATTGCTAGTTATGACTAGTTGTGACTAGTTATGGCTAGTTATGACTAGTTATGACTAGTTATGACTAGTTATGGCTAGGTATTGCTAGTTATGACTAGTTGTGACTAGTTATGACTAGTTATGACTAGTTATGGCTAGGTATTGCTAGTTATGACTAGTTGTGACTAGTTATGACTAGTTATGGCTAGTTATGACTAGTTATGACTAGTTATGGCTAGGTATTTCTAGTTATGACTAGTTGTGACTAGTTATGGCTAGTTATGACTAGTTGTGACTAGTTATGACTAGTTATGACTAGTTATGGCTAGGTATTGCTAGTTATGACTAGTTGTGACTAGTTATGACTAGTACACACATGTCTATATGTCTATAACTGTCCTTAGACATTTTTTTTTTTTTTTACATTTTAGAATCTGTGGGTTTTCAGTTCCTTGCTCTTTGGTCTGAATGCTAACAGCAGGGGTCTGTGCCATGTGCTGTGTGTGTGTGTGTGTGTGTGTGTGTGTGTGTATGTTTGCTGTGGAGTGTTCTGGTAAATGTCTGTGAGTGTCTGTATGTTGCTGGCATGTGACATGTTGGGTAGCTTGGTTCTCCTGATTGTTGGTGGTGATGATTTGCAGAGTCAGAGGTCACGTTATATGACCAGGCAGGTGACCAGGCTGTAGACTAGGCCAGTATAGGACGGTTTAACAGTCAGAAATTACATACATTTAAATGTAATTTTTTTTCCTCATGAAAAGATCGCCATTTATGTTTTTTGGCCTCTTAAGTAGCATGGAGTAAACACAATTTTTTAAATCAGTAGAGCTGCAACGATTAATGTCAACTATTAAATTAATCACCATCTATTATGATAATCAATTAATCAGTTTGAGTAATTTTTTAAGAAAGAAAGTCAAAATTCTCTGATTCCAGCTTCTTAAATATGAATATTTTCTGGTTTCTTTAGTCTCTATGACAGCAAACTAAATATTTTTGGGTTGTGGACAAAACAAGACGTTCACCATTTTCTGACATTTTATAGACCAAACAACTAATCGATTAATCCAGAAAGTAATTGACACATTAACCGATAATGAAAATAACATTAGTTGCAGCCCTATTTAATAGTATTGTTTATAACTGATAATCAATTTCCTGACACAACATTAACACCCACTTTTTTCTTTCTCACATTATTACACTGTAAACTGGCATTCAGTAAACGTCCCAAAGGGCCATACTCGTGCCTACAGCCAATTCCATTCAATTAATGCCAAGTGCTCCTCCAAAAGAGATTCATTCCTGTTTCATCTTAGTTGCCAAATTTGGTTTTTGTAAATCATTTGAGGTTCCATTAGGCCCAAAATTGCTAATATTTTAGTTTTACATAACTTATACAGTAAACACATCACAGGTATCTAACAGTGTGCGATAGTCTTGTCATCCAATTGTTAACTGCACCAGTAACATTACTGTCAACTGGACCAGATATGGCTTTATGAGATTATGGAATTAGCTTGGTACTGTTACAATGGAAGGTTTATGTTGTGTGTATCTTGATATGAGAAAAATAAACCCCAAAATGTAATGTATGTCAAACTTAATGTATGTCAGTGGTAGCAAATTCTGCATAGCTAGCAAAAACTGTGGCTTCACATACAAACATCTGTCTAATGTTACTGGTGTTTAGTTTAAAATTAAAGTTGGAAAATTAAATGTAGCCAGTCTTTTGACAAATATACAAAAATTGTGGAGGATGATTCTAAGCGCCAAAGGTGCCTTGCTGTGGGGTTCAACTTACTATCAAAGTCCATTGATTCCTTTTGCTGTTTCATTTTAGTTTTGCACAGTTTGCATTTGGGTCTCTTTCTTCAAAAGCCATTTAACCCTCTTGCGAGTAATGAGTAACAGGGTGAGTATTTTTTGTTCAAGTCGGTTACTGATGGCACGCACAGAAAAGGAAACACTACATCATTCAAACTACAGGGTCAGGTGAACACAGAAGTCCTGCCCACTCAGATACCTAACCTTAAAAAACCTTTTAAAAAATAACATTTTTAACTCCTACTCTATATATCTATGAGCTAATACCGAAACATATATCTTTATCCTCATACCAACATTTAAATTGAGGTCCTAAACTTAACTCAATCTCGGCCCACAGTGGCTGCATGGGCCCATCACTGAGCTTCTACTTATAATTCCTTAAGGTGTTTCATTGGCTTAACTTTATCATTTTTTATCACCTACCCAATTATCATGCAATTTTTTTCTCAAGTGGCGATTGCTTTGTCTGCAGTTTTCCACATAAAAACTGCACTGCAATACATACATTCATGTAATTTTAAAGAGATTGATTTATTCTATTACCGTAAATTCTGTACCAAAAAAAAAACACATAAAAATAAAAAATAAAAAACTTAGTATATATATGATGGCCAGTTGATAGGCAGGCACCTATCAGTTTAGCTATATTCCTACTGGAAAAGCTAAGGATGGAGAGCAAACAACCAAAGATCAGTTACATTTCATCTTTGTGGGACAACAAGCTGAGATCAGACCCAGGACCAGCAGTGGAAATTCAGTCATTGACCATCATCACATTTGCATCCTGTCATTAGTTGTCAGCAACTTCGTCAGTGTCCAAAGTGAATTAATGAAGATGAAAATAAAATATTTGTGACATTGTTTGTGTAATGGCAGCTGTCCAGCCTGCAGAAGTGGAGTTATTATATTAGTCTCTGGGTGAACGGATGAACCAACTGGATGTTCTTCTCTTAACTGGAGTCTGGGGAACAAAAATAGTCAAATAAGCAACCAGGCAGCTTTATAACAATATAATAGATATAGAAATCTATATTTTTGGAGAAACTCACGAAAGCTGAAATGCTAAATAATTTATACTTGATGTGGCCTGTTCACAGATCAGAGCCTACATGTCCCAGTGGAGGTTGTGGCTACTCCAAAGATTAATATTTTGGCATAGAGCTGATTAGATCTGCACCCAGTAACTGAATTTAATTTTAACAACTAACCACTATCGTGTTCAGTTTCTCTCGTTCATAACAAACCAGATTTCATAAAAAAATCAGTTCAGAATTAAGCAAGTTACAGTCGATGTTGTAGTAAAGTCTGCATCTCTCTCTCATCACACATTGTATTTGTTTACTAATGGATCTTGACCACCCCAATATGCGGACGCGCAGACGCATAGTGGTGACATAGAATAGCAGCCAGTGAGGTATCTACGTTTCTATATCTATGTCAGCAGTCACATCTCTGTCCAGGGTCAGAGGTCACATCTTTGTCCAGGGTCAGAGGTCATGTCTCTGTCTGGGGTCAGAGGTCACGTCTTTGTCAGAGGTCACGTCTCTGTCAGGGGTCAGGGGTTGCATCTCTGTCAGCGGTCAGAGGTCAAGAGTCCGTCTGTTGTCAGATCTGTTTCAGAGTCTACGGGCCATGGTCTTGGAGGGGGACAGAGCCGTGAACCTGCAGCAGGGCGTGGCCATCTTCCCTGCGCAGAGCTTCCAGGTGTCGCCAGCCTACCTGGACCTGGTTCAGAAGTTCGGTGGGAAAGTTCAGAGCCTGAGCTACACAGTGCTGCAGGGTGCCACTGACACCATCGACCGCTGGGCCCAGGAGCAGACTGCAGACCAGGTCCAAGGCCTGGTGACAAACCTGGACCCCCAGACCCAACTGCTGCTTGCCACCGCCACCTCCTACCAAAGTATGTATCACCTGTCCATCACCTGTCACCTGCCAGAGGGCGGGGTTATCTAACAGCTGTCAGGGGGCAGGGTTATCTAACACCTGTCAGAGGAAGGGGTTATCTAACACCTGTCACCTGTCTGTGTGTTGCAGCACGGTTCAGTCCGTCCTTTAATTCGAGCGTCACTCAGGATGAACGTTTCTTCGTGGACAGGTATCACGTCGTCATGGTGCCCATGATGTTCCGGGCGGATAAGTATTTCCTGGCATACGACCGCTCGCTGAAGGTTGGCGTGTTGAAGCTGCCGATGGCGGATGGAGCGGCCATGTTGGTCGTGCTGCCTGATGAAGATGTGGACGTTACCGCCGTCGAAGAGGAGGTGACCAGTGAGAAGATCCGGACCTGGATCAGACAGCTGAAGAAGACGTGAGACACTTCTTCTTCTTCTTCTGTGTTCATTCTGTTTGGTGTTTTGGAGGTTTGCTTGTAGACGTCTCAGAACCTGTTTGTCTGTTTCTGACGTCACTCTGCTGCAATTTTATCAACAAAAACAAACTAAATACTTGCTGCAATAACAGATTGATGCTGAAATATAAATGAGTTATTTCAGTTAAACACTCTCCAACCAAACTTTATTAAGAACGTTACAAACATCCCATCGGAGAGTGTGCGAGGTCACACCGAGATGTTTTTCTGTTTCTGTTTTGACAGGAAGCTGGAGGTGCAGCTGCCACGCTTCATGTTGGAACGCTCGTACTCTCTGAGCGACGTCCTGCAGACTCTCAACATCACGCAGGTGTTTCAGGACGCCGCTGACATGAGCGGCATGGGTGGAGCTAAAGGTCCCTCACTGACACAGGTGAGTGAAGATGCTCAGAGGTGAATGAAACGTTTCTCTGACTGTAAAACCTTCAGTTTGGACCTGACAAGAAACTCAGAGACGCTCACATTTCAAATGGTTTAAATGTTACATACCGTTTAGGTCAAATTTGAGCCATTTTTACATTTCAGTGCAGTAGCAACACCCTAAACACTGCTCTTCTTTTAGCCTGAAATGACTTTTCCCAAAGTGACCCATAATATATAAACATGGAAATATTTCACAACTTTTTAATTTTTGTACAAACTGAGCAGATTTTTGCACAAACTGTAGAGTTCTGGGTTCAGTTTGACCCGTATTTATTAAAAAATCCTGTTTCAAAATGCTCTTCACATTCACTACATTCATTGAAATCATTATTACTGCTATTACTCCTGTTTTAGGTAACATAGGTGCATAATAATAATAATTTAGTGTGCTTGTGAATGTTTTTTCTACATAAACAAATAGTGTAAAATCTAAAGAATACACTCTCTGAAAGCTTCCTTAAGGCTTAATCACCTATTTATTATGACTAATGAGGTATTTATGAATAAAAAATTGATTTGTGGTTCAGAAAATTTGGTATAGAGACTAGTTTTGAGTCAGAATATGAACAGTGTGTGAAGGTTAAATGTCTATTTAAAGTAAAAACTGTGAAAACTCATATTTTTTTATTTATTTTTATTTTTATTTAATTCATTCAGTTTTTAAAAATCTGTTTCTGATACGATCAATCACATCGATACGATCAGTAGTCTTGTCTGTCTGTGGATTCTTCCTGGCACCTGTCTGCAGGTGTTCCATAAATCCGTCGTCTCTGTGGATGAGAGCGGCGCCTCAGGGGGCGGAGTCAGCGTGTTCTCTTCTCTTCCTCCTCGACTCACCATCAACAGACCGTTTGTCTTCATCATCTACCAACCGGCGAGCAGCAGCGTGCTGCTGATGGGCCGCGTGGTCGATCCCACCAAGAAATAAACACCTGTGCCACCTGCTAAGCCCTGCCCCTCACAGTTACTGTTACCTGTCAGATTTACCTGCAAACTGATTTACCTGCTATAACATTTACCTGCTAGCTGATTTACCTGCTAACACATTTACTTGCTAGCCGATTTACATGTTAACACATTTAGCTGCTAACACATTTACCAGCTAACTGATTGAGCTGCTAACGGATTTACCATCTAACTGATTTAGCTGCTAACACATTCACCTGCTAACACATTTACCAGCTAACTGATTTACCAGCTAACACATTTACTGGCTGATCTTCTTGCTAACTGATTTAGCTGCTAACTGATTTAGCTGTTAACTGATTTACCTGCTAACTGATTCACCTGCTAACACATTTACCTGAAACAGACTGACTCCGTCCCCACAAAGGTCAAAGTTCAAACTCAATTAGCACAAATTTACTTTACTGATTTAGTTAAGACTTTACTTATGACCTGTACAGCACTGCGCAAGGTTGATCACATATTATTATTGTTAGTAGTAGTAGTAGTAGTATCAGTAGTAGTAGTAGTAGTATTAGTACAGCAGCAGTACTTCAGCCTCTCACGTAGTTTAATGAAAAACACGCTGAGTGATCTCTAATGTAACTGTGGTTCTATGAGTTCTGTATAAAGACTGATGACATCATCTTGTATTCATAGATAACCTTTGTGCAGTAGAGGTCTTCACGGTTCCAAAACCTTGGACCCAACCCGAAACTGACCAGTGGAAAACCTACCTGAACCCGATGTACATAAATGAATTTCCAAAAAAAAAAAGAGAGACCCAACCCGAACAGAGAGAACACAAACACCGGCAGCGGGAAGATGATCTATTAATTAATTAGATTAATTAACAAGCAGCTGCAGTGAAAAGAGCAGCAGTATTATTATAATAATGCCCTAAGAACGGATGTAAAAATCATAGAAACGAAAATAATTTGATTATATGCTTCAAACACACATTTATAACATATAATAACTTATAACTGAAAACCTTCTGTAGCCAGCTTGGTAACAGATACAAGAAAGACACTGTTCTGACCTGTTTACTCTTTATTTTATTTAATACAAATTAAAAATAAATATAATATCTGTTAATCAAATTCCAAAAATCCAAAATTCATTAAACATTGTAAATCTTTTAGATGACTGATTTTCCTAGAGTAAGTTTTATTTCCCTTGTCTGAACTTGTCAGAATGGGAGCTGATGTGTTGGCTGGTTTTACCTCCTTTAACATGTTCATCATGTTGGTTCTCATCACGTTACACTTTACATTCACCGTTTCTTCCCGCGGTGATTCTGACCACATGATCACAGCTGATCCATTCAGGTTTTGGACATGTCGACATACATACCCGCGGCAGTAAAAGAAGACCTGACCCGATTACACTGAGTAGAATTTGGACCCGGTCCAACTCAGGTCCCGGGTTGGATCTTAGTTCCTCAGAACCAAGTGGACCTGTGAAGACCTCTAGTATGAAGTTCATGACTGAAAGCTTCCTGACTGTTCTGTTGAATGCACCATGTGACCATGTGGCTGTACGTTACACATTAAAACTTTTTCCAAAGAACCTTTGTCATGATGTCATCAAACCTCACGGCAACCTTACAGTGACCTTACGGTGACCTCATTGTTATAAGATGAATTACTGAGTGTAAATAAATACATTTTTATGTCTAAAATAGAATCAAGGACATATTTAAAGAACTTTAAATAATAAAACAGGTAACACACCTAGTCAGCATTTCTCCAGCCAATCAGATGTCAGCAGGTGCAACACTACCCAATAAGAACACAGGACAGTTTGTATGTGGAGTTTACTGAACCAATCAGGTGAAAGAATGAGATCAGAAGACAGTGCTCAGTAAGGCAGAGATGGACGTCCTGTTGCATTGTGGGTAATGTCCTGAATGGAAACCAGTCTCTGGCTGCTGATTGGCTGGCGGCCTGGTGGAGGTATGATGATGTCATCGCCATTACTCTCGTCCCGATTGCACGCTGAAAGAGTTCGACTTCCTGTTTCTGTCAAAATAAAAGAGGAAATGACTCGTTAAGTTTCAGATCTGCTAAAACCAGAACAGGGTTTAGAACTGGGTTAAAGTGGGCTAAACCAGGACAAACCCAGGTTTATGGTGAACTAGGATGTGCAGAGTGCTAAACCTGGTCTAAACCAGCTCTAAACGAGGTCTACCCCAGATCTAAACTTGATCTAAATCTAAATGAAGTTAATGTAAAATAAACGCAGTTTGGTCAGGGTCAGGATGGAGCTAAACCAGGACCAGGTTTAAGGCTAAACACTGTTCTGATAGTGGGACCACAAAAGACTAAACCAGACCCACGTTTGTGGGCCCCTCTTTGAGAGCCCTGTTGAGGGTTTTGTGGCCTCAGTGACTCAGTTTCAGGGTTGGTCACCTGAGACCAGGGTTACCTGAGATCAGGATCACTGATCACACACTGGTTCATTTATTTATTGCGAGGAAAATAAGCCAATGTAACATATTTATGTGAATAAAGTAAGTGAACCCTCAGGATGATCAATTCATTTGAAGGGGAAGTTAGAGTCAGGTGTTTCAGTCAATGGGATTGTAGCAGATTGCCTATAGGTTATAGGTGCCTGCCGGAGTTTAGTCTGACAATTTTAAAGTTTAAGATTTTTAAGGTCAATCCCCCACATGGATATATGAATCAGTGCTCCATACACTCTACCATGAACTCAGCATAAATCTGAACCACCGAGCAGAATGTAGTCAATCAAAGCAATAATCAGAGTGACAATGCAAACACAGGGAAGTTCAATATAAATCAGTGTACAGTGAAAACCACTCAAGAAGAAAAATGTCTTTTCCAGGCAAGTCCCAATAATCAACCAAATCAAATGCTATTCACCAAAAATAAAGAGTCCAACAGAGAGTTCAACAAAAAAAACCACACTCTTTGGGGATTCAATAATAAACAAAAGATAGAAATTCAGTTTGTCATATAATTCAGTTCTCAAATCTGTTCCAAGTAAACCATCTTACCAAACAAACCAATAAAGGATCTCTGGCAATGTTATTAGTTCTGTTTGTTCAGTTCAGTTTTTCCCCCACAAGTTAATTCTCTTCCCAAACAAATCAATAAAGGAAAAAGAAAATTAACCACACATTTCCAACGCTGTTGGAGTTACCTCCAGTACCGCTCAGTTGGTTGACTTTGTGCACACAGGATATGAGTGCCTGGGGAAGTCTCTATTTTGCTTGTTTGGAGACCTGCGCGGCGAAGAAGACGTAGCTCCGAGTATTTACTCCTGCTGACTATGGGCTGTACACGGAGCCAGGGATTGGCACAGACACTACTGAAAGGGACACACTGATAGACTGTCTCTGCCTCTTCTCCAGTGGTACAGTGCCATCTTGTTTTTGACGACACCATATTTAAAAGGAGAGCGGTGGATTACTTGGGTGGATGCCTGAATCGCATTGGCTGAATAAGGGAGTTGTGTCTTGGGTGTGAATTGAATTTATGATAAGAGAAAAAAAACAATATTTATAATCTGGGTCCTCACAATCAGAGTCTGAGCTTCACAACACAGGTTTGTGGACATGTGTCATGGCTCAAACAAAAGAGATTTCTGAGGACCTTAGAAGAAGGATTGTTGATGCTCACCAGGCTAGAAAGGGTTGCAAAACCATTTCTAAAATGTTAGGACTCGACCAGTCAGGCAGATCGTGTTCAAATGGAGGACATTCAACGCCATTGTTGCCCTCCTCAAGAGTGGTCAACCAACATGGATAACACCAACAGCAAGGCATCTTAAATGTAAATATTTTATGTGATAGTACCAGTCAAAAGAAAATAAATAAACTTAGCACACAAAGTAAGGAAATTTGTGTTTGGTAGATTATTTCTTTGTTGTAACAATGCTTCTTGGCAATAAATCTTATACCGTTGGAAAGCCTGTTTATTTCCCTTTTAAATAGTGCTACATTTGTAAGGAACACACATTTGTGGGATGAGCAGCAGAGCTGAGTATGTGGGTTGCGCCCATGAAAAATTTGCCGAATCTTCTCTGCCACTGCCGTTGCTATTGACACTTGTTTTGAGCTTCTGGTACCCCCAGTTGCTTACAGGTGCTGCCAGTCAGGTGCCAATCAGCACCTGTGCGCAAGCCCCCTGCTACAGTGGTCAGTAAGAGTCTGCTCCAAGATTCAGCATGCCACGTTTGACTGATCTGGATAGGGCCTGTGAGATAGGGCAACTTCAAGCTGGTGACATTATTTGAAGTGAGCCCTAGTACCATCTCCAAAGTGAAGACCAAGTTCCATATAACGGGGGATGTCAGAGACAGGCCGTGAAGTGGGCGTCCCAAGAAGACAACACCCCAAGAAGACCGTTTCCTCACCCTGTCAGCACTTAGGTACCGTAGGCTGTCTTTTACAGATTTGCAGTACGATATGGCCGACGGCTCTCTGCCCAGACAATCCAGAACAGACTGCACGCAGCCAATCTCCGGTCTCATAGGGCTGTCAGGAGGCCTGTCATGACTGCACTTCACTGTCAGGACCGTTTGCCGCTGGTGTCGGCAACACGTGCACTGGAACCTGAACATGTGGAGGAACGTTATGTTCAGCGATGAGTCCAGAATCTGCCTACGGCAGTTGGATCATATGATCAAAGTGCGGAGAAGACGCGGAGAACGCTAAGCTGATTGCTGCACCAATAGAGTAACATCTTTTAGTGGAGGCAGTGTGATGGTGTGGGGCGGCATCTCCCTCACTGGAAAAACGAGGCTTGTCATCATTGGAGGCGATCTCAATGCAGAGAGATAGAGATAAGATTCTGCAACCAGTGGCAATCCCATATCTCCACAGTCTGGGACCGAACTCTATCCTCCAAGATGACAACGCTCGCCCCCACAGAGCAGGGTTTATCAGAGACTACCTCCAGAATTTAGAAATGGAGAGGATGGAATGGCCTGCCAGCAGTACTGACCTCAACCCCATTGAACACTTGTGGGATCAGCTTGGGCGTGCTGTTCGTGCCAGAGTGACCAACACAACCACGTTGGCTGACTTGTGACAAATGCTGGTTGAAGAATGGGATGCCATCCCACAGCAGTGTGTGACCAGGCTGGTGAGCAGCATGAGGAGGAGGTGCCAGGCTGTTGTGGCTGTGTATGGTTCTTCCACACGTTACTGAGGCTCCTGTTTGATAAATGAATAAATTGTTAAATTGCCAATATGTCTTGTTTCTTCAAACTTCAATCATCCGATCCACCAAATACCAAACGAGTCAATGGCAAAATAAACTGTTTGGCAATGGCAGAGAAGATTTGGCAAATTTTTCAATTTTTTAAATGTGGCACCATTTAAAAGGGAAATAGGCTTTCCAGCGGTATAAGATTTCTTGCCAAGAAGCGTTTGAAGCGAATTGTTACAACAAAGAAATAATCTACCTTGCAATCATTGGAACAATGAATTCTGAGCTGTTCTGAGCAAATTCTACATGAAAATGTCAAGGTATCCATTCGTGAACTGAAGCTCAACAGAGAGTGGGTCATGCAGCAAGACAACAAAACAAAACACAAAAGTCTTTCTACCAAAGAATGGTTAAAGCAGTGGAAAATTGATGTTTAGTCCTGACCTTAATCCTATAGAAATGCTGTGGAAGGAAGCAGGCAACCACCAACATCCCTGAGGGGAGACTGATCTGTAAGGAGGAACAGGCTAAAATTCCTCTAAGCCGATGTGCAGTGCAGATAAACAGTTACTGGAAACGTCTAGTGGAAGTTATTGCTGCAATGGGGGTCACACCAGTTACTGAAAGCAGGTTCACATACTTACACAAATATGTAAAACCATCATTTTCCTCAATAAAGGCTTTTGCCTAATTTGTTTAATTGGGCTCTCTTTATCTAGTTTTAGGAAAATCTGATCACATTTTAGGTCATATTCATGCAGAAATAGAGACAATTCTAAAGGTTTAATGTACCACTGTAGATGACCGTGGTCTCAGGTGATAATACACACACATGTGGATTCAAGAGGTTCCCTTTGATTGGTTCAATAAGCTCAGAGAGAACCTGATTTGTGGTCTCTCCAGGAGCCTGGTATGAGGAGCCACTTGGGTTCAACAAGCAGAACATTTCAACAAGAACTCACATTGACAGCTTCCTAGACTGGCTGTCCTTCAGCCCACTGCTGCGCTGGTCTATTGATTTACTGCGTTGGTCCAAGGTACTGGTCCTGTGGTCTCTCTGGTCCAAGGTTATGGTCCTGTGGTCTCTCTGGTCCAAGGTACTGGTCCTGTGGTCTCTCTGGTCCATGGTACTGGTCCTGTGGTCTCTCTGGTCCAAGGTACTGGATCTGTGGTCTCTCTGGTCCAAGGTAATGGTCCTGTGGTCCAGTGTACTGGTCCTGTCCAGGAGGCTGGTGGTGTTGCTGCGGATCAGGACTGGCATGGAAGAGGTGGACTGGGTCTGGGACAGTGTTGCCATGGTGAAGTGGGCCGTCCTCAAGGAGTCGTCTAGAAAACACAGGAAGTGATGTAAAAATGAAAAACATGGCTGGTCCTGCAGACCTAAAACCTGCCGTCCAGAACCAGGTGTACATATGTGGTACCTTTGCTGGTTAACATGGAGGACTTCCCAGGTCCAGAACCACCACCCAGCTCTTTGACCTTCCTGGAACACAGAACCAGAACATCAGGAACACCTCCACCTGGTTTATACCTTTACTCTGCAAGAACTTCACACCAGGAGACAAGATCCAAGTCCCTGACGGACACCTGGTTCCTGTGAACGAGCAGCTGTACGTTTACATGATCAATGTTTCAATGATAGTTCAATAATAAATCACAGATGTAACTGGTTAAGATCTAAGTTGGTTTGTCTCTTCTAATATTTAAAGGTGCTGTTGGAATAATTATGTCTTTCTATGAGCACAAACATGTAACACTGCTGGTCTGAATGTTAATGATACAGTGGATCTATAATGTTTGATATGAAGTGTGTGAGGAGGATTTTTATAAAAACCTGCCCTCAGTGCATCTCTTCACCTGTCTCCACCATGTCTGTCCACCTGCTCTGACGTTACAGCTGCCACATTCTCCCATTTGTTTTTACAAATACAAAGATTTTTGTGGGAAGGGGCGGACGCATCTTTCAAAGTACACAGTGGTTATAAATGAGCCTGGACCACAGTTCCCTCTGAGCCACCACAGTCCAGTACAGGGTCTAACTGCTGACCTCACACTAACCCTGACTCAAGCTGTAGCTGGTGAAGTTATTGTGTAACATTCAGGAGGTCTTACAGAGGTCTGTCCGAGTTGGCAGGTTTGGAAGTTGTTGGCTGACTGCTGAGGGATCGACTCCGAGAAAGTTTAGCCCTCCTCATGTCTTTACCTGCATGAGGAAGAAGAAATCATCATCATCACGTATTCCTCAACACACAGATGTTCGATGGTTCAATAACCTGCAATGTGTACTTCACTTTTAACTACAAAAATTGAACCTGAAAACATCATGTATGCACCAGACGGACTGTTGCAAGGTGTTACACACTGTTACAAAGTCTTCCAAACTGCTACAAAGTCTTCCAAACTATTACAAAGTCTTCCAAATGGTTACAAAGTCTTCAAACTATTAGTCTTCCAAACTGCTACAAAGTCTTCAAACTATTAGTCTTCCAAACTGCTACAAAGTCTTCAAACTATTACAGTCTTCCAAATTGCTACAAAGTCTTCAAACTTTTACAGTCTTCCAAATTGCTACAAAGTCTTCAAACTATTACAGTCTTCCAAATTGCTACAAAGTCTTCAAACTTTTACAGTCTTCCAAATTGCTACAAAGTCTTCAAACTATTACAGTCTTCCAAATTGCTACAAAGTCTTCAAACTATTAGTCTTCCAAATTGCTAGAGTCTTCAAACTATTACAGTCTTCCAAATTGCTACAAAGTCTTCAAACTTTTACAGTCTTCCAAATTGCTACAAAGTCTTCAAACTATTACAGTCTTCCAAATTGCTACAAAGTCTTCAAACTATTACAGTCTTCCAAATTGCTACAAAGTCTTCAAACTTTTACAGTCTTCCAAATTGCTACAAAGTCTTCAAACTATTACAGTCTTCCAAATTGCTACAAAGTCTTCAAACTATTACAGTCTTCCAAATTGCTACAAAGTCTTCAAACTTTTACAGTCTTCCAAATTGCTACAAAGTCTTCAAACTTTTACAGTCTTCCAAATTGCTACAAAGTCTTCAAACTATTAGTCTTCCAAGTTGCTACAAAGTCTTCCAAACTATTACAAAGTCTTTCACATTCACAGGTAAACAGTTTTCTAGGGACAGTCGCAGCACGTTGCTCTTACCAGAGGACCCGGCAGCTCCAGATGAGGACACAGACATGGACTTGGTTGCAGACAGACTAGTCTTACTGTCTTTTCCTGTCAAAGAAAGGTGGTTTACAGACTGGACTACAAAGCAGAGACGCGTGGATGAATAAATTTTATTTAAAATCCTCATACAGCAGAGTAAAAACCTCTAAGTCTTCAAGAAAAATAAAACATGCTGCAGGTCTGCTCACGTTTTCTCTCGGTGTGTTTTTCAGAGTTGAGTTTGCCATCACTCTGCTGGCGCTCCAGCTGTTCCTGACCACACAGGAGATGTCATTAAAACAAGACAGGAAGGGATTCAGACTGAGGTCGGACTGTCAGCTTTAGACTCACCATCTCCAGCAGCAGTGTCTCTTCTTTCTCTTTCTTCTGGTCCAGTAAATCTTTCTCCTGCCGTTTGTGAAACTGCCAACAGACACCAGATGGAGGTTGCAGTGAAGTCAAACTCTCAGCTGTGATTTGTTCCACATTTCAGGTCTCACAAACATAAGCTGCTTACCGGCTCTGTGAGGTCCAATTTGTCCAGTTCCAACACTGTCTGAAAAACATGAATACAGTTCATCCATTAGTGATTATTCATCATTTAATGAGGTGAAGCAGCAAAACTAATGTTCAAACTTTAAGACATCTATGAACGAACGCTGAGCACATTTGGCTTCATGCAGCCTGAAGTTCATCTTCAGACCTGTAGAGTCCTCTGATGGGTCTGGACTGGTCTTTGGATGGGTCAGGTAGTGCAGGTGTTACCTGGCGGATGGTGGCCACCACATCCTTGTCTTTCTCTCTACAGAGCAGCTTCTGGACGCAGAAGTCGAGCTGCTGCAGCAGCTGTTTGTCAGCCGGCAGGCGGAGTGACGAACGCAACCGGGGCAACAACTGGCACAGCTTGTACCTGACAGACAGGTAAACAGGCAGACAGGTGAACAGTCAGACAGGTGTGTTACATGTGATGTCACACAGAGAGATTTGTCCCGCCTCACTGGACAGAACCGGCTGAGTTACCTGACGTTGGCAACAGGGTCATGGACCAGCTCCAGCGCTGGGATCAGGAAGTGTTTGTTGAAGTATTTCCGGGAGAAGATCTCGGTGGCCATTTCACAGACATCTAGGAACCTCAGCCGGTTCCAGTAGCTCCGCCCCTGAGCTAGATCTGAGGATCCAAACAGAAACACACCAAAACCAGGTCTGTCAGTGTTTAAGGTTCTGCTGTGTTCTCACTGTTCTTGTTTCCGTCTCGTACACAGCGACCGCTGTGTGTAACTCAGGTCCCCTGTGTATATGTGACACCTGACCCTGAAGGTGCAGAGTTCTGACCTTGGATCAGCCGCTCCATCATCTCTTGACGCTGCTCCTGTTTGCGGTTGTAGCGCAGAAACGTGCAGAACGTCCGAGCTGCTTCCTTCTGCACTGGCAACACCTTCTGCAAGCACAGCAACCAGAGGAGAGTCACCTGTCTGTTCACAGGGTTTACCGGATTATGTCTTATCATATTGTGTCATGTTGTGTCATGTCCTGTTGTGTTCTGCTGTGCTGACATTGGTGGTGAGGATGACGAAGATGCGAGGGGAGAAGCTCTGGTGCAGCAGTTCTCCAGGCAGCAGTCTGGCCAGGCAGCTGTAACGTTGCAGCAGCTTCTCATGCAGCCGCCAACGCAGAGAACATCCAACTTTCTGTTCCGCTAACAGTAGAGCCGACAGCAACTCCGGGAACTGCGAAGGAACCAAAAGAACCAGAGCAACACAGAGGAACACAGATGAACCAGAGGAACCTTTTCTCGAGAATGTTGACAAGTCCATGACCATGACAGCCCTAGAAGACTGAGGAACCTCAAGCCCACGGGCATAACTGGGCATTCTTTTAGGAAATGGGACAACAGTAAGTGATCTCAGCTTTTGAAAACCATTTAGTGGGTCACAGGGAATTAATTGGTGCAAACTGTGTGGAAACTATTTTAGATTCTTAAAATATATGGGCTTAACTTTAAAACACACACTGGTGTTTGTTAAAGTTTTGTTTGAAATTAAGATAAGCTTAGAAGGGACTATTGCATCTCTGCTTGGGTAGATGGAGTAATTAAGAATTTAATTTTTTTCTTATTAAAAGCTGTTTTGTTGTGAGAACAGTCAGTTTGTTGACATAGAATTACACACATATATATATATATATATATATATACACATATATACATATATATATACACACATATATATATATATATATATATACACACTGAAACTCAAATAGCAGCAGAATGCACCAGATCTTTCTCTCTGTAACCAGGGCAAAATGTTTGGAGTGTACTTGCCCTTGCAGTGCTGCTTCTGGGTCTTTTTGTCTCTTATTGTCTTATAGTCTGATGTTCATATACATACATGATCAATCTGTCTCTAGTAACAGGCTATGTACCACAGTCCTTTAAAGTAGCTGTAATTAAACCTCTTCTTAAGAAGCCTACTCTGGATTCAGGTGTTTTAGCCAACTATAGACCTATATCTAACCTTCCCTTTCTCGCTAAGATCATTGAGAAAACAGTCACCAATCAGTTATGTGACTTTCTACATAACAATAGTATATTTGATGATTTTCAGTCAGGTTTTAGAGCATCATAGCACAGAAACAGCATTGGTGAAAGTTACGAATGACCTCCTAACTGCATCGGACAAAGGACTTCTCTCTGTACTTGTCTTGTTAGATCTTAGTGCTGCATTCGACACCATTGACCATCACATCCTGTTAGAGAGACTGGAACATTTAATTGGTATTAAAGGAACTGCATTAAGCTGGTTTAAATCCTATTTTTCAGATCGACTTCAGTTTGTACATGTTAACAATGAATCCTCCATCCACGCAAAAGTTAGACACGAAGTTCCACAAGGTTCTGTGCTTGGACCAATACTATTCACCTTATATATGATTCCTTTAGGTAATATTATTCGGAAAAACTCCATAAATTTTCATTGCTAGGCTGATGATACCCAATTATATTTATCAATGAAGCCAGATGAATTAAATCAGTTAACTAAACTTCAAGCATGCCTTAAGGGCATAAAGACCTGGATGACTGCCAATTTTCTGCTACTGAACTCAGACAAAACTGAAGTTATTGTGTTTGGCCCTAAACACCTTAGAAACACATTATCTAATGACATAGTTACTCTGGATGGCATTACCTTGGCCTCCAGCTCCACCGTAAGGAATCTGGGAGTTATCTTTGATCAGGATATGTCCTTCAGCCATCATATAAAACATATTTCTGACTGCTTTTTTTCACTTACGTAATATAGCAAAAATCAGGCACATCCTGCCTCAAAAAGATGCAGAAAAACTAGTCCATGCATTTGTTACTTCTAGGCTGGATTATTGTAATTCTTTATTGTCAGGCTGCCCTAACAAGACCCTAAAGACTCTCCAGCTGGTCCAGAATGCAGCTGCACGTGTACTAACAAAAACTAGGAAAAGAGATCATATTTCTCCTATTTTAGCTTCACTACATTGGCTTCCGGTAAAATCCAGAATAGAATTTAAAATACTTTTCCTTACTTATAAAGCTCCTAATGGTCAGGCGCCACTATATCTTAAAGAGCTCATAGTACCTTATTACCCCACTAGAGCACTGCGCTCCCAAAATGCAGGCTTACTTGTGGTTCCTAGAATACCTAAAAGTAGAATGGGAGGCAGAGCCTTCAGCTATCAGGCTCCTCTCCTGTGGAACCATCTTCCAGATTCAGTCCGGGGGGCAGACACCCTCTCTACGTTTAAGAGTAGGCTTAAAACTTTCCTTTTTGAAAAAGCTTATAGTTAGGGCCGGCCAGGCTCGCCTTGGACCGGCCCCTAGTTATGCTGCTATAGGACTAGACTGCCGGGGGACTTCCCATGATGCACTGAGCTCCTCTCTCCTCCTCCTCCTCTCCATTTCAATACTTTCATGTACCATTAATGCATGTTACTAACTTGACTTCTTCCCCGGAGTCTCTGTGCTTTCTCGTCTCACAGGAAGATCCAGCGCCTGGACGGTGGGCCGTGGCTGTGGGGACTGTGGCGTGGTCCTGTGGATGTCCTGCTTCCATTTCTGCTACTGCTATTATTGCTATTACTATTATAAAGTCATAGCTCTACTTACCTTACTGTTGTTATGGTTATTGTTGTTATTATGCTTCTCTGTGTCTCTCCCCACCCCACCCCCCTCTCCCCTTCCCCCGTCCCCCTCCCTCCTTCTTTCACTGTAAACCCAACCGGTCGAGGCAGATGGCCGCCCACCTAGAGCCCGGTTCTGCTTGAGGTTTCTTCCCGTTAAAGGGGAGTTTTTCCTTGCCGCTGTCGCCAAGTGCTGCTCATGGGGGGAATTGTTGGGATTTCTGTAAATAAATGAGTACGGTCTCGACCTGCTCTATGTGTAAAGTGCCCTGAGATAACGTTTGTTGTGATTTGGCGCTATATAAAATTGAATTGAATACATACACACACACACACACACACACACACACACACACACACACATATACAGTACGGGCCAAAAGTTTGGACACACCTTCTCATTCAATGCGTTTTCTTTATTTTCATGACTATTTACATTGTAGATTCTCACTGAAGGCATCAAAACTATGAATGAATACATGTGGAGTTATGTACTTAACAAAAAAAGGTGAAATAACTGAAAACATGTTTTATATTCTAGTTTCTTCAAAATAGCCACCCTTTGCTCTGATTACTGCTTTGCACACTCTTGGCATTCTCTCAATGAGCTTCAAGAGGTACTCACCTGAAATGGTTTTCACTTCATAGGTGTGCCTTATCAGGGTTAATTAGTGGAATTTCTTGCTTTATCAATGGGGTTGGGACCATCAGTTGTGTTGTGCAGAAGTCAGGTTACTACACAGCCGACAGCCCTATTGGACAACTGTTAAAATTCATATTATGGCAAGAACCAATCAGCTAACTAAAGAAAAACGAGTGGCCATCATTACTTTAAGAAATGAAGGTCAGTCAGTCTGGAAAATTGCAAAAACTTTAACTGTGTCCCCAAGTGGAGTCGCAAAAACCATCAAGCGCTACAATGAAACTGGCACACGTGAGGACCGAGCCAGGAAAGGAAGACCAAGAGTCACCTCTGCTTCTGAGGACAAGTTCATCCGAGTCACCAGCCTCAAAAATCACAAGTTAACAGCAGCTCAGATCAGAGACCAGATGAATGCCATACAGAGTTCTAGCAGCAGACCCATCTCTAGAACAACTGTTAAGAGGAGACTGCGCGAATCAGGCCTTCATGGTCAAAAGCTGCTAGGAAACCACTGCTAAGGAGAGGCAACAAGCAGAAGAGATTTGTTTGGGCCAAGAAACACAAGGAATGGACATTAGACCAGTGGAAATCTGTGCTTTGGTCTGATGAGTCCAAATTTGAGATCTTTGGTTCCAACCGCCGTGTCTTTGTGAGACGCAGAAAAGGTGAACGGATGGATTCCACATGCCTGGTTCCCACTGTGAAGCATGGAGGAGGAGGTGTGATGGTGTGGAGTGTTTTGCTGGTGACACTGTTGGGGATTTATTCAAAATTGAAGGCACACTGAACCAGCATGGCTACCACAGCATCCTGCAGCGACATGCCATCCCATTCGGTTTGCGTTTAGTTGGACGATCATTTATTTTTCAACAGGACAATGACCCCAAACACACCTCCAGGCTGTGTAAGGGCTATTTGACCAAGAAGGAGAGTGATGGAGTGCTGTGGCAGATGACCTGGCCTCCACAGTCACCGGACCTGAACCCAATCGAGATGGTTTGGGGTGAGCAGGACCGCAGAGTGAAGGCAAAGGGGCCAACAAGTGCTAAACACCTCTGGGAACTCCTTCAAGACTGTTGGAAAACCATTTCAGGTGACTACCTCTTGAAGCTCATTGAGAGAATGCCAAGAGTGTGCAAAGCAGTAATCAGAGCAAAGGGTGGCTATTTTGAAGAAACTAGAATATAAAACATGTTTTCAGTTATTTCACCTTTTTTTGTTAAGTACATAACTCCACATGTGTTCATTCATAGTTTTGATGCCTTCAGTGAGAATCTACAATGTAAATAGTCATGAAAATAAAGAAAACACATTGAATGAGAAGGTGTGTCCAAACTTTTGGCCTGTACTGTATATACACACATACATATATATACACACATACACACACACACACACACACACACTACTTGGACACAGGCCGGGGTCTGATCACCCGTGGCTGGGTCGCCCAGGCGAGGGTGTCTGATGATTAAAGACACCGTGAGGTGTATTTGAGTTCTATCATCATCTGGCTCAGCCAGTGACTTCCAGAAAAGGCTGGATGACGTCCATGAAAAGAGTGGTGACAACTGGAGAGGCAGTGGACAGCCCAGAAAGACAGCAACCGGGATAGGAAAGGCCAGCCCCCTGACCTACAGCTCCCGCGAGGGGGCACCCAAAGCTCACCAGAAAGAACCCCACAGGAAAATACCCCCAGGGATGCCCGGATGGATTTACTGGTAATGACCCAAGCAAATGGACAACGGATTACGAGCGGCAAGGTCTGCAAGAACTCGAGAGGTCTGAAGATCCACCAGACTAGGATGGCCTGTCTGGGGAGGGAAAAAGTGAAGCTACGCTCAGGAACGGCAGCTGATGCAACAGCCTTTGTTGTGCTGGCTGCAGAACCTGGTCAGACGGGGGAGGAGCCAGGCTCGGAGTCCCCCCACAGTACCCGGAACCTCCAAGCAACATGAATCCCCCCACCAAGCAGGAAATCGGAACATTGGTGGGTGAAGTGGCCTGTTGCCAACAGCAAGGAGTGGACCAAGCTGGATGAGGACGTAGACGAAACCCTGGAATCCATCTCGAAGGGTGATGCTGACCACAAACTGTAAACCATGTGCTCCCTCATAATGAGTATAGGTGCTGAACGTTTTGGAGAGGAACAGAAGCAAGGAGCTAGAAACCCAGCAAAGCTCAATTGGTGGGAAGTCAAGATAAGCCAGTTGAGGCAAGAACTGAAATCCTTGAGATGCCAGTTCAAGGCAGCCAAGGAAGAGGAGAGACCTGCTCTGTCGGAACTCACCAACATCGTAAGAAAGAAGCTCATCACATTGAGGAGGGCCGAATGGCACTGTAGGAAGGGAAAGGAAAGGGCTCGGAAGCGAAGAGGCTACTGGGCCAGAAGCGAAGTGGCCACCTCGCTTGCCCTGTAGAAGAGATCGACCAGCATTTCAATGCCACCTTCAGTGACAAGTTAAGAAACCAAGAACTTGGCCCTTACAAGGCACTGGTGACACCTTCAAAACCAGTGTCTCGATTCAAGAGTGATGAGCCACCCTGGCAGAGGGAAAGGAAGCTGTTAAAACTGCAAGATCCAATTCAGTTCCTGGCCCCAGTGGTGTACCCTACAAGGTCAACAAGCAGTGTCCACGGCTCCTCAAGCATCTGTGGAGAATCTTGAAGGTGATATGGCGGAGAGGAAAAGTTGTCGCCCAGTGGAGACACGCCAAAGGCGTCTGGATCCCGAAGGAAGAGAACTCCAGCAACATTGAGCAGTTCCGTATAATCTCGCTACTCAGTGTTGAGAGCAAGATTTTCTTTAAGATCGTGTCCAAATGACTAACAGAGTTCCTCTTGAAGAACGCCAACATAGATACCTCTGTCCAGAAGGGGGGAGTTCCTGGAGTGCCTGGGTGCCTGGAGCACTCAGGAATGGTGATGCAGTTGATCCGGGAGGCAAGGGAAAGCAAAGGAGATTTGGCAACTCTCTGGCTTGACTTAACCAATGCCTATGGTTCTATCCCTCACAAACTTGTTGAAACAGCACTGACAAGACACCACATTCCTGGAAAGATCTGCAACCTCATCATGGACTACTACAACAATTTCAGCGCAAGAGTCTCCTCAAACCATGCAACATCTGCCTGGCACCACCTGGAGAAGGGCATAATCACTGGCTGCACAATCTCGGTGTCACTCTTCTCCTTGGCCATGAACATGATTGTCAAGTCTGCGGAGGTTGAATGCAGAGGGCCAAAATCTAAATCTGGGACCCGGAGACCCCATAAGAGCCTTTATGGATGACTTGACAGTGACGACCACGTCTGTGCCTGGATGCAGGCGGCTCCTACAGGGGTTTGAACGGCTCATCTCATGGGCAAAGATGAGCTTCAAGCCAGCTAAATCCAGGTCTCTAGTCCTGAAAAAAGGTAAAGTGGCTGACCATTTCCGCTTTACAATTGGAGGGACCAAGATTCCAACAGTGACTGAAAGACCTGTCAAGAGCCTGGGAAAAATCTTTGACAGCTCCCTGAAGGATGCAGCAGCTGTGCGGCAGACAAAGAGCGACCTGATTTCTTGGCTCACAGCCAATCGATAAATCTGGGCTCCCAGGTAAGTTCAAGGCCTGGATGTACCAGCACAGAGTCCTGCCTAGAATACTCTGGCCCCTGTTCATCTACGAGGTACCATTGACAACAGTGGAGGTACTAGAGAAGACCATCAGCCAGTTTCTAAGGAAATGGCACAGAGGAAGCACTGAGTCATCATTGAGATCAACAACAGAATTCTTTTAAATGTCTCAAAGAACTAAGACTTGCATTGGAGTCTCAGGAACATCTATGGAGTGCAAAGTGACTAAGTTGTGTCCAGTTGAATGTGAAGACTAGTGTTTCAAATGTACAGCATTTATTTTGTCATCACCACAGAATGTCCAGTACATCTGGCAGGAAGAGACTTGTTATGTGCTCTGGGCCTGACTGTTGTTTACACTAAGAAAGGGTTAGTATTGAAAAAACAACAAAGAAGCAGTTAGAGTAGAGTTGGGCGCTCAGCTGTGATTGCCTGACACAGGCATACAGCAGCTCTCATGTGCACCCTGAATGACAGGCACACAGAGAGGGTTATATACAGATGTGTGCGTGTGTGTGGGTGTATGTATGTGTAAACTGCACCAAGAGAAGACAAAAACAAAATGCCTGAACTCAGACCATGTGCTGGCTGAGACAAAAGAAACTACAAAGGTGGCTGACCAAGGAAACTATGAAGATGGCGAAATCAAATGTTCCTTTGTTCTGTGAACAAGGGAAAGCAAAGGCAAAAGACTGTTTAAATGTGCCTCTATGTTTAAGGCCAATTTGTGTAGGATAAAGGTGCCAGGTTAGGAAGAAGTTAGTTAGCTGCATGCAAGGCCTAGTTACTGGATGTAATGTGTATGAAGCACGCTAACATCAACTTAGCAGTGCGGCTATTCAATAACCTGACTATAAACAGACACAACAATGGAGCTCAATGAACAACCTTAGATGAAATCAAAACATGTACACTGACATTGATTAAATTAAGCAGTCCCGTGCTTTAGCCATGTGCTGTTCTATACCCAGTACATTACCAAATACATGGAGAAAGAGAGTTGCTTTGTGGCGTGCTGCTTCTTAGCTGGCGAATCTGTGGATGAGTCAGGCTGAGAAGAGTTTGGCTCCAAGGCTCGTGCAGGTCAGAGGGCCCAGGTTGCCTAGGAGGCCGCTAATTGTCCCTTCATTGTCAGAGTTAGCAGCTCAATGCTAACTTGCCTTTGTTGCTGAATCCTAAGCAGGCTCTCGTGTTGCTGCTTGCTCAGGAAAGTTCTGTGTTTCTGCTGTGAGCAGGCCACATGTGACAGCAGCTGAGCTGCTTCTCAGCAGCAGCGAGGAGAAGACCAGTTGCCTCTGCCCTAGCAGCAGTGGAGAAAGAGGAAGTGGAGAGGGGAACCTCTAGTTTTGTGAGCCTGGGTCCATGGGTGGAGTTCACACTTGGGTGCGAACAACCAAGGACTCTGGGAAATTGAGTTTCTTAAGGACTCCCTTTGTTTCTTGTTGAAACACGTGGTCGGCCTGTGAGACCCAACACTGGCGTCCCACATATTGCTCTGGCCATATCATCAGCACTTTCAGACCATGATGTAGGTATGTCTTGTTGTAACACTGATTTAGCCACAGGTCAAAAGGTGAACTACAGAAAGGGAGCCATCATCCATCCTTTCCACTGCATGTTGAGTGCTCACAGAACAGTTCAATTGGCAGATAAATTTCCAAATGTGGTCCATGATTTTGTGATGGACATTTCGTCTAAAAAAATTTTCTAAAAATACCCATCTAGCATTGGAGGACGTTCCTAAACAGTTTTGGGTAACTCACATGGGTCTGATAAAGGATGGCACTCCACTAGCTGTGGTTCCTGAATCAGATTACAGGCCCAACAAACAATAGTATCCTCTGAGACCTGATGTAGAAGAATGCAGCGAGGTTATTTCAAAGAACCAGAGAACAAGGTTTTGGTTTTCTCACCTTGTTGTCCAGTGTCAGGTTCTCTCCTCTGGACAGAACCGTCTCCAGAGTTTCCTCCAGGTGATTCATCAGAGCATCCAGCACCTGAGCAACAACAACTACAATCAGAGCTGCAGCAGGTATGAAACAAACACCTGAACATCAGACAACACTTTAATGTTCTCTGTGCGACTGTTGGTCAGAGGTCAGACTGTGGGTCAGAGAACAGAACTGTATGGTGATTCCTTAAGCAGCACGATTGAAATGATCAATGAAGGATTGAAACATCAGTAAATAAAACAAACACTCGGTTCACTGCTGATGGTTTACGGGTTAGAAATTGAGGAGAGTTGAGCATCCTGATTGGTGGAGCAGTGTGGCGGGGGGCGTGGCCTCTCACCTCCAGAGCGTCGTCCTGCAGCAGAGCCAGAAGCTCTTTGTGGACCAGCTGGACATTTGAACCGAGCAGCTTCACCACCTGACAGAAAGGAGCGGAGGGAGGTAGAGCCATCATGTGACATCAGAGAAGACAGCATCAGAGCACTGTGGTTATATTTATATATATATATATATATATATATATATATATATATATATATAGTCTTACACTTCTTTCTATCTTTAGAAACACGAGTCTATGAGAGAAACAAAGCTGCTGTGTATGAGTCTATAGCAGCTTGTTTGTTTATAACAGCTGAAGTTCGTTGGATGATAATGCCTGGTGCTGATTGGATGAGCTGTTGGATTACAGTGAGTCTCTGAGGACAGTGGATGTTCGCTCTCACCTGGTGGAAACTGGCTGCAGCACTTCGCCGAACGCTGACCTCCGGGTCACCACACAGACTGCAGAGAGATGGGTACAGCTCAGACAGAAAGTGAGACGGGTCAGCAAACACCACCATGGCCTGCAGACAGACAGAGACACAGAGAGAGAGACAGGTGAAGAGAGAGAGAGACAGGTAGAGAGAACCATGTGACATATTGACCTGTGCTGTGGTCAGACAGACAGTGAAGCGAATTCTGTGTTACTCGCGTGAGTTTGACCGCTGGATCATTTGTATTTATTCGCCCCTAATAGCCAAATTACCAACTGTACTTTAAGCTGTAAGCTAGATAAACTAGATAACAGAGCAGCGACTGTGTCAGAGGGAGTTTGTGTTTGTGTTCAGTTCAGCTTCTGACTGAACTCGGCAGAAACTTTCTGTTGTTTCCCTCCAGTCTCCTATACCCCTCTCCTCTCTGTACATTTATTAAGTACTCAGTAAGCTCTATAGTGAGATACGTGAAGTTAGCAACATCAGTGATCATAGTCAAATGTATTCCTGGGGCCAGAGCGGGCGACATAGAATCCCATTTAAAACTGCTGGCTAAGAATATGTGTAAATATGGTACAATTGTAATTCACATCGACGGTAATGACTCCCGATTACGCCAATCGGAGGTCAAAAAGTCTGTGTGTACATATGCAAAGACAATGTTGGATTCCGTAGTTTTTTCTGGGCCCCTGCCTAATCTGACCAGTGATGACATGTATAGCTGCATGTCATCATTCAACCACTGGCTGTCGAGGTGGTGTCCAGCAAACGATGTGGGCTTCATAGACAATTGGCGGACTTTCTGGGGAAGACCTGGTCTGATTAGGAGAGACGGCATACATCCCACTTTGCATGGAGCTGCTCTCATATCTAGAAATAGGGCTGAGTTTATTAGACCAAAACCATGACAACCCAGAGTTGAGACCAGGAGGCAGAGCTGCAGTCCTACACGCTTCTCTGCGCTTCCATTAGAGCAGTTACCCACCCAAAACTACATAGAAACTGTGCCTGTCCCCCTACCACTTAAATCAATTAAATTTATAGTAAACAAAAGAGGATTAATTCATAACAATCTAATAAATGTTAACACCACCACCTCAATAGTACAACAAAATAGGAGAATTAAATGTGGACTCTTAAACATTAGATCTCTGTCATCTAAAACTGTATTAATAAACAATCTAATCTCAGATTATCATATTTATTTTATTTTGTTTTACTGAAACCTGGCAGTGTCATGAAGAATATGTTAGTCTAAATGAATCCACTCCTCCAAGTCATATTAATACTCACATTCCTCGAGACACCAGCCGAGGAGGTGGAGCTGCAGCCATTTTCAACTCAAGCCTAATAATCAACCCTCGACCTAAACTTAATTATAACTCATTCGAAAGCCTCGTTCTTAGTCTTTCACACCCAACCTGGAAAACTTTACAGCCAATTCTATTTGTTATAGTGTACTGCCCTCCTGGCCCGTACTCTGAATTTCTATCTGATTTCTCAGAGTTTTAATCAAACTTAGTCCTTTGTATAGATAAAGTTATTATAGTAGGTGACTTTAATATCCATGTGGACGTTGATAATGATAGTTTTAGCACTGCGTTTATCTCATTATTAGACTCAATTGGCTTCTCTCAGAGTGTAAATAAACCCACTCACTGTCTTAACCACACCCTGCACCTTGTTCTGACTTATGGCATCGAAATTGAACATTTAATAGTTTTTCCATTAAGAGCTTTGTAAGTGAGGAGAAGGATTTTAAATTCTTTTCTGGATTTTACAGGAAGCCAATGCAGAGAAGCTAAAATGGGAGAAATATGATTTCCCAGTTTTTGTCAGTATACGTGCAGCTGCATTCTGGATCAGCGGGAGAGTCTTTAGAGACTTGTTAGGGCAGCCTGATAATAAGGAATTACAATAATCCAACCTAGAAGTAACAAATGTGTGGACTAGTTTTTCTGCATCTTTTTGAGACAGAATGTGCCTGATGTATGCAATATTACGTAGGTGAAAATAATATTACTTAGTCCTTGTTTTCTATGTGGGAGTTAAAGGACATATCCTGATCAAAGATGACTCCCAGATTTCTTAACATGGTGCTGGAGGCCAAGGTAATGCCATCCAGAGTACTATATCATTAGATAATGTGTTTCTAGGGTGTTAAGGGCCAAGCACAATAACTTTTGTTGTTGTTGTTGTTGAAAGTTTTGTCTGAGTTTAGTAGCAGAAAATTGCATAAATATAATTGGGTATTATCTGCATAACAATGACCATTTATGGAGTGTTTCCTAATAATATGACCTAAAGGAATCATATATAAGGTGAATAGTATTGGTCCAAGCACAGAACCTTGTGGAACTCCATGTCTAACTTTTGCGTGGATGGAGGATTCATCGTTAACGTGTACAAACTGAAGTTGATCTGAAAAATAGGATTTAAACCAGCTTAATGCAGTTCCTTTAATACCAATTAAATGTTCCAGTCTCTGTGATAGGATGTGATGGTCAATGGTGTCAAATGCAACACTAAGATCTAACAAGACAAGTACAGAGAGAAGTCCTTTGACTGATGCAGTTAGGAGGTCATTCGTAACTTTCACCAGTGCTGTCTCTGTGCTATGATGCTCTAAATCCTGACTGAAAATCCTCAAATAAACTATTGTTATGTAGAAAGTCACATAACTGATTGGTGACTGTTTTCTCAATGATCTTAGCGAGAAAGGGAAGGTTAGATATAGGTCTATAGTTGGTTAAAATGCCTGAATCCTGAGTAGGCTTCTTAAGAAGAGAATTATAGCTACTTTAAAGGACTGTGGTACATAGCCTGTTACTAAAGACAGATTGATCATATCTAGTAAAGAAGTGCTAACTAAGGGTAAGACTTCCTTAAGCAGCCTAGTTGGGATGGAGTCTAAGAGACAGGTTGATGGTTTAGATGAAGAAATCATAAAAGGTAGTCAAGGAAGGTCGATTTGAGAAAAACAGTTTAAATATTTATCAGGTTTTAAAGCTGTTTCTAAGGTTCCTGAGTTTGAGGGTGAATCAGTGCCTGTTGAGGGCAGGAGGTGATGAATTTTGTCTGTTTGTTAGAATTTTATCATTAAAGAAGCTCATAAAGTCATTACTACTGAGAGCTATAGGAATACATGGATCAATAGAGTTATGACTCTTTGTCAGTCTGGCCAAAGTGCTGAAAAGGAACCGAGGGCTGTTTTTATTCTCCTCTATTAATGATGAGTAGTAGGCAGCTCTGGCATTACAGAGGGCCTTCCTATATGTTTTAAGACTATCTTGCCAGACTAAATGAGATTCTTCCAGTTTGGTGGAACCAAATCCCCCAAAATTTTCATGATGTTTGCTTTAATTTGCAGGTTTGGGAGTCAAACCTCTTATGTTTTATTATCTTCTTCTTTAAAGGGGCAATGGAGTCGAGTGTTTTTCGCAGTGAGTCTGCGGTACTATCAACAAGATGATCATTTTCAGAGGGACTAAAGTTAGCATAAGACTCCTTTGTAGTATTGAGACATTGCATTGAATTCAGTGCTGATGGAATCACTTCCTTACATTTAGCTACAGCACTATCAGAAAGACATCTAGTGAAGACATTTTTGTCTAATGGTGTGTAGTCCAGTAATAGGAATTCAAAAGTTACTGACTAATGGTCTGATAAAATAGGATTTTGTGAAAAAACTATTAAATGTTCAATTTCGATGCCATAAGTCAGAACAAGGTGGAGGGTGTGGTTAAGACAGTGAGTGGGTTTATTTACACTCTGAGAGAAGCCAATTGAGTCTAATAATGAGATAAACGCAGTGCTAAAACTATCATTATCAACGTCCACATGGATATTAAAGTCACCTACTATAATAACTTTATCTATACTAAGGACTAAGTTTGATTAAAACTCTGAGAAATCAGATAGAAATTCAGAGTACGGGCCAGGAGGGCGGTACACTATAACAAATAGAATTGGCTGTAAAGTTTTCCAGGTTGGGTGTGAAAGACTAAGAACGAGGCTTTCGAATGAGTTATAATTAAGTTTAGGTCGAGGGTTGATTATTAGGCTTGAGTTGAAAATGGCTGCAGCTCCACCTCCTCGGCTGGTGTCTCGAGGAATGTGAGTATTAATATGACTTGGAGGAGTGGATTCATTTAGACTAACATATTCTTCATGACACTGCCAGGTTTCAGTAAAACAAAATAAAATAAATATGATAATCTGAGATTAGATTGTTTATTAATACAGTTTTAGATGACAGAGATCTAATGTTTAAGAGTCCACATTTAATTCTCCTATTTTGTTGCACTGTTACTTTTATTAGATTTTTATGAATGAATCCTCTTCTGTTTACTTTAGAGTTAATTGATTTAAATGATTTGAGTGGTCGGGGGACAGGCACAGTTTCTATGTGGTTTTGGGTGGGTAACTGCTCTAATGGAAGCACAGAGAAGCGTGTAGGATGGCAGCTCTGCTTCCTGGTCTCAACTCTGGGTTGTCATGGTTTTGGTCTAATAAACTCAGCCATATTTCTAGATATGAGAGCAGCTCCATGCAAAGTGGGATGTATGCCGTCTCTCCTAATCAGACCAGGTCTTCCCCAAAAAGTCTGCCAATTGTCCATGAAGCCCACATCGTTTTTTGGACACCACCTCGACAGCCAGTGGTTGAATGATGACATGCGGCTATACATGTCATCACTGGTCAGATTAGGCAGGGGCCCAGAAAAAACTATGGAGTCCAACATTGTCTTTGCATATGTACGCTCCGACTCAACATTAATTTTTTTTACCTCTGATTGGCGTAATCGGGAGTCATTACTGCTGATGTGAATAACAATTGTACCATATTTACGCTTATCCTTAGCCAGCACTTTTAAATTTGATTCTATGTCACCCACTCTGGCCCCAGGAATACATTTGACTATAGCTGCTGGTGTTGTTAACTTCATGTTTCTTACTATGAAGCTGCCAATAACCGTGCGTGCGTGCGTGCGTGCGTGCGTGCGTGCGTGCGTGCGTGCGTGCGTGCGTGCGTGCGTGCATGTGTGTGTACCGGCAGGTTGTAGCAGCAGTTGCAGCGGATCAGCATCGAATCGTTGTTGCCATCAGTCTGATTTGCTTCAGCCTGCAGACCAGCGACACACAGCAGCTTAAACCTTTGAAGCAACCGGCTCCTCTGCTCGTCTGACAGGCAGCCTGCAACAAAACGACTTGTCAGAGACACGACCTGTCAGACAGACACGATGACTCGTCAGAGACACAATTCATCACAGACATGTCGACTCATCAGAGACATGACTCGTCAAGACATGACTCGTCATGGACACCACAACTCGTCAGAGACACACGAAAACCACACATCCACAAAACACATGTAAACTGGATCCCATGACTCCTCCAGTATCCCTGCAGCTGGTCCTCTGTTCCACGACCAGGACAGAATCCACATCAGTTTGGGAGACTGAGTTGTGTGATCCCTGATAGTTGGAGCTTTGGTCCCTTTTATAAAAATGGGAATCACCACCCTGGCCTGATCACAAACCTTTGATCTCAGGGTTAGGGTTAGCTTACTTTATGAACAATCAATGATGAGCACAGATGCAATAACAAAACATCACTCAGGTCAGATCAGGTGGGCCATTCCTTCCAAACCACCACCTCCAGGTTTTTCTGTCGTTGCCCACATAAGCGTTGAAGTCTCCCAGCAGAAATATGGAATCCAGACTCCAGGAAAGCCGGATACTCTGAACTGTTTGCATAAACACAGACGACAGTAAGATACAGAATCAACCCTCTTCGGGATAAACGCCACCACAGCAGCTCTTAGCTGGAGGCTCATGAGTATGGGCCCTGGGCATCAGGAGAGAGTCTGGTGTTGTGCGAAGAGGTGACACCAGCTATATGTAGTTGCTACTGCTCCACCTTCTGAACCAACCTCGTTCAAGGTTGGTTCAGAAGGTGGAGCAGTAGTTTCTGCATCCTGGGGTCAGCATGCCAAGAGCCCACTTTCACCTGCTGCCGATTGCACAGTGGACCCCCACATCCAGGCCCGCAGGCACTCAGCCCATAAGGTGGCGGATCCATCCCTTTGGGCTGTGCCTGACCAAGCCTAATGGGTGTTGGCTTGGAGACCAGGTGCTTATCTTTGAGCTCCACTCTTGGGCCTGGATCCAGCAGAGGGCCCCCTGGAATCGCTTGCACTCTCCTGACCAGGAGTTTTTGCGCCCAACATCACAGCTCTCAGGATCAAGAATTTATGCAAACCCCTCCACCACGTTAAGGTGGCGATCCTCTGAGTGTTTGTGAACTGATCACCAGTTCTCCAGCTATGTTTACAAACACAACTGATGTAACATAAACAGTATCACTTCCTTTCATATCATCTTCTTTTATTCTTAATATCCTTAATTCAGTTTCAGCTGACTGTTTCTATTGTGTGACATCAGAGTTGCATCTCACCTGCCAGTCCACTGCAGAGTTTCCCAAACTGGAACGACAAAGACGCCACAACAGCTTCGTCTGCCTGCGATGACGCCTCGCACACTGACATCACCAGGGGAACCACAACATGGAGTCTGTCATCTACAGGGGAGGAAAGAGTTACTGCTGTTCACAATAAGCAACACTTTTATTTCTGTCTTCGTCTGACTAAACAGCTCACAGTCTGAGGGAACTGTTTCTCACCACAGCTCTGTCTGATGACTCACCGCTGTCAATCACCTCCATCAGGTTGATGATGGTGTTGAAGGCGGCCAGGCGGACGCTGCTCTCCTCATCTCTGGCGAGATCCACCAGTTCGGGGAGGAGCTCCGTCCTGGTGTTGTCCACCCTGAAAGACCAACAGGAGACACACTGTATCACCACTGTAATGCTTCCTTTTGTTTGCTTCCATTCCACATTTGGCTAAATTTACCCAGTCGCCCTGGCAATGTTCTCCAGCTGACGGCACATACCAACTCGGACCTCAAACTCCACATCCTGACATAAAGAACGAGCCAATGGCAGAAGCTCCTTCTTCACTCTGACAGAAATCACTCCTGTTAATATCAGACCAGGTGTAACAACACACCTGAACACCATATACAAAAATATCTATGATCAAGGTCATCTGATCAATAATCAGTGTACAGTGTAGCTCACATGTGGGAATCAAACTTGCAGGCAACCTTCCCCAAAATGCGACAGCTGGCCAGACGAGCCTGAAGAGAGTGAGACAACTGAGACTGATAGAGGAGAGGGTTCAGCACCTGGAGAGACAGACAGGTACAGACAGTGACAGAAATTTAGCCACATGGACTGACGGGTGGAGAGTAGAACAGTACAGATTATAGACAAAAACTTCCGGGCAACTTCTGGGCATTTCTCAAATCTAGTTGCTCAGATTGTTTTGATGATGTAATTTTGTACTTAAACTGTTCTGTTCTGATTAATAATCAATCATATTGATACTGATCAATAATCAGTTATACTGATACTGATCAGTAATCCTGATCACTGTACCTCCTGTTTGATGGTCTCCTTTGGTAGAGCGTTGATGGCCGACAGCAAAGTCTCTAGCCAGGCGTTGCTCACCACTGTCAGCAACAAACAACAAAAACAGGCTGATATCTGGGCCAAGTTAGCTATGAAACTGAGTTTTTAGATGCTAAACGCTTATGTTTTGACTGACTGCTTTATAGGTTTTTTATTTGTGAAGTATTTGTGTTTTCTTTTGATTCAACCTTTGAGCGAGTTTTCTACTCACTGTAGTTGTTTTCACTCAGATTAGACCTTGCATGCTTTCCTCTCTCTCTCTTTCTTTACTAACGTACACACATCCCCGCCTCGGTATTCCAACCTTGGCATTAGGAGGGAGTGAGTACTGTAAAAGTTTCCATTTCCTTTTGTCTTTGTTTCTCCTTTTGTCTAATTCCTTACACACTCACATGGTCTCATCCCCACTCTTTTGGGTCCAAGCTGCCATTTTCCTTTCGTCTCCCCCTTTTTACCCATGCACACACACACACACACACACACACACACACACACACACACACACACACACACACACACACACACACACACACTGGATATAATTACACCATTAGCTAAGATTTCCAATTGTGCCTTATGTTTGTTATACTTGAATAGTATTGGCTGTATAGTTACTACTGTTAAAGTGTAATAAACTCTGTTATATTGTAACAATAAAGTCATCACTGGTTGTTCTTGCATGAATATTGGTCCAAGCCATCCTCTGCCATACAAAGTACTCCCAATGGCCTTCAGTGTATTGTTATATCATTGGTGTTATAAACCTACAGTAGGTGTAACAAGGCTAGAATTAGATTTAGGCATTGATAATTTAACTAGATTTCAGTCTTTATTTTGATTATTTTAATTATTAATTAAAATACCAAAATTTATGGTGAACCATTTGAGACTGATGATTGATGAGACTGAATCAGTTAACTGGCTATCGTTTTCCCTTCTTTAAGGGTGGTACCCCAAGGAGAATTTAATGCAAATTAAATTCTATTATTCAAGATAATTATTGATTATTTCTGATTGCCCATAATTGATCTGGATGGTCCCTACAGCAACAAACAACAAAGACAGTCTGTGGTTCAGGTGTTGTTACCTGTGTCTCTGTGGTTCAGGTGGAGAAGGACAGTCTTCAGGATGGAGTAAGTGTGGGTGTGGATCAGGATGATGTCATCCTGTAGGATGGTTAAGAATGAAGCTGCAGCTGCCAGCTGGATCTCAGCTCCTGCTCCGTTCAAGACCTCCTGAGTCAGACAGACAGATAGATAGACGGATTACCTGTATGACACACCTGCCTTCATACAGTGAAGCAAAGACATTAGAGGTGATGGTTGTGCGTACATACCCGGACCTTTGGCACGACCCGGCGGAATGTCTCAGCTGGATTCTGACGGACAAGACTCGGCAGGTTACTGATGACACTCGCTCTCTGCACCTCCTGACCCACACTGACCCCAAGAGGAAATACAAAAGAAGACAAACAGGGAATACAGAGAGAATACTGTCTGAACTTTCTACTCATGGTTCTGTCTTAAGAAACCTGTCCAACAACAAACAGCAGTGAACATCTGTTTGAGCAGAGTTGATGATAACTCTGGTCCTTCAGGATGAAATGTTCTTATAGAGAACCACAACCAAGGGAGGAGACCAATGTTTCTTTAACCATGACTACTATCTTTCTCTAACCTTAACCAGGTAGTCGTTACTGTAACTGTGAAAATAAGCCTCCCCTGTCAGATACTGAGGGGGGTAGGATACTGATGGAGGTCAGATACTAATGGTCAGATACTGACAGGGGTCAGATACTGCAGATACTGACAGGGGTCAGATACTGACAGGGGGTCAGATACTGACAGGGGTTAGATACTGCAGATACTGACAGGGGTCAGATACTGACAGGGGTCAGATACTGCAGATACTGACAGGGGGCAGATACTGACAGGGGTCAAATACTGACAGGGGTCAGATACTGCAGATACTGACAGGGGTCAGATACTGCAGATACTGACAGGGGTCAGATACTGACAGGGGTTAGATATTGCAGATACTGACAGGGGTCAGATACTGACGGGTCAGATACTGCAGATACTGACGGGTCAGATACTGACGGGGGTCAGATACTGACAGGGGGCAGATACTGACAGGGGGCAGATACTGCAGATACTGACAGGGGTCAGATACTGACAGGGGTCAGATACTGCAGATACTGACAGGGGTCAGATACTGACAGGGGTTAGATATTGCAGATACTGACAGGGGTCAGATACTGACGGGTCAGATACTGCAGATACTGACGGGTCAGATACTGACAGGGGTCAGATACTGACAGGGGGCAGATACTGACAGGGGGCAGATACTGCAGATACTGACAGGGGTCAGATACTGACAGGGGGCAGATACTGACGGGGCAAATACTGCAGATACTGACAGGGGTCAGATACTGACAGGGGGCAGATACTGACAGGGGGCAGATACTGACTGTCAGATACTGATGGGGGTCAGATACTAATGGAGGTCAGATACTGATGGAGGTCAGATACTGTCGGGGGTCAGATGCTGATGGATACTGACGGTCAGATACTGATGGGGGTCAGATGCTGATGGATACTGACGGTCAGATACTGATGGAGGTCAGATACTAATGGAGGTCAGATACTGATGGAGGTCAGATACTGTCGGGGGTCAGATGCTGATGGATACTGACGGTCAGATACTGATGGCGGTCAGATGCTGATGGATACTGACGGTCAGATACTGATGGAGGTCAGATACTAATGGAGGTCAGATACTAATGGAGGTCAGATACTGATGGGGGTCAGATGCTGATGGATACTGACGGTCAAATACTGATGGGGGTCAGATGCTGATGGAGGTCAGATACTGACGGGGGTCAGATGCTGATGGATACTGACCGTCAGATACTGATGAGGGTCAGATGCTGATGGATACTGATGGTCAGATACTGATGGGGATCCTGGCTCTCTGACAGGTTTCAGAATGAATGAGTTCAGTGAACTAGTTTGGATCCTGTGGGATCAGACTGCAGGATGATGGATTACTGGGTCAGAGGAAGGAGGACTGACATCATTAAACAAAAAAAAACTGTTTCATGTCTTACTGATGTTTGTCTCAGAGTCTGACTGAAAGTAAGAACAGGAATTAGCCTCCTGGGTTTCCTTTCTGTAGCTAACAGCAGAATCAGAAGCAGAACCAGGTTGTTTGCACATGCAAGGAATTTGCCTCAGTGTTGCCTCAGTGGTGCATAACAGTAAAAAAATATACTTAAGTAAACCTAAATAATATAAAAAACAAAGAAAGAAATTTACAGTAAATAAATAAATATGTAAAATATATTCTAAGTGAGAAGAGCTGCTACAGGTTTAAAGTTTAAATTAAAGAGAATAAGACAGTAAACAGTATATGCAGTGTGCAATTAATAATTATAAGAAGAAGAAGAAGATACAAGTTGCGTTAATTTAACACGTCATGTTAGATCAAAGATCACAGATATGCAAATATAAGATCAGATTTTAGTCAGATTTTACATTAGTGCAACGTATAGTGTCCATGGGAGGTATAGAGTCCATGTCAGTAGGGGTCCTTGTTGATGTGGCTGCAGTCAGAAAGAAACTGTTCTTTTTGTGAGAGGTTCAGCCTCTTGCTGGAGGGGAGCAGGGGAGCATCTGGTGATGGAGGAGGTGAGGATGGAGGAGGTGATGTACTCAGTGATAGACTCAGTGATGGAGGTGTAGAAGTGCACCATCATTGACTTTAGCAGGTTGAACTTCTTCAGGTGCCGCAGGAAGTACATCCTCTGCTGAGCCTTCTTGGTGAGGCTGCTGATGTTCAGCTCCCACTGCATGTCCTGGCTGATGATGATGATGGTCACGATGATGATGATGATGACAGCGATGATGGTGATGAGTCACACAGGGTGATGGGGCTGCGTTCCTTCTGAAATCTACTACCATCTCCACTGTGTTTAGAGTGTTGAGCTCCAAGTTGTTTTGTCTGCACCAAGTCACGAGATGGTCAACCTCCCCCCCTGTAGGGGGTCTCACCCCCACCAGAGATGAGCCCAATGAGGGTGGGGTCATCCACTAACTTCAGGAGCTTGATGGACTGATGACTGGAGGTGCAGCTGTTGGTGTACAGGAAGAAGAGAAGTGGAGAAAGGACGCAGTCTTGATGGGAATCAATGCTGATGGTCAGGGAGTCAGAAACATGCTTCCCCAGCTTCACATGCAGGTGGAGTCAGGTGAGCTCAGACTCAGGTGAGCTCAGATTCAGGTGAGCTAAGATTCAGGTGAGCTCAGGTGTGTTCAGGTGAGTCCAGACTCAGGTTGTGGTAGTTGATGGTGTAAACGGGATTATTAACCTAAATAAGTGTAGGGACAGGTGAATCTGTCCACAGCTTACCTGAGCAGGTAGACAGCTCTCTCGATGTCGTTCAGGTCTTCATCCACAGTCAGCTGATCAATCTCCTCTGCTGTCTGTCGGGAAACACAAACTCTTAAGAACATTTTGTTTTTTTTGCCTGAGTGTAAGAGCTGCTGATCAATAATCAAATATCTGTGAGATTGATTCTCTCACAACATGGTGAAAGCTGAATGAAAACACTTTCATATTGTAAATTCATATTCATCATATTTATAAATGTTCTCACTCCCTAAACTAAAATCGGTCCTCACAAAGATAGACTTATGTACAAGTACACACACACACAGACACACACACACACAGCCGTCACAGCTGATTGGATGTTTCTGTGCATGTGTGGGAGTAGAAGGGTGTGTGTGTCTGCGTCATCATGACGTTGGGGTTTCTCCCATAAGAACAGCCCCAGGCCCCGCCCCCTTGTGGTGTCGTCATCATCATCATCATCATCATCATCATCATCATCATGAAGCCCCGCCCCCTCCACCTGCACAACTTCAGGTCTGACATCATCGCTTCTTCTTCTTCTTCTTCTTCTTCTTCTTCTTCTTCTTCTTCTTCTTCTTCTCTTCTGTTAGTCATCATCAGGTGTGCAGTTTATAACAAACATCTCTGTGGTTTAACATAAAATATTACAGTTTATCTCATCATGAGGTTTCACAACATGTGACATTTTCTAAAGGAAGTGATCAATCAGCTGATCGAGAAGATAACCTGCAGATTAACTGATAATAAAAAATGACAGACAAACGTCATATATGCAAACTTCCTGATAATTATGTGATTGATAAATCTGTCAATACAGACAACATAAAACAACTATCTATCAGTTTTTAAGAATCCTCCAGACATATTAATCATTAATAATCAGTCTATACACAATTACTAAAGATTAATAACTCACTATAATGCAGTTATAAGCAGATATAAGTGTTTATTAATGTTCAGTATTTATTCTGACTCCTCCTATGAAGACGTTTTATATTATGACAGATGTGTTTTAATATATTGTCATTTATTATCTGTTTATACAGCAGCAAACTCTTCTGAGTGTCCACAGGAGGAGTTACAGCTGTTGACTAATAGATTAATAAACACCTATATCTGCTGAGAGTTGCATTATAGTGAGTTATACACATTTATTAACTTTTAATAGACTGATTATTAATGATTAATAACAGAGGTTAAAGTAACAGGACACTTGCCTTGCAACAGCTGCAGAACATCTGGCACATATTTATGGATTCTTGTATTAATATCTTAATAAGAATTAATAACTTATTAATGTTTCATATCTTATTAACATTTAATAAGTTATTTCTAAAGCATCAGTAAAGTATTTATTCACAGTAACAGTCATTAGTTGGATCAGTGTTGATAATGTTTTACTGCAGTGATGATATTCTCTCTCTCTCTCACACACACACACACACACATACACGCACACACTCTTTCTCACACACACACACACACACATATACACACACACACATACACAGCTGAACGCTGCTGTACTACAGTAGATAGACAGAAACTGCGTCATGCTGCGCAGGTAGCGGGTCTCCTTTCTGCTTCCTGCTGATCTTACTCCCACTGACTCATCTATCAGATTATCTTCATCCTCCTCCTCCTCCCCTTCATCATCATCATCACGTGTTTAGAAACTATTCTTCTTGATGTGTATGTCTATAAACACGTTAAATACCTTCAGACTCCTGCGGATCGGCCTCTCGATGAAGGCCAGCTCCTGCAGATCCTCCAGCTGTCCCAGCAGCAGGCCGGACTGGTTCCCAGTCATCCTGCTGGAGAACATCTGCCCGGTGGAAATGTTCCAGTTCTGTACTGGTTGTCAGCGGGAGAGCAGGCGGCGGGTCTCAGTACAGACCATCCCTGATGGTGGGGGGTGGGGGGTGGGGTGTCACTAACCGTTTCCAAGGAGATTCCTGCTCGGTCTGTGCGGGGCGGAGGGAACGTCACGCCAGACTCCGTTCAAAATTCTATTATTATAACTTTCATCTGCTCATCTGCAAATTAAGGCTTCTGCCAGAGGTTCAAGATAAAATATTTTACAATTCCACACTGTTCATTTTTCTTTCCGGCGCACATTGACTCCTCCAAGCTGCACCTAAAGTCTCCACTTTGCTGAGAAACATCTGGTGAATACAAAGTCCCAGTTTGTGATTAGCAGGATCCCTCCTGTGCGGGGAAAACTGAACGGTTTAAAGGATATTTTTCTCACAGTTTAACCCAGAAATCGGTTCAGCATTAAACATATATACATACATCAGCAAGACCTCCAGAACATCAGACAGCTCATATTTTGATAAAATCCATATCTTTTTCCCTCACTCCGCCGGTTCTGCCAGACTCCATTCAAAACTCGCGTTACGGTTTCTTCGCAAATGTCAAAGTCTACAGATGAAAAAACCTTTAACTTCAGACATTTGAAAAATCGACATGATCTCCCCTTTAGTTCGGCGTATACCAAGAACACCAATAAATACGGATTTAAATAAAATCTCGACCTATTTTCTATCCTGCGCGGACGGAACGTCGCGCCGAACTGCGTTCAAATGTTTAGCGTTATAATGCTTCGTTGCTCATCTGTATACCCTGCAATCCTTCAGAGCTTAAAGATGACAGATTTAAAAATGGGGTCTGCCCACTAATTTCAGCGTACATTTAATACAGCAACGAGCAACTATTTGAATAAAATGTGAATCTTTTTAAACCCCGGTCCGCCTGGTCGCTCCCACACGGAGGGCGGTACCGAGCTGTCAAACATTAGAAAAGTGAGGAGTTCATTAAAGCTTCTTGGTTGACTATCTCAAAGCAGATTTTTTTTAAAGACCCTAAAGAACGATAAAAATGTCATGTTATCTTGTGATGGTGTTATGTTGATATATGATATTGTAGCCTAATGATATCATGTTGTTATATTGTAATGTTGTTATCAAGTCAATTTTATTTATATTTATACTTCATAACAGAAGTTATCTCAGGGCACTTTTCACACAGAGCAGGTCAGACCGTGTTCTTTAATTTACAGAGACCAACATTCCTCCATGAGCAGCACTTGGTGACAGCAGCAAGGAAAAACTCCCCTTTAACAGGAAGAAACCTCAAGCAGAACCGGCTCTAGGTGGGCGCCATCTGTCTCGACTGGTTGGGTTGAGAGAGAAAGAGGGAGGGAGGGGGAGAGAGACACAGAGAAGCTCAGCAACAACAATAATAACAATAATATCAATCATTAAACCTGAAAAAAGTGATGAATGGGCCCTCACACCTCGGCGCGTTGGAGAGAGCCGTGGTGTCAGTACTGGAGGTCTGTTGACAGGGTTCTGAATTTTCAGGATTATTGGACACTGTGTAAATGGGTAAAATATTATTTCCTGTGTGCAGTACGCGGCACTGAAGATGACATATTGGAAATTGTGTATACATTTAATGAACTATACGTCATTTAGGCTTCACTTCCTGTTGCATGTAGACAATACTACATAAGTGAAATATTAATGCAGCAATACATTTACAAGAAGGAAAATTACATAAATATACATTTTCATTAATATTGAAACCCAGAGTTGAGACCAGGAGGCAGAGCTGCAGTCCTACACGCTTCTCTGTGCTTCCAGCCAAAACCATATAGAAACTGTGTCTGTCCCCTGACCACTCAAATCATTTAAATCAATTAACTCTAAAGTAAACAGAAGAGGATTTATTCATAGAGTATAAATAAACCCACTCACTGTCTTAACCACACCCTCCACCTTGTTCTGACTTATGGCATTGAAATTGAACATTTAATAGTTTTTCCACAAAATCCTATTTTATCAGACCATTACTTAATAACTTTTGAATTCCTATTACTGGATTATACACCATTAGACAAAAATGTCTTCACTAGATGTCTTTCTGATAGTGCTGTAGCTAAATTTAAGGAAGCGATGCCATCAGTATTAAATTCAACGCCATGTCTCAATACTACTAAGGAGTCTTATGCTAACTTTAGTCCCTCTGAAAATGATAATCTTGTTGTAGTACCACAAGCTCACTGTGAAAAACACTCGACTCCATCGCCCCTTTAAAAAGGAAGATAATAAAACATAAGAAGCTAGCTCCATGGTTTAACTCCCAAACCCGTAAATTAAATCAAACATCATGAAACTTTGAAAGGATTTGGTTCCACCAAACTGGAAGAATCTCGTTTAGTCTGTCAAGATAGTCTTAAAACATATAGGAAGGCCCTCTGTAATGCCAGAGCTGCCTATTACTCATCATTAATAGAGGAGAATAAAAACAGCCCTCGGTTCCTTTTCAGCACTTTGGCCAGGCTGACAAAGAGTCATAACTCTATTGATCCATGTATTCCTATAGCTCTCAGTAGTAATGACTTTATGAGCTTCTTTAATGATAAAATTCTAACTATTAGAGACAAAATTCATCACCTCCTGCCCTCAACAGGCACTGATTCACCCTCAAACTCAGGAACCTTAGAAACAGCTGTAAAACCTGATATATATTTAGACTGTTTCTCTCCAATCGACCTTCCTGAACTAACTTCAATGATTTTGTCCTCTAAACCATCATCCTGTCTCTTAGACTCCATCCCAACTAGGCTGCTTAAGGAAGTCTTACCCTTAGTTAGCACTTCTTTACTAGATATGATCAATCTGTCTTTAGTAACAGGCTATGTACCACAGTCCTTTAAAGTAGCTATAATTAAACCTCTTCTTAAGAAGCCTACTCTGGATTCAGGTGTTTTAACCAACTATAGACCTATATCTAACCTTCCCTTTCTCACTAAGATCCTTGAGAAAGCAGTGGCCAATCAGTTATGTGACTTTCTACATAACAATAGTTTATTTGAGGATTTTCAGTCAGATTTTAGAGCGCATCATAGCACAGAGACAGCACTGGTGAAAGTTATGAATGACCTCCTAACTGCATCAGTCAAAGGACTTCTCTCTGTACTTGTCTTGTTAGATCTTAGTGCTGCATTTGACACCATTGACCATCACATCCTGTTACAGAGACTGGAACATTTAATTGGTATTAAAGGAACTGCATTAAGCTGGTTTAAATCCTATTTTTCAGATCAACTTCAGTTTGTACACGCTAACGATGAATCCTCCATGCACACAAAAGTTAGACACGGAGTTCCACAAGGTTCTGTGCTTGGACCAATACTGTTCACCTTATATATGATTCCTTTAGGTAATATTATTCGGAAACACTAAATTTTCTTTGCTACGCTGATGATACCCAATTATGTTTATCAATGAAGCCAGATGAATTAAATCAGTTAACTAAACTTCAAGCGTGCCTTAAGGACATAAAGACCTGGATGACCGCCCATTTTCCGCTACTGAACTCAGACAAAACTGAAGTTATTGTGGTTGGCCCTAAACACCTTAGAAACACATTATCTAATGATATAGCTACTCTGGATGGCATTACCTTGGCCTCCAGCTCCACCGTAAGGAATCTGGGAGTTATCTTTGATCAGGATATGTCCTTTAACTCTAATATAAAACATATTTCAAGGACTGCCTTTTTTCACTTACATAATATAGCAAAAATCAGGCACATCCTGTCTCAAAAAGATGCAGAAAAACTAGTCCATGCATTTGTTACTTTTAGGTTGGATTATTGTAATTCCTTATTATCAGGCTGCCCTAACAAGACCCTAAAGACTCTCCAGCTGGTCCAGAATGCAGCTGCACGTGTACTGACAAAAACTAGGAAAAGAGATCATATTTTAGCTTCACTGCATTGGCTTCCGGTAAAATCCAGAATAGAATTTAAAATACTTCTCCTTACTTATAAAGCTCTTAATGGTCAGACACTATCATATCTTAAAGAGCTCATAGTTCCCTATTACCCTACTAGAACACTGCGCTCCCAGAATGCAGCTTACTTGTGGTTCCTAGAATATCTAAAAGTAGAATGGGAGGCAGAGCCTTCAGCTATCAGGCTCCTCTCCTGTGGAACCATCTTCCAGATTCAGTCCAGGGGGCAGACACCCTCTCTACGTTTAAGAGTAGGCTTAAAACTTTCCTTTTTGATAAAGCTTATAGTTAGGGTCGGCCAGGCTCGCCTTGGACCGGCCCCTAGTTATGCTGCTATAGGACTAGACTGCCGGGGGACTTCCCATGATGCACTGAGCTCCTCTCTTCTCCTCCTCCTCCTCTCCATTTGTATGCTTTCATGTACCATTCATGCATGTTACTAACTTGACTTCTTCCCCGGAGTCTCTGTACTTTCTCGTCTCACAGGAAGATCCAGTGCCTGAATGGTGGGTCATGGCCGTGGGGACTGTGGCGTGGTCCTGTGGATGTCCTGCTTTCATTTCTGCTACTGCTATTATTGCTAGTATTATTATAAAGTCATAGCTCTACTTCTATTATTGTTGTTATGGTTATTGTTGTTGTTGTTATTATGCTTCTCTGTGCCTCTCCCAACCCCACCCCCCTCTCCCCTTCCCCCGTCCCCCTCCCTCCTTCTTTCTCTCTCAACCTAACCGGTCGAGGCAGATGGCCGCCCACCTAGAGCCGTTTCTGCTTGAGGTTTCTTCCTGTTAAAGGGGAGGTTTTTCCTTGCCGCTGTCGCCAAGTGCTTGCTCATGGGGGGAATTGTTGGGTCTCTGTAAATAAATGAGTACGGTCTTGACCTGCTCTATGTGTAAATTGCCCTGAGATAACTTTTGTTGTGTTTTGGTGCTATATAAATAAAATTGAATTGAATTGAAAAAATTGAAATGCACATTGCATGTAGGAAATAACTATCACTTCCTGTGTCCACTGACTGTATGATGTAAAGTGGAGTTATAACAACTTCCTGTTTAATGCCCCAAACATGTTTTGGGGCATTAAAATTGACCAAAATTGACCATCAAAATTGACCAGCATGCCATGCCAAGGGTGTTCCATGAAAACTCAAAAGCTTTGCAATTTAGTATTGCAAAGGTCTTTAGATATCACCGACCAAACTTGAAGTTGCTCATTAAAGTACAACACCTGTAAATGGCAAAAACTGAGCAAAAATTGCATAGTAAATTCAAAATGGCTGACTTCCTGTTGGACTTAGGGTATGGCTCCAAGAAGGTTTTTTGTAAGTTTGGAGATGTTACATCTGCCTATCAAATTTTGTTCATCTATGTCAAATTTAAAGGTGGGGGCTTTGACTTTGAAAATTGTTAAGGGGTGCTGGCCAACTTGCTGCATCCAAGTATCAGATATCAATTTTCACCACTTCTGGTGCATGTGCAAAGTTTCAATGAGATCTTGTGCACAAAAATGCATTAGAATGCATAGAATAATATTAATGATGATGATAATAATAATAATATAAATAATTCTTCTAAATACAATAGGGCCTTCGCACCACTTAGCACTTAGGCCCTAATAATAATCTTTACAAAAACATTCACAATAATAATAGAATTGACTAATAATAATTGCGGTAGCAGTGGGTGTTAAGCTGGACCAATGGGACAGCAGGCAGTCCACAGCTGAAGGTCTCTTTTGAGACGAGAAAGCACAAAATGGTACATGAAGGCATACAGATGGAGAGGAGGACGAGGAGAGGGGAGCTCAGTGCATCATGGGAAATCCCCCGGCAGTCTAGGCCTATAGCAGCATAACTAAGGGCCGGTCCAAGGTGAGCCAGCTATAAGCTGTAAAAATGTGTAAAATTACATTCAAATTACCCTCCTTTAACACCCATTAATGGTATCTTGAGAGCTTTCAGCTTTTATTTTATGTGATTATCCAATCTATTTACAGTAAATTCCTGGTAAATGAAATGTAAAAAAAAATATAAAATTTTTTAATGATCACTACTTTATATAAACATTATTTGACAACAATTACAACCTATTCTCCAATATATTTACAGGACTTTCCCTTAAATGTATGGGGTTAACTTTATATAAACATTATTTGATAGTAAGCAAGTATCCAATATATCTACATACATTTCCCATTAATGTATAGGGTTTACTTTATATAAACGTTATTTGACAGTAATTGCAAGCAGCTCCTCAATATATCTACAGACACTTTTGTCAGTACAAAAACCAGAAGGTTTATGTAAAAGTACCCTTCATATCAACTGTTTTTACACTGAATATATACATTTTTCTGCTGACATTTTACAATATTGTCCAATCTAATCAATGCAGATCCCCATTTGAGTTGTATAAGATTTCAAGATGAATAATAACCAGAATGTATCATAAAAATGACCTTTTATTCGTACAACACATCCACAAACATGAATTTACAAAAGAATACTGTATAAAAACAAGCCTTTATTTAAATTAGGTAATTTTAATGTATTTATGCAATATTTTTCATTTTTTGTGCAGATTTATACAATCATTTAACATTCTAGAGCTGTTTTATGACGACAATTTTAATTTATTTTACAACAGTTGGACTGTAAAAATGCAGACAATGTCTACAGTAAATATCTGTATTTAAAAAAAAATTTATTACGGTAAATGTTTGGCTACTTTTGCTGCCAGACTTTTTACCATTTTTTTATGATTTATTTTTAAAGATTTTTTTACATTAAATTTAAAGTTTTGCTGTAAAAAAAACAGAAAGTTACCTTAATTTTACATTCAGCAATAGGTTGTGAAAATGTTTGTTAATTTATTACATAGAATTCCATGTAATTTAACACTCCAGACCATTAAACAATTGAATAATCCTGTTAAAAAAACTACAATATTCGATTATATTAATTTACAGATTACAGCCTTTATTTTATGGTTAATATTTTTAATAAAAATAATTTACTGTGTTTCTATGGCATTTACACTTAATGTAAAAAAAACAGAAAAAAAGTAAAATAATACAGTAAATTTCTGTGAAAACAAGAATTTTTTTTACAGTGTACTCTTAAACGTAGAGAGGGTGTCTGCCCCCCCCCGGACTGAATCTGGAAGATGGTTCCACAGGAGAGCCTGATAGCTGAAGGCTCTGCCTCCCATTCTACTTTTGGAGACTCTAGGAACCACAAGTAAGCTGCATTCTGGGAGCACAGTGTTCTAGTGGGGTAATAGGGTACTATGAGCTCTTTAAGATATGATGGTGTCTGACCATTAAGAGCTTTGTAGGTGAGGAGAAGTATTTTAAATTCTATTCTGAATTTTACAGGAAGCCAATGCAGAGAAGCTAAAATAGGAGAAATATGATCTCTTTTCCTAGTTTTTGTCAGTGCACATGCAGCTGCATTCTGGACCAGCTGGAGAGTCTTTAGAGACTTGTTAGGGCAGCCTGATAATAAGGAATATTATTATTAATTATAATAATCCAGCCTAGAAGTAACAAATGTATGGACTAGTTTTTCTGCATCTTTTTGAGACAGGATGTGCCTGATTTTTGCAATATTACATAGGTGAAAAAGGCAGTCCTATGTTGTTATATTGTAATGTTGTCATGTTGTAATGTTATATTTTTTAACATTGTCATCTTGTTATGTTATCTTTGAAATGTCATGTTGTGTTTTGATTGTTCTATTGGTCAAGTTCAGTTCAGTTTGTGTTAAGACACATTTGAAATGTAAAAAATAATGAAAGAAGAAGAAAGTGTGTGATATTTTAGTCTTCTGGAGCCTCTGCTGAGCAGATCAACAGTTCTGTGTCTGAATATTTTGGCTTCTGGACAGAGAAAAGAAACACCACTGACCTCTGTGACTTCCAGTCACATTCACATTCACAGTCTGAGGTCACACTTACCATGTTCGTCCAAAATCTAAAGAGGTCGAGCTCAAGTAACCTGCTGCTGTCCGCATGTAGGCCAGCAATTTATTCCAGTAACTGCTGATGAACAACAATCCCAACATCAACTGGAACATCAATAACTCTATGCAATCCACTCATCACAGAAACCAGGTCAAATGTTCTGAACCAAACATTCTGGACTTTTGTTTGTCATCATCAGGTCCCACATGGCCATCTCTGAGGTGAACCTGGAGGACTACAGTGTTTACAGTCAGTTGTCTGATGACGAGCTGTTACAGATCGCTGTAGAGCAAAGCCTCACTGACGAAAACCTTCCTGCAGACAGTTATCAGAGCACATCATCATCCTCAGCTCTTCCAGAACCTGCTGCCCCAAATCAAACAAACCCAAACCTCATACAGAGACACCTGGATCCCCCCAGACACCTACACATCCCTCCACCTCAACCTCCACCTGCATGCTCTGCAGAAGTCCCCAACTCTGCAAACCCCCCAACCGCCCTATCACGGTTTCTCTACAAGGCCTTCAAGAGGTGAGTCAGTCCAGACCAGACCAGATTGTCTGAACATGAAGCAAACAGTTAGCAAACCGCTAAAAACAGTTAGCAAAAACCTGAAAATAGTTAGCAGTTAACAGTTATGGACAGTAGAAACAGCAATGATAGAAATAAGTCCAGGACTTTATCGTTGAATGTGTTGTGTGATAACCTGTCAGAAGCTGCTGTCAGAGGATTGGCTGGTACATGTGGATTAGATGCATTATGGGATTGAAGCCCAGGCACACCTTCACCAGTCAATGAGACCAGCCAATCACAGCTGACTATGAACCTTAACTGTCACCATTTAATTTACCAAATTAAGAAAAGAATTAATCTGAAACTGAAGTCCTGGACCATGATAGACTAAAAAAATATGGACATAGTCACTGTGATGTCATCCATTGGTTTGCGGACTGCCGTTTTGAAGCCTTTTTTGGTTTATGCGCCAGTCGAGCAATTCTTATTGGACTGAATGGGCATCATTTTTGGTCTGGTATCCAGCTCTTATAATACATCAATGATTAACAGTATTCACAGTGGTTAACTGTGATAATGCTAAAGTTAATGCTAATTTTCGTTAGCAAAAAACAGGCCTAAAACCATTCAAGCTGAATGTACTACTTACTAGAAAAACTGCCAACTCTTTAGAGGGTCTTTTAGTAAAACTAAAGACTTTTTTAGGCAACCAAAATTTTACAATTAATTTTACAATTAATCTGAAAACACACTGAAATAGCTAAAGCTATGCCTTTACTCTGTGAATCAGGGGTTACACCATAGTTACGTTACCTAATCAACTTTGTCGTCGTGGTAGCGACTTATTAATCACACAAGCCACGCCCTAAAGCATACACTGCTTTATCATCTATTTTACTCTAAATGGGACCATAATTTACTAAATGAACATCATGTTGTATTGAAGAAGACTTGAAACTAGCGATTGAGACCATAAACTCAGTGTTTTTCTGTTGGTCTCAGAGAGTTTAGTCCTCTGCAGTCTCTGATTATGAACGGAGATTCAGAAGCTCTGATGGATTTGGTCAGACGGAGGTCAAGCAGTCTGACAGAGCCAAATGATGAAGGTTGGATTGCTCTTCATGAAGCTGCTTATTATGGCCAGTTGCAGTGTGTCCAGATCCTCATCAGAGGTAAGGAGTGCAGCTCACATTTGTTTGTGTGTTTGGGCAGTTTTTAAACATTACATCACATATGATAAAGTCTGTTTTTTAGAGTCTGTGTTTTATCTAAAGGTCCTTCCATCACAACCTAACAGCAGTTTAAAATCTTGTGTCTGCTGACCTCCAGTGGTTTAACTTCCCACTTTGCTGCAGCGGTGTACAAGCATAGTCCAGGACCCTTTGACATCACTGGGTTTGGTTACATCAGTGATGCTGGCTGACAAACCTAAACCTGCTGTTTAGTTGCTATTTAAATGTAAAATAATAAAATGTTTAGTTCATTGAAGGTGCAGAATGTCTTCTGAGTTTCTATAAACTCCTAAAGGTGTCCCACAGGGATCCATACTGGGTCCTGTTTTATTTTCTTTCCATATGAATTATACACCTTATTATTACATTGTAGGAAAATGAATCAATATGATGACACTGCTTTCAGTCAGGGGTCAAATATAAATCCTAAACTTAAACTTGTTTTTAAATTGTGATAAAACGTCAAATGTCAGTTATACTTGTCACATATTAAACATCCTTACCAACACACGTAAAGTAGACCAACCACAGTATCTGTTAATGAATGCACTAGCCAACAGTTTCTTTCACACTTCACCTTTACTTGAATGTTTTCAAACTGGAAGCTGTTTGTGTTTTACTGTTAGACCATTAGTCATTTGTTTAATTACTATAGAACCATTGAGTTGCTTTCAGTTGTGCCTTTTACACTTGTCAGACTGTTGTTTTTCACCACACTGTCATTGTGGCTTGTGCTGGCAAATTTGAATATTTGATATATAAATATGTTGAGTTTTTTGAGTTTTAGAGTTTTAGCTGTTGGCCATTTAGGTCACAAGAGTGCAGAACAGTTTTTACTCCCATTAAATCAAAGCAAAGCAATATATGCTTTATTATTCTTTCTGCTTTCTGCTTTCTTATTCTTATTCTTATTCTTAGGCCATTATATGTCCTAATAATAAGAATAATAATTATGTAATAATGTCCTGTTAATAACAATGGTAATAATAATATTATTATTAGATGCTAATAATATTATTATTACTATAGTCATGTAATCAAATAATGTCGTAGTAATAATAATAATGTAATAATGTTTGTTTCCACCATATATATTCATGTCTGCTGTTTCTGCCACTCATCACTTATTATAACTGATAGAGGCGGTGGCTAGAAGACTGGAAATAAAACCCTGTGGGTCACACAGGTAGAAGGTGACCATTGACCTCCCATCTGTCCTCAGCTCACCCCGACTTGGTGAATGTGTGTAGTTTGAGGAGTCAGACCGCTCTGCTGCTGGCTGCTGGGCGAGGACAAACTTCCTGTGTCGAATTTCTTCTGAAGCACGGAGCTGACGTCAACATTGCCAACAAGGACAGAGAGACACCGCTATTCACAGGTGAGTTGAGATCACAGCTGACATCACAGAATCCATTTCTTTCTTGATTCTTTGTACATGAAGCTAAAGATGACAAGCAGAAGAAATGAAATGGCTGCTGTTCTTGAACTCTTATTACATTCATGGTCTTGGTCTTAAAATAGTTCACTGAGAAAGAGTCCTGACTCTGTACTTTCAAAGCATTTAGTTTGTCAGTGCTGAGGAAGTATTCAATGGATGTCATTGCAAATAACAACAACAACAACAACAACAACAACAACAACAACAACAACAAAACAACAAACACCATTGTTATTATTGTCTCTCAGCCTCTGACTGTTGGTTGAAGTTAGTGGTTTGGATTCTTAGAGGTGCAGAAGGTATTTTTCCACACACTGTCCCAAGATATGTCTTCATCCTTGAGATCAAAGTCTCTCTTCCATGCTCTGAGCATCGACAGGCCCTTCTGTTGTCCAGATAGTTTGGATTATATTGTTGATACAAATCCCTTGGTGGGGAGAAAGTTTATCCAGTCCATTAAAGGGTGAATGGGAAGCTTAGCCCCCAATGGCTCACCATATGATTTGAGTGCTGACCTTACTTGTAAATTGAAAAAAAGATGAGCCAGACAGGCCAAAGAGGTGGCACAGTTCCTGAAAACTGAGTATACCTTTGTAATTGTATAAATCACCAATCGTATTGATACCTTTTGAGGCCCATGGTTTGAGTTCCAGTGGCCTATTTGCAATTAATGTTCATGTTATGTCACCCGGGGTTGTTATAGTACCATTTCAGGTTCCCTTCCAAGTTTTTCTATACAACTCTGAAATTTCTAATTGTGTTGGCAATAATAGGTCCGTAGCATACTGTGTTTCTCCTTTATACCAGAAAAAATCTCCTAGGGTACATGAGATTTTCCTCTAAAGATCTCTATGAGACTTACAAGCATTTGTCAAGCCAAGCCATGACTGGATGTAGTTGAAAGGATTGATGGTAGATTTTAAAGTTAGGGAGGGAAAGCCCACCCTGATCTTTGGATCTTAGCAGTACTGATAATTTGAATTTAGGGTGGCCATTATTCCAAATATATTTACTTACTAGTTTATCCATTCTAACCCTATAGTCCACTGGGAGAGAGCAGAATCATCATAGATACAAAGTTAATGCAAAGCAGATGCAAACTTGTATCAGTTTAATAAACTTGTCGCCAAGATAAAATCTTCACAGTACAGCTCTTAAATACTGCCACTCCAGCCTGTCAAATGCTTTTGCAGCATAAAGTGACAGGATGGCACATGGTACTTGTAATTGTTTGGATTCCTCCATCACATGCATCAAACATCTCAGATTATTTTCTGCAAGGTGGTGTTGGTCCTCAACCATGGGGTCAGACAAAGGCAGGCCTACATGTAAAACCTGAAGCCTGACCACGAGGCTTCCTTTGTCCTTTGTCCCCTGAAACAAAGGGAGCAGCACCAAAATGCTGCTCGCAGAGCCCTCCTCCCACAATGCTTTGCCAGTTCGCACCTAAGTGAGAAATCACAGCGGGAGCTCAAACCCGGGTCACGGATTGGCAGAAATCCACAACCACCACCGGGAGTCATGGCAACACAGCCGTGACGTCACCGCCCCCTTAAGAAGCGGCTGCACGGAGTTGTCGTCGCCTTTCCACAGTAACCGAGCCAGGAGGAAGTCCGCTTTCTTCACCGGCCAGATTTACTAACGGAGGTAACTTTACACGTGTACCTACTCCCCCTTTCTTTTTGGAGTTTCTCCCCTCGCTGGACGAGACGAAACCACGACCCGTGTTCATCACAATCACTGGATCCACGAGAGAGCGCTGTGTGCAACCCAGCCCTTTCACCCTACCTGCAGAAGGAAGAAAGGATTTTCTTCGCGGAGAAGCGGATAACTTCTATGCCCCGCTATCTACCGACCAAGTCGACCGCCCTGAAGGAAGAGGGATTTTCTTTGCGGAGAAGCGGATAACTTCTATGCCCCGCTATCTACCGACCAAGTCGACCACCCTGAAGGAAGAGGGATTATCTTCACGGAGAAGCGGATAACTTCTATGCCCCGCTATCTACCGACCACGTTGACCACCCTGAGTTTCCTCGCTGCCCCACCGAGAAACCAGCCGCCGTTGTCTTCGAGGAATTAAAACGGCACCGCCAGTACCACGCACCGGAGGCCCCCGTGGCATATACGGACTAACACACATCAGTTCACTATAAAGAGCGACACAAGTAAGAGGTTGTCTGGGCAGAGACTATAATATTTTATGTGTGTTTCATAAGCTTATTGTGTGTTGTTGATGTTTAACGGACCGCCGAGTCCTTGCCTGTTTTACTCTAGCGAGTAATTTTGAAGTTGCTACCTGTTTAGTTAGTGTTCACCACGCTAAACTGTTGTTTTGTCCCGTTCGGGACCACTGTGTTGTACCACCGTGAGAGGAGAGTAAGTTACTTTATCCGCTAACCGCCAGACAACGGGCGCACAGATTGCTATCCGTGCGCGCGCTCTCTGTAGATAAAGTAACCGCTGCCTTCCCCCCACGGTCGTGAGACTCCGCTGAGAGTCGGTTTTTCCCTTTCTCTCTCTTTCCCTCTCTCTCTCTTCTCCTACTAACCCGCACACACACACACCTACATAACCGCACATCTCTTTTACACATCTGGCGGTAAGATAGCGTGGGACATAGCGTTGCTCTGTCCCTCATTATCAGCCATCAGACACGTGTGTTTGTGAACATAAATTGGGTGAGTGCAGAACCGCCGATTGCTAGGTGGCGCCATTTTGCCATTGTACTATTTGAATACCGCGGCACTTCCGCCGGTTCATTGTCGCGTGACGTGACTTCCTCACGAGGCCACGCCCGCCATCTCAATTTCGTACAACGTCATCTCACCAGGTCATGCCCGCTACCGTAAGGTGCGCGACGTCAGCTGGTCAGATCACGCCCACCGTTCCCGGTCCTGCACAACCACTCACTCACACATCCACTCACTCACATACATGCACACACACACACACACACACACACACACACATACACACACACACTTTGCTTACACGTGTGGAACTTGCCTATAGCTGTTATCTGTGTATTTGTTGTAGTATTAGCTGGTAGTGCAGTGTGAATTAATCGAAACATTTGTTAACTTTGTTGATTTTGTGGAGATTAATAAATACTGTTATAGCTTTAAAGAGAAGTCCTTCTGTCATTATTGTGTATTTGTATTGTGATAAGTGGCTGATTGAGAGAGTCAGAGCTCGAATTCAAACCTTCTTTGTTCACCTTAAATGTGGATGTCACTCAGACTCTCACATCCAAGGTGAACGCTTTTATGAGACTACCTTTCTACCTGGTTATTGGTCCCGGTTTCCGGGTGGTGCCCCGTAATTGTTAATCAAAATTAATAATTTTATTTGTTTTATAATTAATAATTATCTCTGATAATCATTAATTATTACTGATAACCAGCCGTGCTCCTTGAGAACCAACAATGGCTTTTCATAAAACCAGATTGGTCAATGTGAATAAGTTTATCCATGTAACTCTCTAAGTGTATTGCCAGCAGTTTGGAATATATCTTTAAGTCTGAGTTTATCAGAGATATCAGTCTGTAGTTAGAACAGTCCAGTGGGTCCATGCCTTTCTTTGGTAACAATGGCCTACCAATGTAGTTAATTAGAGCTACATTGGTATGCTCATGGAAGGCACCTTTCTCTATAGAAGTGTGAATGGAGCTCAGAAGTACTGGCCAAGGAGACCTCAAAAGAACAGAATACCAATGCTATACAGAATACTTTGGTTTAAGTTGTCTGTCATTGCATTTAAGGCCATTGAGGCTGATTGCTGGTTGTGTGTGAGTGTACATATCTGCTGATCTGTCTAGTTCAAGATTAGAGACCACATTCATGTCATAACTATCTCATAATCTGACCTCTGAGGTCAGGATAAACATTTTTCTCAAAAATTGCCAGGGTGTAGATTGATATAAATGCAATCTTTGTACCATATATTGATGTGCAAATATATGCTATTTGCCTAGATTTGTCATTGTAAGTTTTCCTAATTTTTACTGGGAAACTCCTCTTGAAGAGAATAACTCCTTCGCATTTAGATCCATTGCTAGAGGAGGAGACCACCATGTATTGTTTGCTTTGCATCCTAGGAACATCCCCTTGTTTTAGATGAGATTCTTGGATTAACACTATATCAGCCTTTGTCTGGCACGTCAGTTCTTGACATTTAACCCTTTTAATAATGGCATTCAAGCCCCAGACTTAAAATAGTCAGTGTAGAAGTATTCCAGATACGCAATTGAGTGCAGTTTAGGTACCTTAGTTTACAGTTAAAGCAGAGACCCCGCCCTCCCCACAGCTGCCATTCCCGCACCCCAGAATTTGTGTTTCTGTGTAACATGACAACCGCATAATGCAGCTTGTTGAAAACTCGGCTTTATCCCGCTTAATAAATTACACTGACTTAGCAGTCATATATTTAGTGGCAACAGGCATAAATGTAAAATTCACAGCTGTATTTATAGATTTAAGCCACATGTAAATGTAATTTGGTCTCCCCGGAACATGAAGATAGCTTCCTTAGTAGAGTCAAGACTGCTTCCTGAAAATAACAGTTAGTGACAGAACTGAGAACAGTCTTGTAATCATTAGTGTCAAAGTTTCAATGGGGCAACATGTTGATAATAAACAGGGCAGACCTTATGGTCAAATCAGGGCTGTAAAAATTCCTTGCCTTTTCCTAGGTATTGGTGCTTGCCTCCAGTGTTGCCACACACTCTTGATCCATTGCTTCCCTGTGCTGCTGAACTGTCACTGGCACTTGGGTGTTCCCTCTGTCCCCCTGCCGAGACCCTTGAGAAACTCCTCCACGTCTTTGGGAATGGTAAACCTGTGCTGTTCGCCATTCAGAGTGACCTTCAAAGTGGTAGGGTAAATCAGGAAGGATAGATGCCCTTCTCGCACAGAAACTTCTGCACACCAGAGAATGCTTTCTGTTGCTGGCTTGTATGAGCACTGTAGTCAACATAAAAAAGAGTTTTACCAGCATTCTGGATGGGGGCATTTTTCGTCACTTCACGAGCACCAGTATAGTATAGCTTTGCAATATCCATGCATTAGCAGATGCAGGATCATGGTCTGTGGGATGTTTTCCTTCACATGCAGGCTGTAAATCTGATGTGCTCTTTCTATCTCGATACTTTTTGCACCAAGTGAGGGTATCCATTTGGGAAGCATTTCCTGAAGAAACACAATCACGTTGTTACCCTCTGTGTTAGTGTCAATCCCGGTGATCCTTATGTTGTTTCTCCTGTTATGGTATTCTAACAGGGCAAGCTTGTGCTGGAGTTTTTGAGCCCCGAGGTGTTGTCAAGTTCTTGGCATTTTATGGTCCTCATCTCGGCTTGTACTCTTTCAACTTTAGGTACCAAATCCTGAACAGTGTCCGTGTGGGCTACAGAAATAGTTTCTTTTGTGCTAGCATTGGTAGTTGCAGTGCCATTGACATCCTGTTGTTTTCACTTCGCCACTGGTGTTTTCGTCAGCAAGCTAAACAGTTTCTTGTTGCTTGACATCTTATATAGCTTGTATGACCAGAAAAAGTGCTGCTGTAAGTCTTGGAAGTCAAATTATTTATAAAATTGGGGATGCCGCGGCCTGCAGGAGAGCCCTAGAGTCTTCCGAATCTTTTTTTGCAGGTCACATGACCTCAGCCTCTGACTGTTGTTGTTGTTCATGGTGTCTCTCAGCCTCTGACTGTTGTTGTTGTCTCTCAGCATGTGAGCGGCTGAGCGAAGCCACGGTGGAGCTGCTGCTGAAGTTTGGAGCTCACGTGAATCACTGCAGCAGTCAGGGAAGAGGTCCTCTTCATGAAGCCTGCAGACACGGACAACTGCAGCTCTGCAGGATGTTAGTGAAGGCAGGCGCCAAACTGCGAACCAGAGACATCTATGGCATCCAACCATTTTTTACTGCCTCACAGCATGGACACGCTGACATCATCAACTTCCTCTCCAAGAAAGGTCGGCTTTACACACTAAAAATTACTAGGTTAAAATGTTTGTGTCTCTTAGGTGCAGATATAAATGGAGAAACTGATGTTTAAGTGTCCCTGTGTCTCTCAGGTGCAGATGTAAATGGACAGGCTGATGTTCAGATTCAGACAACTTTATTGATCCTAAGAAGAGCAATTAATTTACAGCTTATACAAGGAAACAATGAGCAGCAGTAAATAAATTAAAACATTTTGTTATAGTTAATATAAATAACTGAGTTTAAAAGATTGTAACAGCCATTTAAAATGACTACTGTCGGCATTTAGTAGCCTGATAGCAGAAGGAGTGAAGGACTTAGAGTAGGTTAGGTTTGTTCTCTTGAGAGGCGCATTATAAGGGCGGCCTGAGGGCATTACAGTGAATTCACTGGACAGGACATGGTCAGGTTGGCTGATAATTCCTTTTGCTTTCTGGGCCACATGTTTCTCCCAGAGGGAGCACAAGTCTCTTTGCTTGACTCCAATTATCTTGGAGCAGACTTTCATAATACCATCTAGGCTATTCTTGTCCTTCACAGACAACCCATTAAACCAGCAAATAAATAAGAAAGAAGACCTTTTATTTAATGATTGATATCACAGACATGAAAAGAGTTAAGCTTCCATATTACTTGAAGTCTTTGTTGTCTACGCTTTAAAACCGACTCTGTATACTGTATACTACTTATATACATATATATGTGTTCACAATTTGAACATCCTCACCATGTATAATGCTAGCTTTTGGTTTGTTACTATTCTGCCTGAAAACAATGATTAATTCCTTAGTTTTTGATGCATTAAGGTCGACCCCGTCTGACCCCTGCAGAAGAGTTAATAGGGCAGTGTCATCAGAGGATTTCACAAGATATCCTGCAGCTGTCTGTATACATAAAAAAAGCAGGGAGGACAGGACACAACTCTGGGGTGAGCCTGTATTTGAGACCTTGGTGTTGGACATATGTCCATTCAACAAAACCTGCTGGATTCTGTCCGTTAGAAAATCTAAAAGCAACATCAAAAGCTGATCAGGTAATTTAAAATAAGAAGGAAGTCGGTCAATCAAATATGAGGCTGCATCTTGTTAAAAACCAAAAAAAAATCAGCAAATAAAAGTCTCACATGAGATTTGGGTTCCTTGACGTGCTTATACACACTATCGAGAATGAAAAGTTTTGCATCCTCCACACCTTTACCAAGCAAAATGCAAGGGGTCTAAATTCCCATTAATGAGGGAAACAACCATATTTTTTAAAATCTTCTCAAAATTTTCCATGACAAGGGATGTAAGCGCAACAGGTCTAAATTCATTAAGTTCCTTGGGATTTTTTGATTTTGGAATGGGTATTATAGTGGATGTTTTCAAGATTGTAGGTATCTGGCCAAGTTAGGCACACATCTGGAAGAGTTTAGTGAAGACCTTGCTGAGCTGGTCAGCACAATAGCACAAAGTCTGCCCTCAGATGGCACCAGGACCAGCAGCCTTCCTTATGTTCATCCTCATAAATAGGGTTGTGACACATTCCTGAGATATTGCAATATCATTCTGAGGTACAAGAGACCCTCTAAGCATGGAAACATTTTCAGAGAACTCCGAGAGAGAAAAATGAGTTTAAAGTGTTCGACAAATCAGAATCATCCACTCCATTTACACTGATGGATTGTTTAGTCTGCACATTGATTAATTGAGGCCATTGATGTTTAAGTGTCATTGTGTCTCTCAGGTGCAGATATAAACGGAGCAGCTGAAGATGGAGCATCTCCGCTGTTTGAAGCCTGTAAGAATGGTCACGTCTCTGCTGTGGAGATGCTGTTGTCTCTGAAGGCCGACGCTAACAGATCAACAAGATCCGGCCTGCTGCCTCTCCACGTGGCTGTTCAAAACCATCACACACGGTTGGATGCTGAATCTGAAACTCTTCTGTGTTCTAAAATAATTTTCACAAACATCCATCAGTTTAACAACACTTTTGGTCATCTGGTATCAGAATCTTCAGCCTGCTGACTTCCTATTTGTACTTTGCAGAATCGTGATGATGCTGATGGCGTTTACCAGCAGGGCAAGCATTCAGCGCAGTGGCATCAGTCCTCTGCACATTGCCGCAGAGAAGGACAGGGATGACATCATGGAGCTGCTGATCAAGGCGGGATTCGATGTCAACGCTAAGTTGTCGGAGGAACGCTCCAACATGTACGAGGACCGGCGCAGCACGCCACTCTACTTCTCCGTCTTCAATGGGAACCTGGAGGCCGCCAAAATGCTGCTGGAGGCTGGAGCTGATGCCAACCAGGACATTTTTAACCCACTGCTCATCGCCGTGCGGCTTGGTTGGATGGAGATGGCAGCACTGCTGCTGAGGTATGGTGCCAACGTCAACGCTCAGATCTCTACCCAGCCATCCTCGTTCCCATCGGCAATCCTGCTCAACATGGAGTCTCTCTCCATGCTCAAACTGCTGCTGGACAATGGCTGTGATGCCTGGCCCTGCTTCGTCTGTCCCCACGGGCAGAAACCACATCCTGCCATCTCACCGGTACGCCGTCCCATTGAGGAACTGCTGGTCAGTGGGGACGCACCGCCACAGCGCCCCATTCAGGTAAGGGCAGACATATCTGTCTTCTCAGTGTCCTCTGTCCTCTGTCCTCTGAGCATCCTCTGAGCATCTTCTGAGTGTCCTCTGATTCCTATGTCCTCTGAGCATCTTCTGAGCATCCTCTGAGACCTCTATCCTTGTTGCAGTTCTGTGAGGCTGTCTCCAGGTCGTCTTTCTTTCGTGTCTCTGGTCCAATCATCTCGCTACTGCTGGACTATGTTGGACATGTTTGTCTCTGCTCTCGGCTGCTGGAGGTTCTGGAGAGTCGCAGTGACTGGGCAGTGATCAAACTGAAAGCTGGTAGGAAACACAACAAACCTGACAAACTGTTAGAAACTGTAATTATGGTAACAGCTCCTGAAAAGGTTCCCGCTCTTAGAAAAGTTTTCCATGTTCCCATAAAAGGTCCATAAAAGTGTCCCTGAGAGCCAGAAAAGATTTCTCCAATAAAGTTATCAGAGTTCCTGTTAACCTGTCTCTGATTATGTCAGAGGTCACATGACACATGACATATTAAATCTGTTGAAACATCATGAGCTCAGTTATGGATCACTGTGATTGGCTGGGTGCACTAGGGGTGGAGACAGCACTGATTGGAGGCGGGGCTGAGTAGAGGGACCTGGAACTGTTGTCATAGCAACAAGTCCTTGAACCCAAACCTGCAGTCAGCTGATCAGGATCAAGATGTTTTAGTCTGAACCAAAAACATGAGCTCGTTCAGATTTATAATGAAAGATTGTTGATATGCTTCAGATTATATGTATATATATCATATATTACAGGTTATTGATCAATCATTGATCAGCTGCTGTAATTATCACAATTAAGCTTTATAATGAAGAGTTACCGATACTTATACGTGATAAAATATAAAACTAAATAAAAGCTTGTGAACTAAAAAGAATCAATCCAAATTCAGATTGAGAGCAAAAGGTCATAAACCGGTAAAGGAGCCAGAACATATTTAATGACATTTAAACACTAAAATGTATTAAATGATTCATGCTGACCACACACTAGGAGACTTTGAAAAGACTTTTAAAAGGAGTTTAAAAAGACTAAAGTCTGACCCTCTCTAAAGACAATATGTTATAAGTCACTGAGGTTTTAGTCAGGAAGTTTTTGCAAAGACTGGGGATCTTGCAGGGTCACTATTTGCAAGACTACAACTAGATTGCTTTTGAGATTATTTCCCATCCAGCTCCTGGTGTAAATTTACAAGAAGAAAAACTGTTGAACAATGGATCAGAAACAGAAGCTGTCCTTGTGTGTGCAGTAGTTTGTTCTGAAAAAAACAGCCAAAAGAAGATGTTAATTAACTAATTAATTCAGTTATAACTGAACAACAACAACTGTGAAGAGAAACAAGAGACACTACACGCTGATTGTTCCTGTTATTAACTCATTTTCATTTAACAACTTTTTTTTTTTACAAATAAAAATATATTTGGGTTAACGTTTCTTAGATCATATCAGCTACGACAATCACATTTCAAAAGGTGTTGTCCTGTACTTGAGAAAAGCCTTAAATTTCCAGGTTTCCCAGGATTCGTGGAAAAACTATTTATTTTTACAACTTTAAAACAGCTACACAGTTTATACAGCTGCCCACAGAAACCACTTTCAGCCATTAACTATCTGGACACTTTCAGCTGCAGGATGTTGGAATATCTCTGTGTGGAAACCCGCAAACTGCATGAATACAGTAGAAACAGCAGCAGCCTGGATAATTATACAAAGGCAGAAAGTCACAGGTTTAATTCCTCCAACTGCCTGAAATCATGTGTGAAAAACCAGTAAATACACTGCAGACACACAGCAGCTGACAGAAAAAAAAGAGGTCATATTATACAGAGAAATATGAGCTTTTTCTAGGTGAATAAATGTTAATGTGACTTATAAAGAGGGAAGCTAAAGGGCAACAAGAATGCTGAGCGTTCAAGTTTCATCAGGAGTCATTAATAAAACCATCAAGCACATCAAAGTTTAAAAAACAGGCAAACAAAGGGCTTTAACCATTTACTGCATACTGCCGCCAGAAACTTAGTTAGCTGATAATTAGCCTGATCAGCCACCGTCACTAATCAATACAAACACACAATATTAAACCATTAATCAAAACAATAACTAACATCAGACTTATCGCACTTTAGCAGTTAGCTGGTGTTTCTGTAGTGGTGACAAAACGTTAGCTTCAAAGAACCAAAACATCCTGATTCAAATCATCAACATCCTGATGTGGATTACTTCAGAACAGGGTCCAGGTGTGTTCACCTGTTCACCTGTCTGTGTTTCAGTTCCTCCTCATCCTCTGATGCAGCTCTGCAGGCTGAAGATCAGACAACTGCTCGGCGTCCGACGTCTCCGACTGCTGCATATGCTGCCACTTCCTGTCCGACTCATCCGCTTCCTGCTCTACAATGTCCGCTGCTCACCTGACCTCACCTGAACTAACCTGTCACACCTAAACACACCTGAACTCATCTGAACTCACCTGAGCTCACCTGAACTCCATATAAAATGATTACATATATAATATATAATATTGTGTGTCTTTGTGTTCATCTATTTGTAATCACATGCTTTAATAATATTGATAACCCTGATAATCTATTGACTGTCAATAAAAATCAGAAAATCAAAAATCATGATGAATGAATTATTTATATTTATATTAATATTGTAGGTTTCATGTTTTTTAGTGTTTTGTGTAAAATAATCTTTCTTCATGCAGTCATTTATCTCATTCTTATTGATTATTTATTGATTCTACAGCATCTCACAAATATACAAATACAAATACAAATATCAACATTCACCAGGCTGGAAACATCTCATTAATGTAGGCAGCAGGTTTTGACCAGGAAGAAGAACAAGTGAAATAAAAAAGTGTGATGATGTTATAAATGTGTGGACTGTTAATGTATCCTGTTTGAAAATGTTTGTGTGTGAAAGTTGGAATTGGGATGACAGGGCTTTTAAATGTAAAATAAACAGTAAAAGGCTTAATACATTCTGCAAAGCGTGTCTGGATTTTGCTCTGTATTCAAAGTGCGACTGTGTTTGTTGTTTTTGTTTTTTGTGATAAATTGTTTATTGTATAAATAAGGAGATACAAAACATGGCACAAAATCAAACAGATCTGGAGAGACGTAATAGGTGCAAACTAGTACATGGCAATAGTATACAGAAAGTCCCCCGAGCCCCACCCCCACCCCCACCCACAAACAAACAAAACAACAAAACTAAACAGGATAAAATACTCTAACAAATAAATGAAAAAAAACACCTGAAGAACAAAAGGTGCAATTTTATCAAGTCATGTCATCATAAACAATTTCAGATTTATAAAGTCTGTCAAAATAAGATTTAAAAGTATCATTAATTTCCATGTGATGAGGGGCGATTTAGTGTCCTTGGATCTGATAGCTGAGATTTTATAATCTGTAACTGGGATTATGGCTCAGTGTGAGTATTTTTACCCTTTTAATATTCTTACATTATACGTTCACTGCTCCCTTTGCTTTTTTAATAAGAGTCATTGAATATTGGTCTGTCATGAAACACACACACACACACATACACACAAACACACATATACATACACACGCGCATTAATACACACACAAACGCATGTACACACATACACACACACACTTGAACAGCTCTGACCTGAACCTGGTCCAGAACAGATCCAGGACAGATCAGGTCCAGAACAGATTAGGTCCAGGACAGATCAGGTCCAGGACAGATCAGGTCCAGAACAGATCAGGTCCAGAACAGATCAGGTCCAGGACAGATCAGGTCCAGAACAGATTAGGTCCAGGACAGATCAGGTCCAGGACAGATCAGGTCCAGAACAGATCAGGTCCAGGACCAGCCTGTTTTAGTGGTTGAAAATGTTTGTGGATCAGGTTTATGTGTTTTGCAGATTAGGATCAGTTTACATGTCGTAGGGAGCAATGTGGGTCAGCTGGTCCCAGCTCAGACTGCAGGTCCTTAAAATAACTCTGAAGTAGTCCCCCCCACCAGAGCTGAGTGCAGACTCCATTACAGACCGACAGACTGACAACACATAGCAGCAGATTCATCGACAGGAAACATTGGATTTTAAAGTTGGTGAGAATCTTTCTGTTGTTTCTGCAGTTTGTGAGAAACTTTAAGGCTGTTTGTAGTCTGTAGTTTGTAGTTTTGTAATTTTGTATTTTTGCTGTGTTGGCAGATCCTGGTGTCACTGGGTGAAAGATCACAGCTTTATTGAGATAACACTGTAACCCTCTGCTGTGCCCCCTGCAGGCTGCAGAGTTAATTGCAGTCACAGTGTGATGATGCACATGTGTTTTATATATTCAACATATTTACAGTCAATCAGTTCACTCTCGTAATACTTCAGGGATATTTAAAGATTTACATACAGGGATGTTCTAAAGATAAAAGACTTCCAGACTTACAGAAACAGTTAAAGTTGGTGTTGAAAGGACTCTTTATGATTTGTGAAATGTTTCTGTTTGACCTCACAGCTTGTCATGGCTTCCACCGGCATCTCTCGCTCTGCCTCAGCAGCTTCCACTGTGGGATTCGAGGATTATTCTGTGTACAGTAACCTGAACGATGATGAGCTGCTGCAGCTCGCCATCGAGCGCAGTCTGACCGACGCTCACCATGACACCGCTGCCAACATGCCTCCTCTCCAGCCTGACAGCAAACTGACCCATCTAAACCACAGCTCCCACAATCCATCTCCAAACTACAGCTCCCACAATCCATCTCCAAACTACAGCTCCCACAATCCACCTCCAGGCGAGACCAGCGCACACTACAGTTCCCCTAATCCTCCGAGTCAAGAGCCTCCTGATCCGTACGTTAAACAATCAGATGTGATTCATACAGAAGCTTCTTTAGTGGTGATGATGATGATGATGATGATGATGATATGATGTATATCTATGTTGTACTGAGGACTGGAAATAACAGCAGATACTTGCAATAATAAAGAAAACAAACCTGAGACCTCAACAGAGAAACTAAACATCTGCTGTCAGATTAATGAGATGACTGGTAACGTGAGCATCAAACATTTTTCATTGCCATGGTAACGAAGGAAAGGCTCCGATAATTAATTAATTAATTAGACGTCACTCTTCATGCTTCTCTGCTAATGAGTTATCTGAAAACAGATCACATGTATTGATCAGCCTCTGGGTGTTTCGTACCAAGATATTTATTAACCGTCCTCTGACACCCAACACTGTGCTCTGATTGGCTGTCCTGCCAGTCTCTTTGTTCTGATTGGCTTTGTCTTGTGTTCCTGTGGCAGGACAACGTTTAAAGGGACAGTCAGCCGCTTCATGACCGGCTCTGGGAAGAGGATGGTGGCTTATCGCAGGTTTGATGGCAGCCTGGTCCACATCGCTCCAGAACCTGAAGAGTAAGTTTGGTCACCTGATCACCTGTGTCAGACACGTGAGACAGGTGAGACTGGTGCCTGATGGGTATTTTTCCTCAGGGAGGAGGAGCCTCTGTTCAAAGCGATCTGTGTCGGTGATGTGAGCAAAGTGAAAGCTCTGGTGATGCATTCAGGAACAAACCTGATGCTGCCAAGTAAACCGGGCTGGCTGGCGATTCACCAGGCAGCGTGGTTTGGTCAGGAGAGCTGTTTGAGAGTCCTGCTGTCAGGTAAACACACACACACACACACACACACACACACATACACATACACAGACACAGATACAGACACATGCACACAAACATGTTTAACTGAAGAGATGACCAGAGAAACTAAACATGATTAACACATTAACAATGAAGCAAAGGTTTAATTTATAATTAGAAGCACAGGAACCAACTTCATCATAATGATTTATCATTGAGAAGACGTGTGTGCATTATAAGTCAAGTCTTATTTATATAGCACCAAATCAGTTAGTTATCTCAGGGCACTTTTCACATAGAGCAGGTCAGACTGTACTCTTTAATTTACAGAGACTCAACATTCCTCCATGAGCAGCACTTGGTGACAGCAGCAAGGAAAAACTCCCCTTTAACAGGAAGAAACCTCAAGCAGAACCGGCTCTAGGTGGGCGCCATCTGCCTCGACTGGTTGGGTTGAGAGAGAAAGAAGGAGGGAGGGAGAGAGACACAGAGAAGCTCAGCAACAACAATGATAACAATAACAACAACAATAATAATAGAAATATGACTAATAATAATAAGGTCTCCTGTGAGACAAGAAAGCACAAAAGTCCGGGGAAGAAGCCAAGTTAGTAACATGCATTAATGGTACATGAAGGCATACAGATGGAGAGGAGGAGGTGGAGAGAGGAGCTCAGTGCATCATGGGAAGTCCCATGGCAGTCTAGGCCTATAGCAGCATAACTAGGGGCCGGTCCAAGGCGAGCCTGGTCCAAGGCGAGCCTGGCCGGCCCTAACTATAAGCTTAATCAAAAAGGAAAGTTTTAAGCCTACTCTTAAACGTAGAGAGGGTGTCTGCCCCCCGGACTGAATCTGGAAGATGGTTCCACAGGAGAGGAGCCTGATAGCTGAAGGCTCTGCCTCCCATTCTACTTTTGGAGACTCTAGGAACCACAAGTAAGCTGCATTCTGGGAGCGCAGTGTTCTAGTGGGGTAATAGGGTACTATGAGCTCTTTAAGATATGATGGTGTCTGACCATTAAGAGCTTTGTAAGTAAGGAGAAAGATTTTAAACTCTCTTCTGAATTTGACAGGAAGAAGCTAAAATGGGAGAAATATGATCTCTTTTCCTAGTTTTTGTCAGTACACGTGCAGCTGCATTCTGGACCAGCTGGAGAGTCTTTAGAGACTTGTTAGAGCAGCCTGATAATAAGGAATTACAATAATAGGTGTGGTTAAGACAGTGAGTGGGTTTATTTACACTCTGAGAGAAGCCAATTGAGTCTAATAATGAGATAAACGCAGTGCTAAGACTATCAATATCGATGTCCACATGAAAATGTCACCTACTATATATACTGCATTTGTGCAGTCAGCATTCTCTGTGAAAGCCACAACTCAGTGAAACATCCTACCTGATCATATAAAGAGCTGCAGTTCCATCAGTACGTTTAAAACCAAATTAAAAAGTCTGCTAAAAGCTACTCAGCTCTGTAACCACTGACTCTAAATTTCATCTCATGGTCTACTCATGAACACAAATAATTTTGCTTTTAATTTGACAAGCATACATACATCAGTCATTTCTAGTTGACATTGTGGGTGTGTGTGATGTGCTATTGTGTGTAGCTTTGTATCTTGAATTATGTGTCCTGTGTGTTTTTGTGCTTTGTATGTTTTAATTGTGACCTGCTGAAGGGACTGCAGATGAAAATTAGCTATAAACTAACTCAGGTACAGTACATCAAATGTTAACATTTATGTTTAACACTGTACATGGTCCCAATAAATACATAAATAAATTACTTTTCCTGTACTAAGGACTAAGATTGATAAAAAAACTCTGATAATGTTTTCCAGGTTGGGTGTGAAAGACTAAAAACGAGGCTTTCAAATGACTTATAATTAAGTTTAGGTCGAGGGTTGATTATTAGGTTTGAGTTGAAAATGGCTGCAGCTCCACCTCCTCGGCTGGTGTCATGAGGAATGTGAGTATTAATATGACTGGGGGGAGTGGATTCATTTAGACTAACATATTCTTTATGACACAGCCAGGTTTCAGTAAGACAAAATAAATCAATATGATAATCTGAGATTAGATTGTTTATTAATACGGCTTTAGATAATAGAGATCTAATGTTTAGAGTCCACATTTAATTCTCCTATTTTGTTGAACTATTGTAGCAGTGGTGTTAATTTTTATTAGATTTTTATGAATAACTCTTCTTCTGCTTACTTTAAGTTTAATTGATTTAAGTGGTCGGGGGACAGACACAGTTTCTATGTGGTTTTATGGGGTTATAATATGTCTTATTGTTTGCATTAGTGAACACAGCAGGAAGTCAGCTGTCAATCAAACAAATTATGTTTTTTATGTCTGAGTAAACTGTTTGTAATTGTAAGTAAAGCCACAGACTGCTTCTCTGAATCTCCTCTTCGTGTTGTTTTCTGTGTTGTGTTTGGCTGCAAAGTGTATATGGCTGATCTTATGAGTGATTTGGGTAGACTGAAATCATCTGTCTGTGTTTTTGTGATCAGCTCAGCCAGGGATGGTCAACAAGCGAACAGAGAGGGGTGAGACAGCGCTGCTGGTTGCTGTCAGCAAGGAGCATCTGCAATGCGTTCAGGTGCTGCTGAACCATGGAGCCGACCCCGACATCACCAACTACGAGCGCGAGACACCGCTCTTTAAAGGTAACAATGAGGGTTTTACCTCAACATCTAAACTCAGAATACCTTCTGATACCAAATATATTAAGCTCTGAACCAATCAGAGAGTAGGATTCTCAATGGTCAACATATAAAAGGTCTTACAAAGTAAAAATTAACCTCAGAAGAAATTATTTTGTTCTGATAAACTATTTTCTGGACTTCTGTGTACCGTCCCTTTAACTGCAGCCTGTGAGAGGAACAGCGCTGCGCTGGTGGCAGTGCTGCTGAATCGTGGCGTGTTGGTGAATGCAGCGTGTAATAATGGCTGGACGGCACTGCAGGAAGCTGTGTGCAGGAACAACACAGAGATCTGTGAGATGCTGCTGAAGGCCGGAGCCAAACACACGCAGACCGATGTGTACGGCATCACGCCAATGTTCACTGCCGCTCAGAGTGGGCAGCTCGCCACGCTGCGCCTCCTCCTCAAACACGGTACATAGACAAATGAACTCATAAACACATGAACATATAAACACATAAGCACGAGCAAAGCAAGAATAGTTATAATTATAATTACAATAAGTTCTCTTTCAAATCAAACATCCCAGATATGAGTGGAAAGTTTTGTTCTTGCAACTGCATTTATAACCTTTTTTGACTCAAATGTAGCTTAACCATGTCATGTGAAGCTACTTCAGTACACTTTACCAGCAAATATTACTGGGACCACTACAGAAAATTGCAGATGAGCATTTAATATCCAGGAATTCACATTATAGATACTACTATTGACTATCCCTGTAACACATTGACCGCAATTACACACACTGACCATACACAGTGCAGCCATACACTAGGTTTTAATCTAGTTTGTATTAAAAATGTCTGACAATGTCCTTGTTAATATGTAATTACAAACATATTACGTCCTTTATCGTAATGAAGTATATTAAATTTCATTTTTAGAACATAGGGCTTAACAATTAATGAGGTGCATTTGGATTTTTTTCAGACCTATGTAGGTCAGCCCATCAACACATTGCATTTCCTTAAATTCCTGCTTTGAATTATATTGAGTGATTTACAGTTAAATATATTATATTTTGTAATTATAGCAAAAGAAATACTTACTGTAGAGGGTCGAAAGAAACAGCTGTTACAGTTGTCCCGACAATGACTCCTGACAGTTAAACCTGACTCGCTTCTATACTGAAAAACTCATGACATGGCACATTTAGGATGTGTTAAAATACTTAATTAACTGTCAAATCATCATGACTATGACACATGAAACATTAAAAACAAAACTCATTTTAAAAAATTACCATTTGAGTGAATTTACTTACCGTGGTCAAAAACAGATTTTTGGGTATAACTCGTATGCACACACAGTCACAATGTCAGTGATTTGTTTCCACATGTTGTCGTTCTTCAAACAATCTCGGCAGCCGGTTAGGAACCATGACGATCAGGCCTGTAAAGCAACTTTAGTCCATAGCCGGATCGGACAGGATGGTTATACTCTGCTGCTGCACCCCTACTATGACCTGTGACCTGTGATCTGTGGCCTCTGACTTGTGCAGGTGCAGACATTAACAGCCAGGCTGCTGATGGAGCAACAGCTCTGTATGAAGCTGCTAAAAATGGACACAAGGATGTCGTGGAGCTCCTCCTCTCTCAGAAGGCCGACGCCAACAAACCTGGGAAGACAGGATTATTACCGCTGCACATCGCCGCCCAGAGAGGAAATGACACGTACGTCCAGCAGAGCTGCTGTTACTGACAAATTTCCTCTGTCAGATACAACATTATTATGAAATGTACAGTTACCAGCTAAGTCTTGGTGTTTTCTATTGCAGCATGGTTTCCATGTTGATCCCGGCAACCAGTAAGGCCAGAGTCCGCCGGACTGGCATCAGTCCACTGCACATGGCCGCCGAGCGTAACCGTGACGACGTCCTGGAGACTCTGATCGAGGCAGGATTCGACGTCAATGCTCAGCTGTCTGAAGAGCGCACCAAACTGTATGAGGACCGGCGGAGCACGGCGCTCTACTTCTCTGTCATCAACAATAACATCGATGCGGTCCGCACGCTGCTGGTGGCTGGCGCCAACCCCAACTTGGACATGTTCCGGCCACTGATGGTGGCGGCTCGGCAAGGCTGCATCCAGACCGTCATGCTGCTGGTGGAGCACGGCGCCGACATCAACGCCTGCATCCCCACGCACCCCACCACCTTCCCTGCCATCTACATGTTCTCCATGAAATACCTGCCCATGTTCAAGTACCTGCTGGACAGTGGAGGCCATGCTCACTCCTGCTTCACCTGTGTGTATGGCAGTGGACCTCATCCCCCAATCAAAACCTCCCGATCCCCAAGGGACCGCTTCCGAGACTCCAATAGAGATCTGCCAGAGTACAGCCCAGCGAAAGGCGTTCAGGTGCGTTACAGATGTTTAAAATGAGAGGCGTTCAGATGCATTACACAAATCTGAAGTGAGAGGTGTTCAGGTGTGTTACAAACATCTGAAATGAGAAGCATTCAGGTGCGTTACAGACATTTAAAATGAGAGGCTTTCAGGTGTGTTACAAACATCTTCAATAAGAGGCATTCAGGTGCATTACAAACATGAAATGAGAAGTTTTCAGGTGCATTGCAGACGTTTGAAATGAGAAGTGTTCAGGTGTGTTACAAATGTTTGAAATAAGAAGCGGTCAGGTGCGTTACAGATGTTTGAAATGAGAGGCTTTCAGGTGTGTTACAAACATCTTAAATGAGAGGCATTCAGGTGCGTTACAGACTTATGAAATGAGAGGCTTTCAGGTGCATTACAGACGTTTGAAATGAGAAGTGTTCAGGTGATTGATAGATGTGATTGATTGATTGACAGTTCTGTGGTTGGTTGGTTGGTTGGTTGGTTGGTTGGTTGGTTGATTGATTGATTGATTGATTGATTGATTGATTGATTGGTTGGTTGGTTGATTGACAGTTCTGTGAGATGATCTCCGCCCCCAGCATCTGTCGGTGGGCGGGGCCGATTATTGATGTCCTATTGGACTACGTTGGTCATGTGACTCTCTGCTCCAGACTGGTGGAACACCTGGACAGTTTCTCTGATTGGAGCATCATCAAGGAGAAAGCAGGTGAGTCTGTAACAGGTACAGGTGATGTCACAGCTGTAGCAGGTAACAGCCAATCACGATTCTATATTTTGTCCTGCTGTGATGTCATCAGTGTGTGCTGTGATGTCACCAGTGTGTCCTTCTATGATGTCAACAGTGTGTGCTGTGATGTCACAGTTCTTCTTGTCTTGCAGCGCCTCCGCGGCCGCTGCTGCAGCTGTGTCGGATGCAGGTCTTGCGGCTGGTTGGCCGTCGGCGGTTGCAGAGGTTGCCGCTGCCTGGAGGTCTGATCCGCTTCCTGCAGCACCAGGAGGGCTCTGTGGAAGTCTGCTGAGGCCACCCAGCTGACTGAATGCAGACTATTGATCAGTATTGATTATTGGCAGCTCATGGAGCTGCAGACATTATGAAAACGTGAACTGACTTTTATTTGTTTAAAACTCACTGTGACAACTTTGATTGACACCTGCTTATTTATCTTCTGATCACTATTAAAAACACGATGTTCCTTCATCCTCACAAACACAAACGGTGCTGCTGCCACAAACATTCACCACAGCACCAAATGTGGATTCATCTGCCACTGAAAATAGTCCCCAACAAAGTCTCTTTTTCCTCCTGTTTGTTTGATAAAAACTACAGTGAGCAGCTGTTTTATCACTGAGCCTCTTAAACATGAAACTGCCTGTGAGGAGTTTTTAAAGTCTTCCGTAGGAACCAATGAGACGAGAGATAAACACGTTGTTGGTTAAAAATCATAAAAACAGCTGAGATATGAAAGAAAATGTCTGAGATTTAAAGTCAAATCAACATTTTTACTGAGAAAGTTTTTGTGTTTTTAAACATTTAATAAATAAATGAAAAGCTGTGATTTCTGTCATTAAAGTCTTTGTAAAGCAATAATAAATAGGTGTTCTGAGTTTTTCACATCACAGAAAAATGTGTTATTAACCACTCAGCCAAATTTGACTGATTAAAAAAAATCGCCAAGTATATAAAGTTAGTTTTCAAAATCATGGAAAAATGAGCAGTATTCTCTGCTCTGAAATGCTGGGGGCATGTCTGCTGAAGGCACTGAAACCACGCCCCAACTGAGCCTCTGAACTTAACAATGCTCATGCCAATCTCCCTTAAAAAATATACAATTTAAAATAGGCCTTGTTTGTAGGTGTAAGACAAGCAACATGGATGATATTTCAAAAATAAAGTAACTCTAGGAGCCACTGTTTAATTTGGCACCTATTTTGTAGGTAAATGTGAACTTATTTCAGTAAAAATGTCACTTACATGAGTAGTTAACAAGCATCTATCACCGCATCTACAACACAGCCAGAGGCAGCAAGAGTGAGACTGGACAGAGAGGCACAGAGGGCTGCTACACAGGCACAGCTCCCGCTGCAGTGCTGCATGAGCAGCGGAACATGGATATATCCTCTTAGTGGATATAGCTTTAACACCTCAAAGCAATCCAAATGAACTGGAAGTGGAAAGTCTTTCAAACGGTAAACAACTCAAAAATTATTTGGGATCCCACAGCAAAGCCAAAGGGTATTTTAGGTGGACACCTAAATATACAAAGCTTAAAATCAAAAAGTGATCAGATAAATCATATATTGTTAGAGTCTAATTTAGACTTTCTCTGTTTATCGGAAACTTGGCTTAATGATAATTCTCCATCCGCTGCTCTAAAAGTTCCGGGTTATGATATTTACAGGAGGGACTGAACTGATGTGAAAGGGGGTGGGGTTATGATTTATGTGAGAGACAGTATCTGTTGCAATGAGATTCAATGGCAAAATCCAAATGATCTAGGATGTGTAGGCTTAAATATGATTCTATCGCCTCAGATGTCCTATACCCTCATAGTCATTTATTGACCACCTTCTTCAAACACTAGCTTTTATGATAAATTTAAGAAGGTATTATGTCAATGTAATTTCAAGAGAGGTCATTGTAATGGGTGACTTCAATTTAAACTGGGAAGACAAGTCTTCAAGGAAAAAGCTCAAGCAAATTACTGATGGTGTTAATTTGGCTCAAATTTTAAAGGTCCAACACGAATAACAAACAGCTCCAGTGCCCAGACTGTCCTAATATTTAGTAATAGACCCGAAAGGATTACAAAATCATACAATATGATAACTGTGCTGTCAGATCATAATATGGTGCTCATATCAAGAAAACTAACCTGCAGGCGGTTCACTACTCATACTGGAAATAAGGAATTTTATGGCATCCTGAACGTAAAAACAAGAAACAGACTCTCCACTAGCCACAAAGTTAAAAATGTCAATATGATAGGCATACATTTGCAATGCTAAGAAACAAGGTAATAAGAGAACTGAGAAAAGCAAAGGCAGAATTCTACATCACAATCAAATCAAATCAAATTTTCATGGTAACTCAAAACCTATATGGAGTCAGATTAAAAAATTAACTCGTCAAGACAATATCACAACAAAGCCAATTGAATTAAAGGTCAAGGACACAATCCTACAGAGTCTGACTGATGTGGCACAGGCCTTTCAACAATTGATTTGAGACAGTTTTCTCAATGATTTTTGATATAAATGGAAGCTTGGAAATCGGTCTGTAGTTGCTAGAGTCAGAGAAATCCACAGAGTTTTTCAACCTTACCAAATCCTGCCTCTTACTCTGCTCCCAACATGTCAAAATTGATAATTACAAATCTAACCCCCTATGTCTATCAACAGGTGTCCCACAGGGCTCTATACTGGGCCCACTCCTTTTCAGCATGTGCATTAATGATCTGCCTTCTGTGTGTGGACAATGTGATATCTTAATGTATGCTGATGATACAGTCATCTTTACTCACGGTAAAATTGCCACAGAGGTTACAAGCAAGCTAACAGATGTTATGGTGAAGGTAATACACACTCTACAGCCTTAAAACCACTGGAATCATTATACAAACAAGCACTTCAAACTTTAGACAATAAGCCATTCAGTTTTCATAATTTCCATATTCTGAAGAAGTATAATCTTCTCAGCTGGGAAAATCTCATCAAATACAAAAATGTTTGCCTAGTTTATAAGATTATGCATGGTTTAGTTCCTCCTCCTTTCTCTGGCTTCATCAACTTCAAATCTACTGTGACCAGAACTACTAGAGGTGCAGCTAGGGGGGACTGCACAACTCCACTCAGAAAAACTGCATTTAGCCAGGCCGTCTTTTCCTTCAGAGCATCACATCAATGGAATTCAGTACCACAATCAATTAGAGAGTCCCCATCCTACTATTCATTTAAGTGGAATGTTAAGAAATGGTTTATGGAGAACCAACAATGTCAACAATGATGCTGTTCTTATCCACCTTTAACATGACTCTACTCATACTGTACCTGTATCACCTGTATTGTATATGAATGAATGAATAAATGAATGAATGAATATTATTGTGTCATGCATACAACTGTATGCCCAACGCACATGGGCTTACAAGACACCACAAATTCAAACAAGCCAGGACCAGAGTACAGCATATACATTGTCAGACAGTTGTGGCGATCACCTAAATTATATATATTGATGGTATATTAACTAACATGATGTAGAAAATTAATGGTTGAATGATGATTTAAAAGTTTTGTATTTCTTGTCATTTAGTGTTACATGACTATATAATTTGTTTCATGAATGATCTCAAAATCATTATCATCATAAAATAAAGAAACAGCTAAAGCATTGTGATTTTCTTTAATTTCTTAGGACCCAGTTTATTTAATTATTTCCAAAATTGTTGTGGGTTGTTACTTTGTAAATGATCCAACTGTAATGCTTGTCCTTGTCTAAATTGCCTTTTATAGAGCTGTATACTCTTATCAAAAATAAACTGAGTTTGCCTGTATTGTTCCCTAACTTGTTTCCTGGCCAGTGGGTCTTTACATTTTAGAAATTCCCTCTCTGCCTGTTTTTTATTATTCCAAAGTTTTTTGAGTTCTACATTCCAATATGGCTTAGTCCTACCCATTTGTTGATATGCCCCTTGAGATATACTTGAGATATCGTTTTTTTCGGTAGGTACATATTAATTTCCCTCCACACTATATCACAAAATAATCCATATCAATTATCAATATTAATTTGTGTTTTCTCATGTCCTTCTAATTTACTAATAAGTTCCAACAGAACGAGACAATGTCTTTCAGTTGGAGAGACCCCAGTATCAACTTCAGAGGAATGCATCTCAGTAGTAGCAATAATTTTAAATTTAAGCATTAACAAAGAATGGTCCGGTAACCTGCATCTCTCCCCAATAAGGTCAATACAGGCAGGGTTATTGTTCAAAAGCTTAGATGAGGTGATCACTTTAAAATCAATACAAGTACAGACTTTTATGGGGGGTTATTATATAGTCCACAACATCTTTTCCTCTTGATCATACAGATGTAAAATTGTCATTAGCAGGATTATTCTGCCATTTAGAACACAGCACATTTGCAGTCCTTGAGAAATTCAAGGAGTGATTCCCCATGGCTATTTATGCTTAGGTTTATGGCCACTCAAGGTGAAACATTATCAATATCACTTAAGTTTTGTATAATTACTGCATTAACTGTTCTTTTGGCTAATTCGAGTACATTTACATTGGTTTGAATGTTGATTAATGAACATTGTCCCTTTTCAAAAAACAAAACAAAACACAGACTCCGAGTCAACTACCCGTCAACAAATGCTTGGTGCTGGGTTTGAAAATAACTCATTACAATTATCCAGGCAAGAAGTGATGAAAGCATGAATCACTCTTCAAAGATCATTAAAAGTAATAAAAGATCTAATTCTAGAGATATTTCTCAAATGGAAAAAACACGGCTAAACTAGCCTCTTAACATGGGACTTGAGAGTGAGGCTCTGATCTAAAATAACTCCAAGGCTTTTAACAGTGGGTACCACATGCTGAGCTAAAGAGCCAAGATCAGGCAGAACTTGGCCATGGATGTGCTCAGGGCCTATAAAAAGGATTTCCGTTTTGGAGGAGTTAAGCTGAAGAAAATTTTCTGCCATCCAATTCTTAACTGCAGCTAGGCAATTATGTAGGGAAGATAACTTAGCTGATGCAGAAGGTTAAGCATAACAATGAAATGAAATATCATGCTGTTTGATAATGTGGCCCAAAGGGAGTAAATAAAGAGAAAATAAAATTGGTCCTAGAATGGAGCCCTGTGGCACCCCATACATAGACAATGCTCAAGAGGAGCTAAAGCCATCAACAGACACAACAAACCTTCTGTTAGAAAAGTATGAGGAGAACCACTGGAGGGTGGTCCCGGAGATACCAACACATGTTCTCAACCTTTCAGTAATAATGTTATGATCCACTGTGTCAAACGTGGCGCTAAGATCAAACAAAACCAGCACCGAGCATTCACCTGCATCAGCCTTCATCAAGATATCACTGACAACTCTTACAAGGACTGTCTCTGTGCTGTGGTCTGAAAAATATTGTTATTGATCAAGACTTCCAACAATTGATTTGAGACAGTTTTCTCAATGATTTTTGATATAAATGGAAGCTTGGAAATCGGTCTGCAGTTGCTAGAGTCAGAGGAATCCGAACCAGGGTTTTTTGAGTAGTGGCTGGACACTAAGCAGTCTTAAAATAATCAGGAACACATCCAGAAAATAAAGAACTGTTGATGATTGAAAGCAGGCATGGCTACAGTATCTAGAACCTCTAATACGAATTTGGTAGGTATTCTGTCCAGTGGGCTTGATGATGGTATCATATGTGAAATAGTTTCAGTTAATTCTTGGTTAGTAATTTCCTTAAAAACATAAAGTATCCAGCTGAGGACAAGCAAAGTCAGACACAGAAGAGTGTGTGTGTGTGTGTGTGTGTGGGGGGGGGGGGGGGGTGTGAATCCCCAACCGAATGTCCTCAATTTTATCTATGAAAAAAAGATAAAAACCTTTCATAATCTGCATTTGAAGTGATGGGGACACCACGAGAATCAGGGTTGATTAATTGATCAATGGTGTTAAATAGGAAGCTAGGCTTGTGCTGGTTGGAGGTGATGAGCTCTGAAAAATATTTGCTCTTGCATCTCTAATTTCACTGTTATAAGATTGTAATAGAAATTTCACGTTATCCAAAGCAGTTATGCACATACCATTGAAGCAGTTATCTAAGTTTTTTAGTGTTTGAGAGCAAATCTAAGGATTCACCAGAGTCCAAAAATAATGAGGAAAATCTAGAAGCACTCGTGTCATTACAGATGCGTGAGCAAATTCCCTGCTTATGAGGATTCCTGTTCACATAAAACATGGAGTTAAAAACAAGACAAAGATTATCAGAGATAAAAATGACCCTTAAAACCAAAGATGATAAGTCCAAAGTGTGGCCACATTCATGAGTCAGGCCTAGCATATTTTGAGTGAATGTCCATAATATTTAAAAATTTGGTAGCAAAGCCGCCCGAAATATGGGAATATTAAAGTCACCAGCAACCAAAACTTTGTCATGACGGATAACAACTGAAGATAAAAACTCTGACAGTTCAGGCAAGAACAGAGTATTGCTGGATTTTGGAGGATGATAGATAACGACAAAGAGGACAGGGTGTATGCAATGAGTGTTTAGGACGAGGGCCTCAAAGCTGGAGAGATCGTCGGAAGGTAACAGGTCACATTTAAAAGACTTTTTAAATACAGCATCAAACTTTGTCAATTCGCTATTTGCTGTGATGCCGCAATTGAAAAGTAATGACTCCTGTAATCTGTCAGATTGTTTTGGGATCCCAGTTAAAGAAAAGGTGACACATCTAGTTGTTGCTATTTGTAAGAATGTGGAACAACAATGTAAATTAAATTTTGAAAAAACTAAATTGAAATAGAATTTGTGGTTAATGAGAGATGGTATGTATGGTATGATATATATGGGTTCTGTTATTTTAAAAAATAAATTTTGGGCTGGGTGAGAGACCAGGGAAGGGTGATAGGAGGGGCAGGGGCGGGGGCTATGGGATGGACTGGGTGGGGGACCAGGGAGGGGTGATGGGAGGGACTGGGATGGGGGGATGGGTTATGGGGGCCATGGGAAAGGCTAAGGCTGGTACTGTGGGAGGGGCTGTGAAACATCTCTCCGTTTTGCTGGTTATGGCCATGTAGAGCTCCTCTTCCTCACTTAAAAACAAAGGTAGAAAAGTTATTTTTACCTTTTGAAATACAATCATATTATCTTTGTAGAGTAAATTTTCTAATCTGTCTAATGTGGTCTGGATGGGAAAAAAAGCAGTGGAATCACCCTTTTTTCAGTTTTCACAAATCTGAAACTGTGTTTTAATGACTCTCTGGAGTCTCCTTGGTAATCTAGTCCAGATGTGAGAGGTCTAAGTATAGTGGTTTTTGATCTGGACCTGGTCTAATGTGGTCTGGATGGAGAAATATCAGCAAAATCACCCTTTTTTCTGTTTTCATAAGCAAAATAAAGGTGTCAGAAATCTGAAAGTGGGTTCAAACTGCGTTAAGACTTTTGCTATGATGTCCAACACTTTTTCATAAGTGTAAGTGGTTAAAAAAAACAGAGAATCAGCAGCTAAATGTCTTTATTTGTGTTTCCCTTTGTTCCCACAGGCAGCTGCCTGTCAGGCTTGGAGAATAACGGAATACATGTAATGGCGTTTCGTAATTAGGATACAAAAATGAGGTAACTGTATTCCGTTACAGTTACAGAAAAAAAGGTTGTAATCACATTACCATTACATTTAGTAAAAAGGAGAATTTACTAGCAGGATCACAATTTGCCAACTGTCCACAGCTTGTCAACAAACAAACCGTGGATGGTCAGCAAGAGCACTTATGTTTGCTTGCAGGCATGTCTCTTGCTCTGTCACCATGAAAGCTGCAGCATGTGGCTGGCATGCCGTCTACACTGCACACACACTGCTCCCCCACTTTTGCACCAATAGTAACCAACGTTATAGTAACAGCATTAGAAGACACGCTCCATTGTAGTCAGTGCTGGGTTTAGTTTGTCATTTGCTAAATGATAGTTTAAAATAAATAAATCTCTGACTATGCTGTCTTCTGCTGGCTGAATACTGAAACACACACTTGCTCTGGACCTGCATTTAAACTGCCATTGATTGTTCTGTTGTTACAGAATTAAGTAAACATCATCTTAATGATATTTATTTTCTTTTGCCTTTATTTGCATATTTGGTATTGATGTAATCCAAAAGTAATGGAAAGTAATCAAGTTACATTACTTTGATATTGTGATACTTGGATTAGGTTACTGATTACATTTTTTAACAGGTAATTAGTAATTGTATCAGATTACATTTTAAAAGTGATCCTCCCAACCCTGCTGCCTGTCTTCCACTGTGTCAGTGATCAAACCAGCCAATCAAAGGTCACGCTCGTCACAGCTTGCGGGTGCACATTTGCACATGCAGAGCAGAAATGGTCCCTTGCAAGGATGCGTTTCTGCTTGTGGATACTGTTCTGTGCGCTTGTATCACTGTGCGTGCCTGGTTTTTATGTGTGCAGATTTTGAAGTTAATTAAAAGCCATAATCCAGCTTCAACAGCTCCAGGACTGCAGCAAGACACAGATACACACCATCAGCAGGAATGGGAGGTTCTGACTGTGCCACACAGTGAGGACATTAACAAGCTCACGCACTGCATTACAGGTTACATTAACTTCTGTGTGGACAATGTCATCCCTACCCTTAAAGTACAGTGTTTCATGGATTACTAGAGATATAAAGGCCCCCCTTAATGACAAGACTAGGTCAAAACCTAGTATATGGCTGGACCATGTTTGTTATAGGAATAGTCAGTGGTAGTGTCTATAATATAAATTCCTGGATATTAAATGTTCATCTGCAATTTTCTGTAGTGGTCCCAGTAATATCTGTTGTTAAAGTACACTGAAGTAGCATATCACATGACATGGTTAAGCAACATTTGAGTAAAAAAAATGTTGTAAATGTAAATGCAGTGATTGTTATTTGGGGTGCTTAAACTGTGCGCTCTCCCTCATGCCTCCTGGTGCATGGAGAGCTATTTTCTCTCTGCAAGATTGCACTGTTTGTCCCAGTTTGGATGCAGCCGAAGCAGCACGAACCAACGTTGGAGGTTTCTCATGTGCAGCAGTCCCAGGCCCACCACCGGGTGAGCTGCCGATATCATCCCAAGGAGTGACATGATGCTCCCCACTGGCACCGAGGCTGTGGACCACACGCGTCGGGTCAGCTGCAACAGCGTCTCCACACACTCCTCCGACAGTTGTGCAATTATGGCGTGTGAGTCCAGGTGCAGAACAAGGTAGGGCATCTGCTGGCTCAGCTGCAGGGTGTTTGTTATAGGCCCAAGTAACCTGGACAGAAAGGATACATATAGAGCAGATAGGAGCAAGTGGTGTTGCCGTACCTAGCTGTCCACAACGGGGGACCTGCTTGCACATGCGCAATTCACATCCCCTGTTGATTCAGCCCTCAGGAGTAATTTGGGGTTCAGTATCTTGCCCAAGGACACTTTGACATGTGGACTAGAGGAGCTGGGAATCAAACTGCCGATCTTCTCGCTCTACCTCCTGAGCAACAGCAACCCCAACTAGTTTGCTGTTAGTTTAGCGGATAAACTAGCAACAGACTACAGTAAACAGTAAAATGTGTTTATGTACCAAGCAAAAGAACCACAGGTATTGCTCCATGAATTCAGTTATTAAGTCACTTTTGTCTTCATTAAAAAAAAAAAAAACTTTTTAAAAAACTTTTTTTAATTGAACAATTTAAATTTACAAACTCAAGAAGGGTACAATAGCTTGCATAAAAGGGGAAATACAAGCTAGAAATATACTGTTATACATGTATATACTGTATACACCTATAAATATGGTTAGTATATTTATACATACTCACATGCATTTCATAATATAATCAATAAAAAGAAAAAGAGAAAAAATAACATTTAAGTACTTGAGGAGTTGACGAAAAAACAAAATGTAAATTTAAGGTATTTGAGCAACACTTAATTGTAATGGCTCTATTATTCGACAGGGTGGAGCCATGCTGTGGGAAATTGTGGGTGAATATAATTCTCCAGTAATGGAATATCACCTTGATAGGCAGTTTAGAAATCTCAAAATCACAACTCAACAAAACTTCCAACTGTCCAACTTTCTGGAATAAACATTTTGGTTCATGAAACCATAAAGGGTCAGGCTGTTCTTTCTGTTAAACTCAACTCTAACGTGGTTTGTCCAAGTGGCGTTGCCGTACCTAGCTGTCCAAGATGGCAGACCCGCTCGCGCACACATCGACGGTTGACTCAGATCTCAGATCGTGTAGTGACAGTGACAGTACCTACACCGGCTGCCTCTGAGCTTCTCCATGACACAGAAACACGGCTGCACCTGTTTATTGTACTGACGATATATCATATAAATATAAATGACTGCTGACAGTTTACTTTTATCATTGCTTTGTTTTGGCCAACACAAAGATGAAACAGACAGCTGAGCAGTTAGAGACGCTTCAGGCTGTGACGTCTCTGTGCAGTTTGAGTGACGTAATCGATGGGTGTCAGGTGACAAAACAGAAAGAGAGAGACGAGACTTCCCAGAGCTGCGGTACTGACAGCGGAATAAAAACCAGCGGAAAGCAGAAGTTTTATTTGAAATAATCTGCGTGAAGGAAGGTAAGAGTTGATAAAACACGAGCTAACCGGCTAATAGCCGGCTAACAAGCTAACAGTCTGCTAACAAGCTAACAGTCTGCTAACAGGCTAACAGCCTGCTAACAGGCTAACAGCCTGCTAACAGGCTAACAGCCTGCTAACAGGCTAACAGCCTGCTAACAGTGAGAGGAAACAATGTCATCTGATAGTTAAACTCTCTGAAAAGTAACCGGAGTCTGGCAGAAACACTGCAACAGGATTTAACTCCCAAGAACTGAAGACAGTTCAGGTTTAGAGCATTTTCTTCCAGTTAAAACTGGCAGAAAATGAATGGAGTCTGGCACGTAAACACTACAAGAATGTGTAAATAAATACTACAGTAAAGTGTGAATAAATGCTACAGATAACTATCGATGATGTATTGATTATTGATCTGTTTTTTGGCAGTATGGAGGATGTATTTCTTATTGTATTGATGACGTACTGATTACTGATTTATTATTTTCTTGCAGTATGGAGGATGTATTAATGATGTATTGATTATAGATCTGTTTTTCTGGCAGTATGGAGGATGTATTGATGACATATTGATTATTGATTGGTTTTTCAGGCAGTATGGAGGATGTATTGATGATGTATTGATTATTGGTCTGTTTTTCTGGCAGTATGGAGGATGTATTGATGACATTGATTGTTGATTGGTTTTTCTGGCAGTATGGAGGATGATGAACTTCCGTCAGAGGATGGGCTGGGTGGGCGTGGCTCTCTACCTGCTGCTCAGCGTGTTGTTGGTGTATTACGTGTTTGAGGTTCAGCGATTCAGTTTGGAACACGTGCAGAGAGGTGCGGCCGGCCCGTCAGCTCCACCCCTCGCTGTCAGCTGGAGTCAGAGCATTGGTGCCCGCTTGCCACCACTTCCTGCTTGGATATGGGCGTCGGTCTTCCTGCTGCCATACCTGCAGCTCTTTCTCTTCCTGTTCTCATGTACAAGAGCGGACCCTCGCGCCATTGGTTACTGTGTCCTACCTGTCTGCCTCGCCCTGCTCTGCAGCCGCCGCCATGCTGTTGGCAAGCTGTCCAATCACAGCAGCCCACCACTCATAGACACATAGAAGGGCAGGGCCAATGCAGGACGTCACCAGAAGACTAACTGAACTGTTTGTTGTTTGTGATGTCACCTGTGTGCCTTTTGACAGATTTAAAACCCACCGCTCCGCCTGACCAGGACCTGGTGTCGAACTGCCCTGAGCGTGGACTGTCAGGATCAACAAATACAAACCTTTTTGTAAAAACAAACAGAGAATCCTGTACTGTGATTGGCTGAAGGATAGCTGTGTGTCTAACTGAAGCACCGCTACTGTTGCTATGGTAACTGGCACCTAAACTGTTGATCGAGCCAATCAGTGAATAGCATTCTCTGTGACTATGGTACTTAATTAGCTACTTTCCTGTGTTTAATATCATGAGTCACATGACATACACTGGTTACCATGACAACTTTATTATGTCAATAAAATGAAAGAAAAAACAATGTGAAGTTTTACACTTTAAGATTGTAACTCTTTTAGAAAGTGAAAGTTTTATTTTACAGAAGTGATGTAGAGAGATGGAGACCTCACCTGTCCCATCCTGACCGTACCTGACCTCACCTATTCCCTCATGACCTCACCTGACCGTACCGGATCTCACCTGTCCCTTCCTGACTGCACCTGTCTGTGTCAGACTGTTACAGACATTTAAAAATCAGGTTTTATTTTTAGTCTTTACCTGAAGCAACATTTCAGACACACCTGAAGCTGTTTTATGTACTTTCTACTGAATTTAGGTCAGGGTCAATATCCTGACTGATTTCAGGTAATCTGTCCTCAGGTATTTCAGGTATTTCAGGTGTCCTCAGGTATTTCAGGTGTTGCAGGTGTCCTCAGGTATTTCAGGTGTTGCAGGTGTCCTCAGGTATTTCAGGTGTCCTCAGGTATTTCAGGTCTTGGATCTTTTAGCTGGAGGATGTAGTTCAGAGTTTTGGGGAACCTCTGGATCCTCATCTTCGTCATCACTGTCCTCATCTTCCTCACCTGCAGCAGGTAAAACACAGGTTTGTCAGGAATCTGCTGTGGACTGTACCTCTGACAGGTAACAGGTGAGTTGTTCAGTCCTTCATATCTAACCACTTAATTTAACTGAAACACGTGCATGTTTTCATTTAATAATCATTATTGATGAGACGTAATGTTTGATTTAATAATCATTATTGATTACGTGTTTGATTTAATCATTTTTTATTTCAAACTGTCAACATATATACAGTATCAAAACATCAGAATCACCAACAAATGGACTTAACATTGAGAGAACAAGGAAAAGCAGTGTCAAACAGAAAAAGACAACAAATGAAATAAAACTATTGTAAAATAAAGAAATGAAGCAGAAATAAAGATGTGAGTGTATGACAATATGTTCACTTAAAAACTTTAAAAGTATTGCATACATTCATTGTTTTGATTGCTTTTTTATTTTGTGAGGAAGAAATTGTCGAAATGCAAAGAATTGAGGTTTTTAAGTAAAATTATATTAAGGAAAAATGCATTATTGTCTGTCACTATAATCATAGAAACCAAATATAATATTTCTATAGTAAAAAGTAAAATCTGAGAAAATGTCAACTATAAAATTATTTACATCTTTCCACAGTTCATATGTAATTTCATAAGACCAAAAGAAATGGGTCAAGTTTCAGGATGTAATTCACAGAAAGAACTTTTTATATCTGTCACTCTTTTGTAAGAAATGTTTTACTGGATAGAATCTGTGGATCAATTTCAATGAAACTTCTTTTACCTCATTTGTTAGAAGGAACTTGTGGTAAGGACCAAACTTTTTTCCAGTCAATATTACTAACAAAATTACTCCAATAAAATGTTGCTGTAGGAATAGAAACCATGTTGTCCTGAAACAAGGACAACATGGAGTTAATACCTCTATTAAAATAAAAACAATCTTTACCTACTGGAGACTGAGTTGGGTCAGGGGGCGACACTGACAAGGGCAGAGTGGGCAACATTCCTAAATGTACCTGGGGAGAAATTCTGAGTAGTTGTAGAAGCCCTTCTTTATTAAACAACGGACTCACTAATATAATACCATGGTTAAACCATTTATCATAGAATAATAACTTGTTCTTATATATAATATTACAGTTGTTCCAAATATAACATCTCTGTGAAGAGAAATTGTGCTTGTAAATCAGCGCCCATGCCAAAATAACCTGTTGTTTGGTTTAATCATTCTTATTCTTCTTATTGAGTAGACGCGCTGCTAAGATTGTCACGTTAAGGAGCTCACCTGTGCATGCTCCTCGGGTTTTTTCCCGCTCCACCAGTTCGCTGAGAAGCCGCGAGACGTTCGGGCTCAGCTCGAGAATCCCGCGGATCAGAGAACTCAGATGATTTTCTACTTTAACGCTGATTTTCTCTGTTTGTCCGTTTCTGAACCGCAGCTCCGCCAACACCGCAGCGTCCGCCATCTTCAGCACGCACTCCCTGGTGTCGTCAGCACGCACTGCCTGGTGTCGTCAGCACCATGGATGTATTACCAACGGCTCTTAAGGGATCTCTCTTTCAGAGGCAGAGTATTGATTACCGAGGCAGACTGACGTATGCAGCTTTGGCTCTGCAACTTGATAACAAACTACTAAAAGACGTCAGTTTCATATGGAAAATAATCAATCACTTGAAGAAAACAGTTCTCATTAATTCTTATGAAAATGGGCTAAATTTCTGTATATTTAATATATATAAATTGTAAAATACATTTAATTGGCTAAAGCAACTTTTCAGAAACCCTACCTCCATTTGGAATATTATATCTCCATATATTATCTAAGCTGGGTGGATTAAACTTTTTTCTTGTTTGTAACTATGATATTGATAAAAAATGTCTGTTTTTCATCGCCAGGCTTGTCATAGTCTCTCATCTGCAAACACAATGTTTCACCTCATAACTACTTTATATGGAATAACAAGGATATTTGATATAAACACAAATCTCTCTTTATGGAATATTGGTTTCACAATAATATTGTGTTGTTAGATCAGTTATTTAATAGGGATGGTCTCTCTTTAATTATGAAGGTTTTCTGTCAGAATATAATATCCCTGTAACACCTGCACATTACGTAAAAGTCTTTGGTGCGATAAGCTCTGGAGTCTGTATGCTGTTTAAATTTCATCTCTCTGTATCTCTGTTACTTCTGTTATCTCTCTATGTCATCTCCAAGATACACTCTCATAGGCAAACTTTGTTTTTCCAGTTATTCTGGTAATAACAACAGATCTATAAGAGCTCTGCATTACCATATGTGATTTCATACTGGAATCAGTTTGTGGATGATCTGGTATGGAAGAAGGCCTGGCTTCTACCTAATCAATACTAAATCACCAATAAATTTAAGGAAATTTAATCTAAACTCATTCATAAATTCTATCCAACTAAAAACTATGTTAAAAAAGATTTAAGAGAGATATTGATGTGAATTGTAGTTTCTGTTATAGATGTCCAGTAACTGTTGTGCATTTATTTTGGCATTGCCCATTGCCTTTGTGCTTCATTTGTGAAAATATTGATGAAAGTTTTACTTTACTTTGGAAGAATGTATTGTTTGGCCTGGAAAATAATACACAGAAAAATAGTTGTGTGTACATGATAAATCTTATTTTTATAATGGCCAAATTCCATATCCATAAATGTGAATTTACAGGTAAAAAAACATGCTTTATTGCCTTTGGCAAAGAGTTCAAACAATACATGTATTAAACCTAACATATTCTAAAACAAAAAGCAATTAAAACATTAACAGCTTGTGCTGTGTTAAAAATGCTCATATAGACCTCTATCTTTTTTTTAAACTTTTATTATGTGTACCCTTTTGTACAAGTTATTTTTGTTAATACAAAAAAAAAAACATGTTTCTTCTATGGTTCAGAAAGACCTGCAGGGTTTTGTCCATTTTAAAAAACTATCAGCAAAATACCCTGTTAGAGATTTTCTTCATAAAATATTTAAATTTGAAGTAGATCCTTTCATCTTTTGTTCTTCAGAGGCTGAAACCACTGACCATCTATTTTTTAAATGCTCATACACTAATTTGTTTTGGACCAATCTTCATAATTGGCTGTTATTAAAAATACATACCTCCATTTACTTATACTGACATTATTTATTTTATGGACAAAATGGATGCAGAAATTTCAGATCCTGTTAATCTTGTAAATATCATATACATACTTGTAAGTGGAATGGCACTTCCTTTTTTCACCGTGTTCATGTATACTTTTGCCAACTACTATAAGTCACTGAAAAATATGGAAAAAATGAATAGAAGGCTAAAATGTTGTATACATCTGTATTTTGCTTTTTTTTGCTGTTGTTTGGTTTGCAAAGAATATTTATTTTCTCTTGATATTTGGTATAATGATACCTCTTTGTGTGTTATGTTACCTGAATGTATTGTAGCTATTCTCAGTCTTGTTCTGTATATTTTCCTTGTGCATAATAAAAAAAGAAATATCTACAGGGGTTGCTATCTTAACGTCTCCATCACATTAACATTATTGAAGTTAAAATGTATAAAGTCGGTTAGTTTTGTTTTCTTCAGTTTTTCAGATTATTTCTGTTTTTAAACTCAGTGACCTCTGACCCAGAAGTGACCTCTAACCCCAGAGTGGCGCCAAATACGATCTGCGGAAGTAAACCGGACGTTGTCATCAGAGCTAGCAGCAGCAGCTAGCGGTCTGACAACAAACATCAGACGGAGCTGAATATTGATTATTATTAATCGGTTTATTGGCTGGTATACAGTCAGAGCAGACGGCGGGAAACAGATCTGGTTTGACTCGGTAAGTTTAACCACACGGCTAACACAGGTAGCATTAGCACGCAGCGGATTCACATATATGTAAGCTGCGGAAGCTAACTGTGGCTAATGGAAACTAACTGGCTAGCTGAAGCTAACGCTGTAAACAGTTTGATTGTTTTCGAACTATCGGCAGCTGATCAGACTAATCGATGAGCTGATTAAAACTGTGTGATCATCAGCTGCCCACAGGCGGACACACAGTATACACACAACATATACACAATACAGTATATACACGATATATACACAATATACACTCAGTATGCGTAAAGTATCTACACAGTATCGGGGGGGGGGGGGGGGGGGGGGGATGAAATCCGTTTTATTTTTTCCCCAATTCTGTGTTCTCCGTTGTAATTTTTCTGAATTTAGTTGTACGATTTAAGCACATTTTGTCATCAGAGAGTCTCATCATGTGGTGGATGAATAATATTTCAGCAGTTCAATAAGAAAGTATTCAAAATGTTATCATACATTGATGAAATGAATATATATCAATGAATTTGTAATGATGTAACACAACATTGCATTAATTTTTAATCAAAGAAAGTGCTTGAATACACAGCTCACTCAGACTCACACATGAAGAGGTGAAGCAGGTCAGCACTGTGGCCTGAAGTTATCCTTCACGTTTGTGAGTGATCACACTGTGCCATAACAAATAATAATCACAAAATAACATTAGTCAAACAGGCTGATAGTGAAGGATTTGAACTGTGATTTGCTCATCCTCCCAAAGTCAGAGTGAAGTCACCAGCCAGCTGTAGGTACAGTATGTTAGGATTTTATCTCTATCTTATCCATACTCTCATCAGTCCAGTTCTACTGCTTCTTTTTCATTAGTAAAGAACTGGGGCATTTTGAACTATTATTTTAAAAAGAATAAATTCAGAACAGGATTATGATTTATTTTAAATACAACTAAATATTGTGTCTAGAGCAGCAACAGTAAAAGTCACTATACACTCAATAATATCTCACTGGAAACTAATCTAACTTGTCAGTAAAATGGATAATATTCCTGACATCAAAATACTGAGTGAAGTTTAGAAAGAAAGAACACACATCAGTCAGTATCAGTCCTTCCTCCTGTCCTCTTCCTCCTTCCTCTGCTGTTGGTGGGGGGAAGGGCTGCTTTGTCTCAGCCAGCTGTCTGTCTGTCTGTCTCTGAGTCTGTCTCTCGGTCAGTCTGTCTTTCGGTCGGTTGATGTGTCTGTCGGTCAGTCAGTTGATCGACTCCACATTTGCCGAGTGTATGGCTGGAGACACGATACGTTTAATATTAATAAACTTTGAATAAAGCAGCAATCAGCAAGCCACTCCGCTCTGTGCAGGGGCAGGACGGAGCCTCTGAAGCTCCGTCTTCAGGCCTCTGAAGCTCCGTCAGGCGACTGACTCCTGCATGTCAGAGAGCAGAGATGAGACGTGACACGAGTCAGAGAAAAGTGCTTGAAAGAGGGAGAAGTAGACAGCGAAAACTGAGCTTTTGATCAAGAATGGACACTCTTACCCCAAATCTAGACAGAAAGTGTAGCGTTAGCAGCATGTTTAGCAGATCAGCAGAGTGACTACACAGGAGGTGTTCAGGTACATTGTTGAGTGTAGGTCACCCATGTTTTGGATACGCTCAGAGCCCAGTACATAATTACTGTAGTTATGTGCGTAAAAAACAAACAGCATAAAACAAAATACTTTTAAGGGCAGTTCAAAACCAGTTTATTTCATATGTTCTGAGACCATGGCGATTGTGAAGCGCCACTACAGACAAAGCACAAATCTTTGGAGCAAACATCCCCACTGAAATCCAACCTGAAGGCACAGAAAATAAACGATCTAAGAGTCCAATATGATCGATCCACTAGAATGCACATTATTTTATTTTTAAATGTAGCCCTTATTTTACTTGAAAGGAGAAAAGAACATTTATGTACTATTAGAGAACTTATTATTTATAACATCTATGTATAATAGTTAGTTTCTTTCATGTTGTTGCTGTATACACTCATTCACACCTCACATCAACTGTATTCATTTTTCTATGCATTAAAACCACAATTGGCCAACAGGCACCTTTTGAACGGGCACTGCACTAGTTTGCCAAATTGTAAAATACGTGGCAAACTAAGATAAACTACATAGAGACAGATTTTGTTTTAGCTTGTTCATAACAATTCGCTATTAGCCAAGCTAGCGTGCTGTGTTTATGTAAAACATGCTGGTAGTAGATTGGAGACTGTGGACAAAGCAGATGAAAATATCTCTTTTCTGCTTGTTGAACAGGTGGTTTGATAAAGTACTGTTATTTTTTACTCGCAAAGCTTTTAGTGCACTTACAGTAACGAGCGTAGTTGTCGTCAACTTCAATAAAATCTTCACTTCTCAGGGCACTTTTCACATAGAGCAGGTCAGACTGTACTCTTTAATTTACAGAGACCAACATTCCTCCATGAGCAGCACTTGGTGACAGCAGCAAGGAACCGGCTCTAGGTGGGCGCCATCTGCCTCGACCAGTTGGGTTGAGAAAGAGAAGGAGGGAGGGGGAGAGAGACACAGAGAAGCTCAGCAACAACAATGATAACAATAACAACAATTACTATAATAGAGATATGACTAGTAATAATAATAGCAGGTGTGGTCGTCAAGCAGGACCATGGCAGTATGGGTTCCCTGCAGCCACGGTCCTCAAAAGTTCACTGTCCATAACTAGGGGGTCCATGACCCTGATCCAAAGGAACCTGTGAGATGAGAAAGCATAAATCTCTGGGGAAGAAGTCAAGTTAGTAACATGCATTAATGATACATGAATGTGTACAAATGGAGAGGAGGAGAGAGGAGCTTAGTGCATCATGGGAAGTCCCCCGGCAGTCTAGGCCTATAGCAGCATAACTAAGGGCCGGTCCAAGGCGAGCCTACCCGGCCCTAACTATAAGCTTTATCAAAAAGGAAAGTTTAAGCCTACTCTTAAACATAGAGAGGGTGTCTGCCCCCCGGACTGAATCTGGAAGATGGTTCCACAGGCGAGGAGCCTGATAGCTGAAGGCTCTGCCTCCCATTCTACTTTTGGAGACTCTAGGAACCACAAGTAAGCTGCATTCTGGGAGCGCAGTGTTCTAGTGGGGTAATAAGGTACTATGAGCTCTTTAAGATGGTGTCTGACCATTAAGAGCTTTGTAGGTGAGGAGAAAGATTTTAAACTCTATTCTGAATTTGACAGGAAGCCAATGCAGAGAAGCTAAAATGTGAGAATTATGATCTCTTTTCCTAGTTTTTGTCAGTACACATGCAGCTGCATTCTGGACCAGCTGGAGAGTCTTTAGAGACTTGTTAGGGCAGCCTGATAATAAGGAATTACAATAATCCAACCTTGAAGTAACAAATGCGTTACTAGTTTTTCTGCATCTTTTTGAGACAGGATGCCTGATTTTTGCTACATTATGCAAGTAAAAAAAAGGCAGTCCTTGAAGTTTGTTTCATGTGGAAGTTAAAGCTGGAGACTTTTGTCTCCCCCTTTTGGTAATGAGAGTAAAGGGGGCGCTCGGCTGTGATTGGCTGACACAGGCATGCAGCATGCTCTCATGCGCACCCTGACAGACACACAGAGTGCTGATAAAAACTGATATGTTTTGACGGTCCACCGGACAGTACACCACTGGCCATAACCAAGTGTTGCGGATGTAAAACGGTGGATAAATTGTTTTGAGCCGCACATCGCCTGCAAAATTACTTGTTTCACTGTCAGAATTTGATCCATTAGGTCCGATAACATTTGTAGTCTGTAAGTCTAGAGGAGCCAAACAGCCAGTGCAGGAATGTCATGCCCGACATGGGATTTAAAAATAGAGATGCACTGATTGCAATTTTCTTGGCCTTCTCTGATTTCCTTTTTTTTTTTTTTTTTTTTTTTAAAGTCTGACCTGCTGACCTGATTCCGATTTTCTTTCTTTATAAGAATTTAATAAGTGCCAGATTTTCTTCCTTTCTTTATATATTTTCTTTCTTTCTAAGAACTATAATTGACAGCATACACAAACATTTTTGTAACTTTTCTTTAATGGAATATTGAAATTCAATTGTATGTTCTTCAACTATTTAAATAAGTTATAGTTTTCTTCTTGAAATTGGGTGATGGTTTTTAAGTGTCTGATTAAGTTAGTTGTTCTCATTGTTTTCAAGGTTTATTCTGTTTACACGGCTTATTCTGGACTGGCTTTGTGTCTTCTTCCTTCACGCTGAAGAACTTCCACACGCCATCTTGTGTGTGTTTGGCTGTAGGTCATCCAGCTTTTTATGTCCTTAAGGCATGCTTTGAGTTCAGTTAACTGATTGGTTTCATCTAACTCTATTGATAAATATAATTGGGTCTCATCAAACGGCAACCTCTGGAGCTGAAAAATGAAGCCAATGCGGAAGTGCCAAAAACTGCAGTTCCTTGAATGGCCACTTGTGGCTGACAATCCCCATCGACCCCCATGTTAAAATGCCCAACTTTACTGCAGAAATAAACATGTTTACAGCCTGGTACAAAAAACAGTTTTGGTCTCTATATCTAATTTCCCCGTTCATGACAACTGTACGGGGGTGAATTTTTATATAACTCCTCCATTTACATTTTATTAAGGTGTAAAGTTATGCATAATTAAGGGCGTGGTCACTTTGAGTGACAGGTGGGTGCCATCACAGGCAAGTTGCTACAACGGCGACAATGTTGGTTAGGTAACGTAAGCACGGCATAACCCCAAATTCATAGAGTATAGGTGCAGCTGTAGCCATGGCTATTTCAGTTTGTTTTCAGTGCATGAAAGTTAATTGTAACATTTTGGTCGCCCAAAAAATTCTTGTTCGGTGGTTGGTTGTACTAAAAGAGCCTCTAAGGAGTCGGATGTTCACTTTTTACATTAAGTATATTTTGTTTTAATGGTTTTAAGCCTGTTTTTCACTAGCAAAAATTAGCGTTAGCATTATCACAGTTAATCATAGACTGTAAATGCACCATCCTAACCAAACTAGCAGCTAGCGTAAGGGTCAGCTCCACCCTCTCATCCAATATGGTCACTTCTGGCTCCAAAACTCCCAAGATGGCAACGGTCAAAATGCAAACTTAAATTGGGAGTCCACAAACCAATGGGTGACATCATGGTGGCTACGTCCATTATTTTTTACAGTCTATGGGTATCATCTGCATAACAATTAAAATTTATGGAGTATTTCATAATAATATTACCTAAAGGAATCATATATAAGGTGAATAGTATTGGTCCAAACACAGAACCTTGTGGAACTCCATGTCTAACTTTTGTGTGCATGGAGGATTCATCGTTAACGTGTACAAACTGAAAACGATCTGATAAATAGGATTTAAACCAGCTTAATGCAGTTCCTTTAATACCAATTAAATGTTCCAGTCTCTGTAACAGGATGTGATGGTCAATGGTGTCAAATGCAGCACTAAGATCTAACAAGACAAGTACAGAGAGAAGTCCTTTGTCTGATGCAGTTAGGAGGTAATTCGTAACTTTCACCAGTGCTGTCTCTGTGCTATGATGCTCTAAAACCTGACTGAAAATCCTCAAATAAACTATTGTTATGTAGAAAGTCACACAACTGATTGGCAACTGTTTTCTCAATGATCTTAGAGAGAAAGGGAAGGTTAGATATAGGTCTATAGTTGGTTAAAACACCTGAATCCAGAGTAGGCTTCTTAAGAAGAGGTTTAATTATAGCTACTTTAAAGGACTGTGGTACATAGCCTGTTACTAAAGACAGATTGATCATATCTAGTAAAGAAGTGCTAACTAAGGGTAAGACTTCCTTAAGCAGCCTAGTTGGGATGGAGTCTAAGAGACAGGTTGATGGTTTAGATGAAGAAATCATAAAAGGTAGTCAAGGAAGGTCGATTTGAGAAAAACAGTCTAAATATTTATCAGGTTTTACAGCTGTTTCTAAGGTTCCTGAGTTTGAGGGTGAATCAGTGTCTGTTGAGGGCAGGGGGTGATGAATTTTGTCTCTAATAGTTAGAATTTTATCATTAGAGAAGCTCATGAAGTCATTACTGCTGAGAGCTATAGGAATACATGGATCAATAGAGTTATGACTCTATGTTTTAAGATTATCTTGGCAGACTCAATGAGATTCTTCCAGTTTGGTGGAACCAAATCCTTTCAAAATTTTCATGATGTTTGCTTTAATTTTGAAGACATTTTTGTCCAATGGCGTGTAGTCCAGTAATAGGAATTCAAAAGTTATTAAGTATGGTCAGTTACGGTCTGATAAAATAAGATTTTGTGGAAAAACTATTAAATGTTCAATTTTGATGCCATAAGTCAGAACAAGGTCGAGGGTGTGGTTAAGACAGTGAGTGGGTTTATTTACACTCATTTAGACTAACATTCTTCATGACACAGCCAGGTTTCAATAAGACAAAATAAATCAATATGATAATCTGAGATTAGATCGTTTATTAATACATCTTTAGATGACAGAGATCTAATGTTTAAGAGTCCACATTTAATTCTTTTATTTTGTTGTACTATTGAGGTGGTGGTGTTAATTTTTATTAGATTTTTATAAAAGAATTCTCTTTTGTTTACTTTAGATTTAATTGGTTTAAATGATTTGAGTGGTCGGGGGACAGGCACAGTTTCTATGTAGTTTTGGGTGGGTAACTGCTCTAATGGAAGCGCAGAGAAGCGTGTAGGACTGCAGCTCTGCCTCCTGGTCTCAACTCTGGGTTGTCATGGTTTTGGTCTAATAAACTCAGCCATATTTCTAGATATGAGAGCAGCTCCATGCAAACTGGGATGAATGCTATCTCTCCAAATCAGACCAGGTCTTCCCCAAAAAGTCCGCCAATTGTCTATGAAGCCCACATCGTTTTCTGGACACCACCTCGACAACCAGCGGTTGAATGATGACATGCGGCTATACATGTTAGTGCTGTCAGTCTTCCTCTATAAGCCAATTTGAATTTCATTCCTTATTATTTTTAATATTATATTTGATTTTTAATGCTCAAATTTAGCCTATTATTAATATTTACTATGTACCACTGTATACACATCCTTATGCATTGCCATCTACCGTGCAGATGTCCTAGAATAGGAAAGAGAAGGGAGAGTGGAAGTTGCCTGAACACATCCTCTTCTGCACCACTATATGTCAGCTCTACCGCAGAAGACAACTCACCACTATTCTCAGTAGGCTAGGTCACTGTGAAACCTATGACTTCGGCTTAGAACTTTACACAGTGCTGGTCAAGGCTCTTGATGAGGTTTCCACCTCCCTCACTATCCAAATTTTTATCGGCAAAGGCAACAATGTGTTTCATCTCAAGTGGGACAATGTGAATAAAATAACGACAAACATCCATGGCTCAAAAATCGTGAACAGCACTGCTGGGGTCATGATACAGGACGTGAAACTTGGATTTGATGCCACCAACCAAGATCAACGGATGCTCTCTCTCTACAAGCAGAACAAGACACACTCTCTGAAGGCACATCTATAGTTGAGTTGGGCCCAAATTTCCTGAGGCAGCAGTGTTCACGCCACCCACTGTAAACAGTGAAGTTTACTCAAAGTACATCCAAGAGTATCATGTCTGGTTATTTGTGCGGGTGGTGGGGAGCAGTAGAGAGAAGCAACTTGTCCCAGGGTTTAGTGGCTTCATCTCAGGTACCGGTGACAAGCCCTCCCCAAAATCAACCATCATCTGTTTCACCCCCAATCAACCAGCCTTTCACTGAGTACTCAGTCATCAAGGAGCTGTCCTCAACACCTTCAACCTTGGTGGCTGCATGAAGGCCTTCCCTCTCATTCGTAAATTCCCAGACAAGTACAAGAAGCATGTGGTCACCCCAGGGCCATTCCACACCGGGCTCGGGCTACTCTGAAACCCTCATTGAGGCTGGATTCATCACCAGTGGCTGCCTGGTGAGTGTGCTGAAGGGAAAGGCTTCTGCTAAAGCCCCAGTCTGTCTGACAAGTCAGTGAAGCCATGGAACGGAAGAGATTGACTATGAAGAGCTTCTTAATGATGATGACTAAATATACAGCAGCACAATGGAAAAAAAAACAAAACAATGCTACCACTTCTGTAGCTTGTTCTGTCATGTAAGATTAAAGTAGTAGTGGAACATTTTCCTTGTTATTTTGACTTATTTAACTCATATTTTGTTATTTTTCCCTAATCACTGTCAGTTTTAGTTGATTCCAGAGTTTGCATAACAGACTTGTTAAAATCATGACACTAACCCTGTCAATCATTTACTTTTACACAGAAATATGGGGTCATTTATCTCTGTATGATGTCTAGTTCAAAAGTTATGTGGATTTTCAATTTTTATCAGAAATGTAAGATGGCCACCAAACGGACCCTTGGGACAATATTTTGAAAACATCAACTGGAAATGAGACAATACAGTTACCAGGGGGGTAGGGTGAGACACAGACAGCAGAGGACAGAACAGAAGCAGCGCACCTGTAAATGACAGCAAACGCAATCGAGACTCTCAGCAGAGTTTTCTCCTGTTCATGTGGTTTAGACACTGAGTCTTACAATGAAAACAAAACCCTGATTTTCATAAATTACATCCACATTTTGGCAAATTCCACGGTGTGTGTATGTGTCTGTGTGTTTGTGTACTTGGGTGTGTTTGATTGTGTGTGGTGTTTTTTTTTTTTGCCCAGGTGGTGACGGGTGATGATGTCAGAGGAGCAGACAGAGCAGACGGTGTCTCTGGTGGACGTCCTGGAGGAAGATGAGGAGTTGGAGGAAGAAGCTTCAGCTGTGTTGGCAGGAAGTGACTCCGATCACTGCTCATACCCCCAGGTTACTGTTTATATATACTATATATTATATATACTGTATACTTATATACTGTATATATTCAATTCAATTTTATTTATATAGCGCCAAATCACAACAAACGTTATCTCAGGGCACTTTACACATAGAGCAGGTTGAGACCGTACTCATTTATTTAGAGACCCAACAATTCCCCCCATGAGCAGCACTTGGCGACAGCGGCAAGGGAAAAACTCCCCTTTAACAGGAAGAAACCTCAAGCAGAACCGGGCTCTAGGTGGGCGCCGTCTGCCTCGACCAGCTGGGTTTACAGAGAAAGAAGGAGGGAGGGGGCGAGGGGGTGGGGTGGAGAGAGACACAGAGAAGCATAATAACAACAATAACCATAACAACAATAATAGAAGTAGAGCTATGACTTTATAATAATACTAGCAATAATAGCAGTAGCAGAAATGAAAGCAGGACATCCGCAGGACATCCACAGGACCACGCCACAGTCCCCACGGCCATGGCCCACCGTTCAGGCACTGGATCTTCCTGTGAGACGAGAAAATACAGAGACTCCGGGGAAGAAGTCAAGTTAGTAACATGCATCAATGGTACATGAAAGCATTTAAATGGAGAGGAGGAGGAGGAGAAGAGAGGAGCTCAGTGCATCATGGGAAGTCCCCCGGCAGTCTAGTCCTATAGCAGCATAACTAGGGGCTGGTCCATGGCGAGCCTGGCCGGCCCTAACTATAAGCTTTTTCAAAAAGGAAAGTTTTAAGCCTACTCTTAAACGTAGAGAGGGTGTCTGTCCCCCGGACTGAATCTGGAAGATGGTTCCACAGGAGAGGAGCCTGATAGCTGAAGGCTCTGCCTCCCATTCTACTTTTAGTTATTCTAGGAACCACAAGTAAGCCTGCATTCTGGGAGCGCAGTGTTCTAGTGGGGTAATAAGGTACTATGAGCTCTTTAAGATATAGTGGCGCCTGACCATTAAGAGCTTTATAAGTGAGGAGAAGTATTTTAAATTCTATTCTGGATTTTACCGGAAGCCAATGTAGCGAAAATCTCTTTTCCTAGTTTTTGTTAGTACACGTGCAGCTGCATTCTGGACCAGCTGGAGAGTCTTTAGAGACTTAGGGCAGCCTGACAGTAAAGAATTACAATCCAACCTAGAAGTAACAAATGCATGGACTAGTTTTTCTGCATCTTTTTGAGGCAGGATGTGCCTGATTTTTGCTATATTACGTAAGTAAAAAAAAAAGCAGTCAGAAATTTGTTTTATATGATGGCTGAAGGACATATCCTGATCAAAGATAACTCCCAGATTCCTTACGGTGGAGCTGGAGGCCAAGGTAATGCCATCCAGAGTAGCTATGTGATTAGATAATGTGTTTCTAAGGTGTTTAGGGCCAAGCACAATAATGTTTATCTGAGTTCAGTAGCAGAAAATTGGCATCCAGGTCTTTATGTCCTTAAGGCACACTTAAAGTTTAGTTAACTGATTTAATTCATCTGGCTTCATTGATAAATATAATTGGGTATCATCAGCGTAGCAAAGAAAATTTATGGAGTGTTTCCGAATAATATTACCTAAAGGAAGCATATATAAGATGAACAGTATTGGTCCAAACACAGAACCTTGTGGAACTCCGTGTCTAACTTTTGCGTGGATGGAGGATTCATCGTTAACATGTACAAACTGAAGTCGATCTGAAAAATAGGATTTAAAGCAGCTTAATGCAGTTCCTTTAATACCAATTAAATGTTCCAGTCTCTTTAACAGGATGTGATGGTCAATGGTGTCGAATGCAGCACTAAGATCTAACAAGACAAGTACAGAGAGAAGTCCTTTGTCTGATGCAGTTAGGAGGTAATTCGTAACTTTCACCAGTGCTGTCTCTGTGCTATGATGCTCTAAATCCTGACTGAAAATCCTCAAATAAACTATTGTTATGTAGAAAGTCACATAACTGATTGGCGACTGTTTTCTCAAGGATCTTAGAGAGAAAGGGAAGATTAGATATAGGTCTATAGTTGGCTAAAACACCTGAATCCAGTGTAGGCTTCTTAAGAAGAGGTTTAATTACAGCTACTTTAAAGGACTGTGGTACATAGCCTGTTACTAGAGACAGATTGATCATATCTAGTAAAGAAGTGCTAACTAAAGGCAAGACTTCCTTAAGCAGCCTAGTTGGGATGGGGTCCAAGAGACAGGATGAAGGTTTAGAGGACAAAATCATTGAAATTAATTTACGAAGGTCGATTGGAGAGAAACAGTCTAAATATATATCGGGTTTTGCAGCTGTTTCTAAGGTTCCTGAATTGGAGTGAATCAGTGTCTGTTGAGGGCAGGAGGTGATGAATTTTGTCTCTAATAGAGCTGATAAAGGCATTACTGCTGAGAGCTATAGGAATACATGGATCAATAGAGTTATGACTCTTTGTCAGTCTGGCCAAAGTGCTGAAAAGGAACCGAGGGCTGTTTTTATTCTCCTCTATTAATGATGAGTAATAGGCAGCTCTGGCATTACAGAGGGCCTTCCTATATGTTAGTTGGGATGGGGTCCAAGACTAAATGAGATTCTTCCAGTTTGGTAGAATGCCAAATCCTTTCAAAATTTCGCGATGTTTGATTTAATAATTGACGGGTTTGGGAGTTATACCATGGAGCTAGCTTCTTATGTTTTATTATCTTCCTTTTTAAAGGGGCGATAGAGTCAAGTGTTGTTCGCAGTGAGTCTGCGGTACTATCAACAAGATTATCAGTTTCAGAGGGACTAAAGTTAGCATAAGACTCCTTTGTAGTATTGAGACATGGCACTGAATTTAGTACTAATGGATTCGCTTCTTTAAATTTAGCTACAGCACTATCAGAAAGACATCTAGTGAAGATGTTTTTGTCTAATGGCGTGTAGTCTATTAATAGGAATTCAAAAGTTATTAAGTAATGGTCTGATAAAATAGGATTTTGTGGAAAAACTATTAAATGTTCAATTTTAATGCCATAAGTCAGAACAAGGTCGAGGGTGTGGTTAAGACAGTGAGTGGGTTTATTTATCCACATGGATATTAAAGTCCCCTACTATAATTACTTTATCTGTACAAAGGACTAAGTTTGATTAAAACTCTGAGAAATCAGATAGAAATTCAGAGTACGGGCCAGGAGGGCGGTACACTATAACAAATAGAATTGGCTGTAAAGTTTTCCAGGTTGGGTGTGAAAGACTAAGAACGAGGCTTTCTAATGAGTTATAATTAAGTTTAGGTCGAGGGTTGATTATTAGGCTTGAGTTGAAAATGGCTGCAGCTCCACCTCCTCGGCTGGTGTCTCGAGGAATGTGAGTATTAATATGACTTGGAGGAGTGGATTCATTTAGACTAACATATTCTTCATGACACAGCCAGGTTTCAGTAAGACAAAATAAATCAATATGATAATCTGAGATTAGGTCGTTTACTAATACAGCTTTGGAAGACAGAGATCTAATGTTTAAAAGTCCACATTTAATTCTCCTATTTTGTTGCACTGTGACATTGGTGGTGTTAATTTCTATTAGATTTTTATGAATGAATCCTCTTCTGTTTACTTTAGAGTTAATTGATTTAAATGATTTGAGTGGTCGGGGGACAGACACAGTTTCTATGTAGTTTTGGGTGGGTAACTGCTCTAATGGAAGCACAGAGAAGCGTGTAGGACTGCAGCTCTGCCTCCTGGTCTCAACTCTGGATTGTCACGGTTTTGGTCTAATAAACTCAGCCATATTTCTAGATATGAGAGCTGCTCCATCCAAAGTGGGATGTATGCCGTCTCTCCTAATCAGACCAGGTCTTCCCCAAAAAGTCCGCCGGTTGTCTATGAAGCCCACATCGTTTGCTGGACACCACCTCGACAACCAGCGGTTGAATGATGACATGCGGCTATACATGTCATCACTGGTCAGATTTGGCAGGGGTTCAGAGAAAACTACAGAGTCCGACATAATCTTTGCATATGTACACACCGACTCAACATTAATTTTGGTGACCTCCGATTGGCGTAATCGACAGTCATTCCCGCCGACATGGATAACAATCTTACCATATTTACGATTATCTTTAGCCAGCAGTTTTAAATTAGATTCTATGTCGCCCGCTCTGGCCCCAGGAATGGATTTGACTATGGTCGCTGGTGTCGCTAACTTCACGTTTCTCACTATGGAGCTCCCAATAATCAGAGTTGGTTTCTCAGCAGGTGTGTCACTGAGTGGGGAGAACCTGTTTGAAACGTGAACTGGTTGGTGGTGAACCGCGGGCTTCTGCTTAGGACTATGCTTCCTTTGGACAGTCACCCAGCCGCCCTGGCTTCCCGGCTGCTCGGGAACCACCGGGGGAGTAGGAGCTATGCTAGGAGCTATGCTAGGTCGGCCCGCACCAGCTACTGGGGGCTGGCAAACTACATTAGCTAATGATTTGTTTTCCATGGTGCGGAGCCGCACTTCCAATTCTCTGAGCCTCGCCTCCACCACTGCAAATAAACTACATTTATTACATGTACTATTATCACTAAAGGAAAGAGGAAAGAGGAATAGCTAAACATATGACACACTGAGCAAGAGAGAGCGGGAGGGAGAGAGAAAACCATCGTTAACTGCTTAGCTATGTTATCTGCTAAGCTAAAACAGCAGAGCTAAAACAACTAACTACTATGGGATTAGCAAGAAAAGTCGCTAAAAGAAGGAGAGAGCTAGGAGTGCTTGTTCAGAACTAGCGTACGTTTAAATATACAGCAGGTATTTTATCCACAGTGATGAAGAATAGAGCAAAATTTAGCTAAGCTGAGGGCAGCAAAACATTATCAGTAAACACAGTCAACAACCGGAAGTGACACAATACGCTTACCGTAGCACGTCAGCACGTCCGTAGTCGAATCTTGACAAAAGATTATGCAGGTTACTGTTTATATAGTGTGTGTGTGTGTGTAATATAATCTCACAGTTTAGTGTTTACATATACTATACTGTATATTATATATACATATATATATATATTTATATATTATTTATATATATACTGTACAGACCACTAGTCAAGATACTTCTGTTTTACATTAGTTTTGAATGTAATACAATTTTTTTCATTACAAATGATAATATCAGCTCAACAATGTGAGTGAAAAGTTGAATCTTTGAAGAATGTCCATGAATTCTAGAATATCTCAGTATTGGGTTTGTCCTCCTTTTGCTTTACTGACAGCAGCACTCAAGCTGCATGGAGCTGTGTTATCACTCACTCACTGACTGAGACAGACAGACAGACCGCAGGTTAATGTTCATATACTGTGCGTGTATTAATGTATCCGTGTGTGTGTTGCAGGGCTACGTGAAGCGGCAGGCTCTGTATGCCTGTAACACCTGCACACCAAAGGGAGGCGAGGCAGCAGGCGTATGTTTGGCGTGTTCATACAAATGTCACGAAGGTCACGACCTGTTCGAGCTCTACACCAAGAGGTGAGGACTCACCTTTCACTTCATTATTTACCAAATAATCATTCATACGCTTTCATGTTTTCATGTGTCAGTGGTTTCATCAATCAATCACTTTATAGACATCTGTCACTGAGCTCTACTGCAGCTTTCAATGTGATCAATTAGCTAATACTTTGCTGAATCAGAGTTCATTAAAACATTGAAATTGTGTCAACAGATTTTAATTAAAATTAATTAATTTTTTTTTGATGTCATCACATTGATTTTCATTCAACATATTGAGGTAGAGACCTCATTTATAATCTAGCCAAGCAAAGCACAAACAACACATCCCAGGGACCAAGAAACACAGATAAGATACTTAGATTTAAAAAAAAGTTGATAAATAAAAAGTAATAGTAATTAAAAAACAAATTAGTAAAAATACTAACATATTAAAAACTTTAGGATAAATAAATCAATTAAACTTCACAGCAAATGAGTAAGTTAACAAACAAGCAATTGGAAGTAAAATAAGATGAAATTAAACATTTTAATTGCCATAAGGATAACAATTAGTTTTAGATTGTTCATGTTGTTCCAGGTTGGAGGTGAACAGTGTGAAAAAATGGATTTTCCAAGGTCAGTAAAAATAGCTGACACCTGCAACGTAATTAAATCATTTGAGCGTGTTCAATAAGGGCCTGCATTAAAAGACAACAACAAAATAATCTAAGGGGGTAAAAAACCAGTAAGGGCTTTATAAATAAATAAAACCCAGTGTCTGTCACGCCTTACACAGAGAGAGGGCCACCCAACCTTAGCATGCAGCTCACAGTGATGAGTATTATGTTTATCACTGGTAATAAATCTTAGTGCAGAGTGATAAACACTGTCCAAGGGCTTCAGAGTCGCAGCTGAAACATGCATGTATAAAATGTCACCATAATCCAACACTGATAGAAAAGTTGTCTCAATAAGTGTCCTTCTACAATGCAGAGGAAAACATGTTTTATTCCTATAAAAGAAATCTATTTTTTTTCCTTAATTTGCTCACCAGTCACTTGATGTTTAAAAGTTATCTTCTCATCAATCCAAATTCCAAGATACTTGTATTCTGTGACTCTTTCAATATTTGTACCATTATTAGTAGAGATTATCATAATCAATATTTTTGGCTCTGGTGAAAAGCATGAGTTTAGTTTTATCTGCATTAAAAACTAATTTATGGTTGAGTGCAACTTGTAAATCAGTAAAGCAGTGCTGAGGGGTATCAGCATTACAGTACAAAATCGTATCATCAGCATAAAGATGAATATTACACATACTAACAGAAGAAAAATATCATCTGTATACAGAGTGAACAGAACAGGTCCCATGACTGAATCTTGAGGTATACCTTTTTCATTATGCACAAATTCAGATTAACAGTTCCAATAGTCACACACTGCTCTCTGTCCATAAGGTAACTGAAACAATTAAAAGCAATTTCACGGACATATTTTTTCATTCTGGTGCTTCCGACACAAGCTTGGACAATTATCACTAAGATCGAGCTCAAACACTCCAGAGTCTGTAATTTTTTCTTTTCTATTTGTTTAATTAAGTCCTTTAGAGAGGACTTTAAGGGCTCTTTTAAGTTTGGCATGGTAAGGTCAGTAATTACCTGAGAAAGATAAATATTGCCACAGACGTCTTTTAAATAATTAGAGGCAGAATCGCTTTTAAGTTAAAATCACCCAGTATAATCAACTCAGAATTTTTATATGGATCTAAAAGCTATCTTGTCAATAGCTGAGGAGGAAGCAGAAGGAGGTCTGTACACACCAACCACAATAACAGAATTTATTTTTCATAATATACACTTTCAGAGCCAAAAACTCAACACATTTTTCTTCTATGACTGCATTAAGAACAGCACAGGTAAAACAAGCTCTTGTATAGATGGCCATACCTCCTTCTCTTGAATTTCTGTCCATTCTATAAAAGATTGTAATCATCCAAAGCCACCTCAGAGGTGGTACCAAGATTTTCAGCTGATCCAGTTTGTCATGCCGAGTAATGCTCCTTATATTTAAATGAATAAAACCTAAACTTTTCCTATTCTTAAAATCTAAAGGAATAAGGATAGGGTGCAGAGTCTGAGTTTAAAGGAGCAGTGGGATCAGACTTTAAAACGTGAGGCTGAGGAAGGTTGAGGTGTTCACACCTGTAGGGAGTATTAGGCTTTGTGTCACTGACCTGGATGATACAGCTTGAAGCTCTAAAATCATTCAGCACTGTGTAAAATATATTGTCCTCTGATTTAATGTCAGCTCTTCCATGATTTCTGTTGACAAACATGCTGTGAAGTTTCCGTATCGATTGTATTGATCCTTACTCTTCTCTGCAGGAACTTCCGCTGTGACTGTGGAAACGGGAAGTTCACAGAGCTGCAGTGTAAACTCTTCCCTGTGAGTACTGACATCACATCCTGATACACAGTCACACCTAATACTCAAACTCATTGTTCTCACACATAACTAAACACCTGACAGGTCACCTGGCAGGTGTAGTTTAAAGTGACATCTCTGCAGGATGTTTAGAGAGGGGCGTGTTCTGATCAGCTGTGTGAGTGTTTGTTAGGTTTTCTCTGTGTGTTGCAGGACAAAGAGGAGGTCAACAGTCTGAACAAATACAGCCATAACTTCTTTGGAGAGTACTGTACCTGCAGCCGGCCCTACCCAGATCCAGACGACCAGGTGAGACACTCAACACCTGAGACACCTGAACCTCACCTGCTCCGGTCTGTTTCCTGTACTGAAGCTGTGTCTGGTTTCAGGTGGAGGACGAAATGATTCAGTGTGTGGTGTGTGAGGATTGGCTGCACGGCAGGGTGAGTTCATGAGAACACAGATAACAGGCAACGTTCTGAACTCACCTGTGTTTGTTCTGAGCTCACCTGTGTTTGTTCTGACAGCACCTGGGCTGTGTGGTTCCAGACTGTGTGGAGCTGCAGGAGATGATCTGTGAGTCTTGTATGAACAAAAACCCCTTCCTGTGGACCTTTGCCCCTCACCTGGCAGGTAAATAACTTCCTGTCTGTGATGTACTTCCTGTCTGTGATGTACTTCCTGTCTGTGATGTACTTCCTGTTCAGTTCCAGGTGAGTCAGTAGAAGAAGAGTTGAAGGAGGAAACAGCAGGAACAGACGAGTCAAACATGAACCGGAATAAGTCTGAGCAGGTGAGAATCAGACAGCTCTCTCTTAGGAATCAGACTCAGCTCTCTCTTAGGAATCAGACTCAGCTCTCCCTGAGGAATCAGACTCGGCTCTCCCTGAGGAATCAGACTCAGCTCTCCCTGAGGAATCAGACTCGGCTCTCCCTGAGGAATGAGACTCGGCTCTCCCTGAGGAATCAGACTCGGCTCTCTCTGAGGAATCAGCCTCAGTTGTCTGAGTTTATCATCAGTCTCTCGTGCTGAATCTAACCTTCACATTGTGACGACCTAACTATTGGCTACACAACAAATATTTTAAATCCTGCATTCACTGTCCTTCACTGCAGCATCTAAACATCCACAGCTTATCTTCTGTTGTTGCTCTATTGATTCCTTTCAGTCTTCACGCTGATTGATGTGATTGATCTGTCAGGTTGATGATGTCATCGAGCCAAGCTGTAAGCGAAGCCGTCAGGAGATGGAGCCAAGCTGCAGACTGAAGGAGCTCCAGGCGACTGGTCAGAAAAGAGTCCAATCAGGAGCCGTGTTTTGGCCTTCAGCGTGGCGCTCAAAACTCTGCTCCTGCAACACCTGCCAGGTAATGTACACAAACCAGGTTTCTATTTTCTGAGGCACTAATAATTAACTGTGAGGTCATGGGTTTGTTTAGTGTGTAATTATGTTTCTCTGTCTGCATAGCCATGCCATGCAGTGTGTAGCCCATAGACCCAGTGGGTCCAGTTTAATAGCACCATGCTGGGCAGGTGACAGGCATGTTTACGGTGTTTGTGTGCTCTGAAAGACGTCACTGCATGAAAATGAAGTCACACAGCTGACAGACTGTTAGCCTAGCAGGCTAATCCTACGGTCTCTCTGAAATAACAAACTTTATTTTACTATTTTATTACAGAGTGACCTATCACAGGCCTGTCACTAACAAATTTGTCATTAATGAAGCCCCATCAGTAATGAAGCAGCTTCTGTCACTAACAAAAGCTGTGTCACTAATGAAGCTCTGTCACTAAGGAGTGTTTGTGTCGTCAGGAGAGTCTGTCTGAAGCTGGTCTGTCCTTCCTGCTGGACGATTCAGACACCGTCCTCGCCTACGAGAACAAAGGGAAGAACAGCGAACAGAGACAGCCGGGTCAAGATCCTCTGATGTCAGCGCTGGACAACCTGAACCGAGTGCAGCAGCTGGAGATCATCCACGGTAACCGAAACTACAAGTACCACACGCTGAACTACAAGTACCACACGCTGAACTACAAGTACCACACGCTGAACTACAAGTACCACACGCTGAACTACAAGTACCACACGCTGAACTACAAGTACCACACGCTGAACTACAAGTACCACACGCTGAACTACAAGTGCCACACGCTGAACTACAAGTGCTACACGTTACCACCTCAGTGCATAAAACATCTGTTTTTCAGATAAAATCTGCCTGTTTGGTGACATCAGTTTTTTTTTCTCTCAGGATACAACGATATGAAAACTGAACTGAAGGACTTTCTGCAGAGATTCGCAGCAGAAGGAAAGGTGAGTTTCACACTGCAGCTGACCTTTGACCTTCTGATGGGTTTGACCTAATTACTGCAGAGAGAGGTTTTAGTCTGAACTGCTGGTTAGTGAATTTCCTTATCTATCATTGATCTATCAGCTTTATAACTGATTAAGAAGTCAGTGTGGAAAGTGTAAATATGCACTTTAAGAGTGTTTCTCTTAAGGTGGGGCTGTCATACATTCATTCTCTCTCATTTGTGGACTTCAATGGTGTAAAAAGAAAAAAAAAAACAGTGAGAGATGCAGATTGTCACACTCACAAGCCAATAGGATTGTTTACAGTGTGCATTTTACGCCCATAAAGTGCAAGCTGACTCAAGGGGTGACATATTTTAGAAATGATTCATTCTGAAGGAATAAATGAAATGTGAGCCGGCTACTCGTTTAGGTGTTAACTGCCAACAGAACTTAGTTGGAACAATACAAATGACAATGTAAAACAATAACTATATAATATCAAAATTAGTAATATATCAAAATTTCAATATTTAAAAATACAGTAATCATGCATTCACTTGATATTTCCATTTAAAATCAATAGGCTAATAGAATCACAATAAACATAAAATTGGCTGTTATAAATGTAAAGTGATATTATATATGTTATATATAACATATATAATAGCTATATATGTTATATATAGTAGTAGGCTATTAAAAATGATCAATCTCTATACAAGGGTATATAAGTGCTTATTCTATATCAGTCTATCATCTACAGTTCTTATCATTTCCAGTATAAAACAATTATCTTCTTTTATAACTTCAGTCACACAACATTTACATTAACGATATAATCTCTCTGATTCATCCTCTTTGTTTATATGTGATGTATTACAACCTGTGAGCTGCCTGGTTGCCTTGGCAACGGTAAACTACAGTGCTGCTAATCAGCTGTTCGGGCTCTGGCTCTAACCATCTACATTCTGTTAAACTGAAACTAAAAACGTTATTAACCGTTAAGAGTAAAACAAAGAAAATATAAACTACAAAACAATCTAACATTAAATCCTACACACACATATTTATCAGTTACATCTGACTCCCTTAGACATTTTGACAGGTGTAATTTGATAATAACCACTCAAGCTAGTGCCAACTCGTCCCAGTTTAGGATACCAAGCTAGTGCAAATACCACTAACAAACTACAAACTACATGCTATAATCCACAACGTTAAACTAAATAGAAAGCCTACATCACTGACAAACTGTATAAATGCTTATGACATTTACCCCCCTGAAAGAATAAATGAAAAACGCAATGTAAGTCAGCTGATCCTCAGTGGCTTTATTTGTTCAGGTGTTAAATGCCAACCGAAGAAGACAACACAAGCTCACAGCTTATATACCTGCAGGTGATCTCATGCCTTTTGTACTCAAAATAGAAATGTATTAAATTGAATGGGGGGTCTGTAAACATGCAAAATAAAGTGTATACATATAAAAATAACACATTTAAATAAGTGGGCAATTACATATAAATATCCTATGTGCCACACGTGTGCATGACACAGACCAGTGTGGAATAAATAAACAAAGAGCATCACTCAACTTTAGCTCCTAGTTCTGAGTGACAGATCAAACATTCACATTGACAGAATAACAACGGTAAGATTCACATTATTGTTATGAAAGTTCAGTCAGTGAAAACGAGTCAGTGACAGTAAAAAAAAACAACGGACAGATAAATAATGGTTTGCTACAGGTGGTAGTTCACATTTAGCCTACCAATCGAAAGTAAATAACACATTATTATTAAAATAAAATAACATGCAGATCGACGTTTAATTGTGTCCCGTAGGCTGTACAGTAGGCCTGTCAGCCTGTGCGCCCAGCAGGTGTATGAACAGGCTGTATATACTGTACCACCTACTACATGTATATAAAATAACATCTTTTTTTTTTTTTTACCATTTAATATTCATCTCATCACTCTGTGTACTCTTCACTTCTTTGCACTATTTGTATCCTGTTTACAGTTCACAGAAACTGTTTCACCTGTAAATATTAATTACTTGTGTATATTTTTTGTGAAGATTGTTGTGTTGTTATTGTGTGTGAGCACACTGAGAGCCACTCAACCGGAGTCAAATTCCTTGTATGTGTAAACATACTTGGCCAATAAAGATGATTCTGATAATGTTACAGGTTAATTACTATTGAAGGCTGCAGCAATTTTGATTAAATGCTAATTAATTGTTAGATCTGTCCAACACATCCAGTGTGATCTATTAATGTCCTCTAATGAAGCTGGAAGTTGTACAGCTAATTTGGATTTTTTGGGTCAGTTGTTGAATAGCAACAGATGGGAGCTCCGTAATTTCAAATTAAGTCATTATTTGTGTTATTTAATTTATCATTTAAGTAACCTGGTATTTACTTGATCTTTTCTTTTGACTCCTAATGTAACCTACTCTTATTTTGCGTCGAACATAGGTAATGGTAAATGGTGTTACTTTATATACAGTACATACTGTATGGTAGGTGTTTATGTACAGTATATAACTTACAGCCTGTTCAGATATACAGTGGTGAGTGAAATATTGCACATTTTGTATTTTAGACTAAAATGAATATATTATTTGTAGGTACAGTGGGTATTATAATGTAAAACAGGTTACCCCAATCTCCCTGCAGCAGACTTCAGTCTGACTGCTTTAATATAAAATAATCTGCAGACCTGATCTACATGATGGAGTGATGTGTGTTCACTGTAGCTAACGTTAGTCCAGCTGCTGGAAACAGCTGTATAGCTGGACGGATGTCCCGGGGACGAACAATACTGTCACTCTGACTTTATCAGTCCATTTACTGCCAGCACTGAAATGCATTTATACTCAGCAGGGGAGTGTCGCTTATACAGTTCATCACTTTTGTGTTGATTTTGTTTTAAGCATGTGTAATTAGAGTCCTGCTGTCTGACACTCAGCCTGCATTAACCCAGCAGCTGCTTCTGTTCAACATGCTAGTTTAACGTTAGCATGAGCCTCAGATAGCTAAAGCGCACAGCCGCCAGACAACAACTCTGTGAATTTTCACAGCTTTATACTTCAGAGTTCATCAACGGGACACAGTGACGCTGTGACTTTTTTCTTCCTCTGAAGGCAGGGAGGTGCGTTTGTTTTACAGTTTGTGCGGCCCTTATGGGCGGACACCAAACACACCTGTAACTCAATCTCATTAAAAAGTCAGAGGCTATTAACTATTTCAGGTAATTAATTAATAAGAAAAATAAAATTGTATGTACTGAAAAGTTATGTAGATGGTTGATTATTTGAAAGAGTAAAAACTAAGATGAGCTTTGTAAAAAAAGAAAAAGTATCAGTTTAATTTCATAGATTGAAAATGTCATTGAAATGACAAAGTATTTGACAGCTGCATTAGAGAACAGCAGTGGTGGAGTGCTGCTGAAATCTCTTAATTTTACATATGTGTTATTCGTTTAGCAGGTGTCAAATAATGTAACCTGTAACATGTTTTACAAATTGCAGATGGAGAATATGACTTGGCTGCAGCTTGAAAAAAATTTCAGTCAAAAGATTTTCTTTTGCTTTAATCCCTGCGTGTAGTTGTACAGCTGCGGAAATGCACACAGACATGCAAGTGCGCATCTAGTTGTTTACGCACTGCAAAACAAGGTGACAAACTCACGACAGCAACAGATCTTCTGTTGTATTTGGCAGAAAAAGAAAATGGTGTGTGTGTGTGTGTGTGTGTGTGAGAGAGACTCATAGTTCATGTGCAGTGTAGTGTGTATGGTCCTCACTGGTATGAGCAGATGTCTAAATTTATGTTATGGGGTCTCTTGCAGCCACACAGACACAAACTGTGTGCAATTTTTCTGTATTAAAATGTCTAAAAACAACTAGACCTATGTTATATATTGAGTTGAGTTGTGTACTTACATTATCCCAAATGTTTCCAACAATGTTCAAACCCAGAGAAATCTGTAATTTTATTTGAAGTGACGGTCCATTTTTGACTTTTTATCTTGTATTAAGCCACATTTTTATGATACACTTATTAGATCTTGGACATTTTTAACTATATCTTTTAACTGGATGAAGGATTTTAGTCATCGGCCGTCTGGATCTTAAGTTATTATAGAAACAAGCTGAGCTCTGCACCTTCAGACGACCTGTGTCTCCTGAACATCGTCGGAGAAACACTGATTTTTAACATTAAACTGCTCTATTCAGCGTTTTCACCGTTTTTAATCCCTGTGTACGTTTGTTCTGGAGAGGAGGAGACCCCTGTGGATAATTCAGCTCCTGGTAAAAACCTCATGAATAATGAACACTCAGGGAATCCTAACTGTGAGAAGCTGGTTGTTTAACAATGAAGACAACAATTCCCATGATCCCATGCTACTTCACAATGTCATCAAACTCCGTCTTTTGTTTTGTGATTGAGAGACGCCTATGCAGGGTTTGGAAGCGCAGGCTGCATTAACTGGTACTGAATTAAGTAGATTGTTTTAACTACAGGATGATGGATACATATTGATTTGATTGATTTATTTTAATGTGCAATAAAAAAACACAAGATTGCACTGCTGCATTGCATTACCTCTGGTACAATGGGATATTTATTTTAATCATTTTAAACAGACTCCTTGTTTTTCATACAGTTCTGTGTAGTTTTTACCTGTTGGAGGGCTGCGTAGCTGCACATAGAGAAAAAAAAAATAGACCAGCTGTACAAAAATAGTGATGAGCTGCGTGATGCCTGTTTAGGTGCGCATGCTTGTCAGTGTAGCAGCTTCAGTTGATTATAACGGATGCGCTCTGCTGTGGCCATGCTATGACAGACATGTCACGCCGCATCCATGCCCAGTGTATTTTGGCCATGAGGGTTGTAACGTAGATCAATTGGTAAAATGAGAACTTCAGCTTCAGGCTCAGCACCTCCTTCAGCTGGTACAACTCCTGCATTACTGCTGACTGGCCTCATATTGGCTGCTTCACACTGGGCTGCAAACCAGCAGGTGCCTGCTAGAGGTCCCTGTATGATGAAGCTACGTTTGTCTCCAAATGGGACACTACCCCCCCCCACCCCACCCCCGGTTGCACCTTGAGATCCTGTCCATGAAGATCACAAACAGAGTCGGTGACAAACTAAAACCCTGGTCCTTATATAACAGCCACTGAGAATGTTTGTCTTCCTGTCCCCCACAAGGTACCCCAGGGGACTCTGTCATTAGCCTTCTCCAAGTCCATGTAGACACATGTAGACTGGATGAGGTAAAAGTTCCCTCCAGGGTAAAGAGCTGGTCCACTGTTCCACGACCAGGACTGAATCCACGTTTCCCCTGAATCTGAAGTTCAACAATCAGCCAGAGTCTCCTCTCTAGCACCTGGTACAATCTCTGCCAGGAAGGCTGAGCAGTGTGATAACCAGATCACATCCTCTGGTCCTCTTTCTAAAAGTGGGAACTGGTCTGCCAGTCCACAGGCCCTGTCCCCAACATCCATGCGACATTGAAGAGGCGTGTCAGCCATGACAGCCCAACAATGTCCAGAGCCTTCAGCATCTCAGGGCAAATCTCATCCACACCCGGCGCCTCGCCACTGAGGAGCTCCCCGCTGCAGTTAGGTGTACAGGCACAAACCACAGTCAGAGCCTTACAACACAGCAGCTCTCAGGCAGGAGTTTGTGAGTATTTCCACATTTGTCAATGACGGGAGGGTCAAGTGCTTTGTCAGGTGTGCTGCAGGTGGAGGCGTGAAGAATGTTTTTATTTTCTGTTTGTCTGACATGCTGACAGAGAGGTGATGATCAGTTTAATGTTTGAGTTTTGAGGTAACGTTTTGTGCACAGGTAACTGATCATGTAACTGCTGCCTGTTCTCTGATAGGTTGTGACTCCCGATGATATCCGCCAGTTCTTTGAGCAGCAGCAAAGTCGCAAAAGAAGACGAGTCGACGCCGGACGCTTCTACTGCACCTGATGACCTTTGACCTTTACATCTACTGCACCTGATAACTTCTAACCTTATCATCAATGGCACCCGATGACCTTTGACCTTCAGACCTTTTCCTGACCCCATGCCTCAGATTGTCCTCTGACATTTTGTGTCAGTGACCCAGTGTTTTGGATTTTCTGGACATTTTGAAGTTTGATGTTTATTTTAAACCTTCTGTTTCAAGGGTCAGAGGTCAACAACATTAATGTCTGTTAATGTCGTCTTTGTGTTAACTTTTTAATGAAAAACAATAAAATGTATGAGAACAACAACATGGAGTCATATTTCATCTTCTAAAGGTGTTTTCAGTGGACCATTGTACCGCAAATCAAACAGATTCAGTTCATGTTTTTGTTAAAAGTTGAAAAACTTTTTCATCTTCACGTCTGAATCTCATATTCTGTCTGAACATAAGTTCTAATTGATTATTGATGATGATGTGACAGCAGGTTAATTTGAATAAAAAACTGACAGGATTTAAAAATAAAAAGGAATTGAAATGAAATTAGATTTAGTGATTAAAAGCTTAAAAATCAACAAGTTATCAATAGAACTACTGTGTCACATCACACCTGGTATATATTCACCAGGAAAACAAACAAAATCAGTTTAAAACCACAAACAGAATGTACAAACAACACAAAACAGAGTTACACACAATTACTGTATCTGTGTGTGTGTGTGAGAGAGAGTGAGTGAGAGTGTGTGTGTCTGTGTGTGTGTGTCTGTGTGTGTGAGAGAGTGAGTGAGAGTGTGTGTGTCTGTGTGTGTGAGAGAGTGAGTGAGAGTGTGTGTGTCTGTGTGTGTGTCTGTGTGTGTGAGAGAGTGAGTGAGAGTGTGTGTGTCTGTGTGTGTGAAAGAGTGAGTGAGTGTGTGTGTGAGTAAATGTGTGTGTGTGAGAGAGTGGGTGAGAGTGTGTGTGTCTGTGTGTGTGTGTGTGTGTCTGTGTGTGTGAGAGAGTGAGTGAGTGAGTGTGTGTGTGTGTGTGTGTGTGTGTCTGTGTGTGTGAGAGAGTGAGTGAGTGTGTGTGTGAGTAAATGTGTGTGTGTGAGAGAGAGAGTGAGAGTGTGTGTGTGTGTGTCTGTGTGTGAGAGAGAGTTAGTGAGAGTGTGTGTGTGAGTAAATGTGTGTGTGTGTGAGAGAGTGAGTGAGAGTGTGTGTGTGTGTGTCTGTGTGTGAGAGAGAGTGAGTGAGAGTGTGTGTGTGAGTAAATGTGTGTGTGAGAGAGTGAGTGAGAGTGTGTGTGTGAGTAAATGTGTGTGTGTGAGAGAGTGAGTGAGAGTGTGTGTGTGTGAGTAAATGTATGAAACTTTCTTCTTGTGATCTGTTTCCTGATGCTGAGCAGATTTTTACTAGCTGGTCTGTTTCTTCACATCAAACACAAAATCTCTTCATCTCCTCCATCTGCATGAAATCTAATCAGCTGTATTGTTGAGATACAGACCAGCTCTTCTGTTTACAGACCCCTCCTCTTTGTCCTCCCCCTCCCTCCTCCTCCTCTTTCTCCTCCACCTCCTCCGCCTCCCTCCTCCTCCTCCCCTTTCTCCTCTCCTTCTCCTCCCCTTTCTCTTCCCTCCCTCTTCCTCACTCATTCAGTCTGTCTGAGCAGCTGGACGTGAACACATCATCATCAACAACAAAGAGGAACTTATCAGCAGTGAATCAGTTCCAGACACGTGCTGCTCAGCTCGCAGCTGTTGGTTGCCGTGACGATGGCAAGCGGCGTCCTCAGGATGGTTGGCGGTGTCTTTGTGGCGTCTCTGGCTGGTCCAAAGGAGATCCTGAAACAGACGAGGTTGAGGATCTACAGCAAACCTCCCAGAAACCGGATTGGAGCCGGGGTGAGTCCAGTGGCAGACCAGTAACAGGCCAGTAATTGACCGGTAACAGATCAGTTACAGACCAGCGACAGACCAGTAACTGACCAGTAACTGATCAGTGGCACACCAGTAACAGACCAGCGACAAACCAGTAACAGACCAGTAATGAACCAGTAACAGACCAGTGACAGACCAGCAACAGACCAGTAACGGACCAGTGACCGAAACAGACCAGTAACAGACTGATTATCATATAAAAGTCAAACTGTCAATGTCTTCTTTAATTTTTATTGTGATGTCAGATGATGATGTCAGATGATCTCAGCTCTGATTGGATGTTTTCTCTGTGACAGCAAAGTTTTTTTGTCATGTCGGTGTTTGCGGCGGCCATGTTGGCTCCAGCTGCCTGGATCCTCCATCATCTGCCAGAGTATCGCCAGAGATCACGCCAGACACCAAAGGCCTGAACGCTGGTCATCCTCTTCATCATCTTCCTCTTCCTCACAAAAACAGCTGGAGGAAGTTCTTTAATCAATAAATGTATCAGCAGATTACTTCACATTTCATGGTTGATATTAAACCTTTATCAGTATGCAAAGTCTCCTGCAGTCATTATGAGTTTAAAGTGCTCCACAGCTTTCAGTCCTACTACATGACCTTCCTCAGCAGTCTAACATGGAGGCAGCCAGATAAGTTTCATTTTGGAGTTATGAAGAATAAGTGTTCATGTAACACATTATTTTATGTATAATATAATAATTAATCAGATGTTTTCTAATTTAACTTTGACCCTTTAAAGCAGAAAATGGATGTTTTAGTCATGGTAACGATCAGCACGAATCATGATCCCATGATCAATTATTGGCTTTCATTTTTAATTTATAATAATTTAACAGAACAGTATAGGTTCATGTAACAAATAATTATTTAATTATATTTAACTTAATTAATCTCTCCTGTTATGGGACAATAAACGCAAAAAGCCCTCTCTAGAGCTAGTATTTGGTTTGTCCACTCTGGGCTACTGTAGAAACATAGTGTTGCAACATGGCGGCTCTGTGGAAGAGGACTCGCTCCCTCTGTAGATGTAAAGGCTCATTCTAAGGTAACAAAAACACATGATTCTTATTTTCAGGTGATTATAAACTAATTAAAACATACTTATGAATATTATATTCCATTTCTGTCAAGTCTGTTCTGCTAGATGCCACTAATATACAGCCGTCTGCATCAGCTGCTGTCACACTGCTTATCCATCCCAAAGTGAAGGATCAGATTTTTCCATGCTGAGGAGAACTGCAGCATTACTAAAATGAGGTCTTCAGTATTTGGCTGAATCCAAACTTGAGTACAGTCGTTTATTTGGAGGAATGGATGGAAAAGATATTATATATACATTAGAGGATTTATACTGCATAAATCATTTAGATCATTTAAATCATTAGATGACTTAAACATAGAATCTACCTAGAACTCATTCTGGAGACATCTTCATCTGCATCATGTGTTACAAAAGATATTTGGATCATATTTACTATCTCAAGCTCAGCACATAATCTGATAATATACATGAAGCTGCTGAATCTCTTCGAAGTGCTGGGATAGAGATTTGGATGATTATCATTTGTTGAACATGAATGGGATGAAATTTCCTGAATAGTTTAATAAGATATTACTAATAGTTTAGATTTGTGGGTAAGTTAAAATATGACGTTTCTATTGTATCTTGTATCTGTCAGGAGGTTGTATGGTGTTTCTGCTTCTCCACAGTCACTGCAGGAATGAACCCAGACAACAATAATGATACCAGATCCATCTTTTAAGATTGGACTGACTGAGTTACAAAAAGCTGCTGCACACTGAGGATTTTACATTCACTTTTTCTGAATCAGAAGGTTTAAATCCAACTTGAATCTTTTTCTTTACTGTTGTCTCAGCTGTCAATGTCATTGAAGACATAAAACAAAGAATCATATCAGACCAGACTATGAACACTAGAAAAGACTCTTTAAATAAAGTTTTACAAACAGGAAGACTTTGTGTGTTTGTATTTGAGCAGGAATGTTGCTCTGCTTGTTTATTTTGTTCTCTAATTGAATCTCTTCCTGTTTGAAAGAATTTCCACAGACACTAAAACCTCTGAGAGGAAGGAAGGCAAGATCTCCATCATCTTCATCTTCATCATCCTCAACTGAACTCAGCTCATTTCAAGAGAATCTGAACACATGTATTGATAAATTGATTAATGTTTGATGGTTTCACAGTTATAGAAGTCAGAACTTGATTTACAAATATGAAACATGTCTTCAATGAATCAAGAAAGTCGTTTTTTTTATCAAATGAAAACAAACAATGATGAAACTCATGAGCTCTGTGAGTGTTTGTGCTATTACTTTTATAATGGCATTCTATGGGAGGAATGATCTGACTCAATTGCTCTGAAGTACGTTGGCCTACAGACTCTGTTCAAACTTTATAACATTGAGCAAACTTTTAATATTCAAAGTTGTGTTCTGTTGTGATGCTAGAAAAAAAATCTACATGCATCTCACTCCCACAGTTTTAACTCTTCAAGTACATATCATACCTCAAAATGTTGCCACAAGCCTCCTCTCTCAGAATGTAAATATAGTTCCCAGAGGAGTTATAATTTTTGAGATCTAAACCTTAATTGATATGGAGAGCACTATCAAGCTATAATTGACTGCAATGCAGTCTGCAGGTTTCTCAAACTTACCGATTCTTCTCTTCAAACACTGTGAACACATATTAAACATCCTCATGCTCAGATAGTCCTGCTACCACAAATAATGTTCAAATCTCTGAGCTAGAGGCTTTAGTTTTAGGCAGATCAATTTTTCCTCAACAAAATGTGAACTTTCCACTTGTGGGAAGGATTGTTTGCTGGCTGAGTGGTTAAGCACTGTTCTCATGGTGAGCTTCCCTGAGGGGTTATAAGGTTGTGAGTTTGATTCCCGCTCCTAGTAGTACTGCTATTTTTAAGGAAATTTTACCATTAGAGCAGACACAGAAACACACAGCTGGTTCCAATCAGCTGATTGAGAACTAATGACTTAAACGTGGCCCCCTCTAATCTCGGTTTAATGTAGAGACAGGTGCTCTAAAGCAGACCTGCAGGACACTGGAACACAAATGGTAGGAATCAAAATTGGAAGTTTTTTACCTCTCTTAGCTGGAAAAACAGCATATTTCTCTAGCTTAATCAGTAATAAACATAATCATAGATTAGCTGTCCATTAGCTGCTCACGTAATGAGTCTAGTTTCTAGACTTTTTCTGCAGTAAGGTTGAGATTAGAAACAAAATTAGTTCAACTCCAGCTACTCAGATCCTACAGATCCTGTTTTACCAAATTCATATTTATACAAAGTGTCACAGAAAGTCCTTGTTATTTATGGAATCAAATAATGGTGATAAATATTTTGAGCTTGTAAAATGGTTTGTGAATATGTAATAATATTTTGCAGCTGTAGAAATATATTTTATACATGTGTGAAAGTTTTGTGTGCACAGATAGAATTTGCACGTGTGAAAAGTTGTAGCTGTAGAAATATTTTGTGTATGTGTAGTTAAAATCTGTGCAGAAATTTTTTCAACAGTGAGGTTTCACAAAGTCTGAGAGACAAGACGGACACACAATTTTCCCACCTTTGTGTGCAACACTAAAGGTACAATTACAAATGACAAGTTACAAGTATGAATTTTGACCCCTTTTTTTTTTTTTTACATCTGAATCCAATTGGTCAAACATAGAGTCAATCTGTCCAATCAGAGGGCAAATGATTCTGTTCAAGTGGGTAGCTCCCAGGGCTTTTTCCAAAGCTGACCCTCCTCACTCCCTCTTCATCACAGAGTGCTCTCTGTTTGTAGTCACACTCACAGCTGAATGAAGTTCCCTTCATTAAGGTGAAGCTATAAATACAGCAGCAAGCTTTGGGACGAACTTCACTCTCTCTGGTGGAAACAGGAACTGTCGTAACTTTTCATCACCATGGTTTCCAATCAACATCTGTCGGGATCATTGACTGTATATAAATATTTATATACAGTACAGGCCAAAAGTTTGGACACACCTTCTCATTCAATGCGTTTTCTTTATTTTCATGACTATTTACATTGTAGATTCTCACTGAAGGCATCAAAACTATGAATGAACACATGTGGAGTTATGTACTTAACAAAAAAAGGTGAAATAACTGAAAACATGTTTTATATTCTAGTTTCTTCAAAATAGCCACCCTTTGCTCTGATTACTGCTTTGCACACTCTTGGCATTCTCTCAATGAGCTTCAAGAGGTAGTCACCTGAAATGGTTTTCACTTCATAGGTGTGCCTTATCAGGGTTAATTAGTGGAATTTCTTGCTTTATCAATGGGGTTGGGACCATCAGTTGTGTTGTGCAGAAGTCAGGTTACTACACAGCCGACAGCCCTATTGGACAACTGTTAAAATTCATATTATGGCAAGAACCAATCAGCTAACTAAAGAAAAACGAGTGGCCATCATTACTTTAAGAAATGAAGGTCAGTCAGTCCGGAAAATTGCTAAAACTTTAAATGTGTCCCCAAGTGGAGTCGCAAAAACCATCCAGCGCTACAATGAAACTGGCACACATGAGGACCGACCCAGGAAAGGAAGACCAAGAGTCACCTCTGCTTCTGAGGACAAGTTCATCCGAGTCAGCAGCCTCAAAAATCGCAAGTTAACAGCAGCTCAGATCAGAGACAAGATGAATGCCACACAGAGTTCTAGAAGCAGACCCATCTCTAGAACAACTGTTAAGAGGAGACTGCGCGAATCAGGCCTTCATGGTCAAATAGCTGCTAGGAAACCACTGCTAAGGAGAGGCAACAAGCAGAAGAGATTTGTTTGGGCCAAGAAACACAAGGAATGGACATTAGACCAGTGAAAATCTGTGCTTTGGTCTGATGAGTCCAAATTTGAGATCTTTGGTTCCAACCGCTGTGTCTTTGTGAGACGCAGAAAAGCTGAACGGATGGATTCCACATGCCTGGTTCCCACTGTGAAGGCAAAGGGGCCAACAAGTGCTAAACACCTCTGGGAACTCCTTCAAGGCTGTTGGAAAACCATTTCAGGTGACTACCTCTTGAAGCTCATCGAGAGAATGCCAAGAGTGTGCAAAGCAGGTATCGGAGCAAAGGGTGGCTATTTTGAAGCAACTAGAATATAAAACATGACCAGCAGGTATTTATCCACAGTGATGAAGAATAAAGCAAAATTAAGCTGAGCTGAGGGCAGCAAAATACTATCGGTAAACACAGTCGGCAACCGGAAGTGACACAATACGCTTACCGTAGCATGTCAGCACATCTCATCACGTGGGAACCAAATGGCTGTTGTGATTGCAGTGTTTTGGCAGGATGGCACCAGCTGCAAGTTGGTGTCTCTGCAATCAACAAATTCAGCATGTGTGCTATCACATACGTGTATCTAGTGGTAAGATAGCAAGGGGCAGAGTGCCGCTGTGTCCCACGCTATCTGCCCACCAGATGTGAAAATGGGTGCAAGTGTTTATGTGCACGTGTCTGCGTAAACAGGGTTAGCAGCAAGAGAGAAAAACAAAGAAACATCAACTCATGGTGCAGTCCCGCAACTGTGGGGAGAGAGCAGCAGCTGCTTTGTCACATAGAGAGCGTGTGTATAGACGGCAGTCTGTAACAAAAGTTTGACTGGACTGTTGACTGACAAAGCAACCTGCTTTCTCGCTTGCGGTGGCACAAACACAATAGTCCCGAGTGGGGACAACACAAATCAGCTTAGCATGGTGAACACAACTAAACAAGCAGCAAACTTCAAATACTCCTCAGTATAGCAGAACAAAGGGGCTTAGTACATTGTGTTCCAAATTATTATGCAAATGATATTTTTCTCAGATTTTCCTAAACAGTCGATGCAAATGACAGTCAGCATAAGTTTCAAGTCATCAACCCTTAGTTTAATGAATTCGAATGTTATTGAACAAACCTCCCAATGATAACAGTATATTTTCAAAAATAAAAAAACTTAAAATGCACTGTTCCAAATTATTATGCACAACAGAGTTTTATAACATTTTATAGGTTGTTAAGAACTGAAAATTCTCATTTTTGAATTTGCAGCATTAGAAATCAAAAGCTATTTCAATCAAAAACATCTTAACAGGTCAAGTTACATTTTAACATAGGACCCCTTATTTGATAGCAGCTTCACAATTCTTGCATCCATTGACCTTGTGAGTTTTTGGAGGGTTTCTGCTTGAATTTCTATGCAGGATGTCAGAATAGCCCCCCAGAGCTGCTGTTTGGATGTGAACTGCCTCCCACCCTCATAGATCTTTTGCTTGAGGATGCTCCAAAGGTTCTCAATAGGGTTGAGGTCAGGGGAGGATGGGGGCTACACCATGGGTTTCTCTCCTTTTTATGCCCATAGCAGCTAGTGATGCAGAGGTATTCCTTGCAGCATGAGATGGTGCATTGTCATGCATGAAGATGATTTTGTTACAGAAAGCACGGTTCTTCTTTTTGTACCATGGAAGAAAGCGGTCAGTCAGAAACTCCACATACTTTAGAGAGGTCATTTTCACACCTTCAGGGACCCTAAAGGGGCCGACCAGCTCTCTCCCCATGATTCCGGCCCAAAATATGACTCCGCCACCTCCTTGCTGATGTCGCAGCCTTGTTGGGACATGGTGGCCGTCCACCAGCCATCCACTACTCCATCCATCTGGACCATCCAGGGTTGCACGGCACTCATTAGTGAACAAGACTGTTTGACAATTAGTCCTCATGTATTTCTGGGCCCACTACAGCCATTTCTGCTTGTGAGCATTGGTTAGGGGTGGCTGAATAGAAGGTTTACGCATAACTGTAAGCCTCTGGAGGATCCTACACCTTGGTGTTCGTGGGACTCCAGAGGCACCAGCAGCTTCAAATATCTGTTTGCTACTTTGTAATGGCATTTTAGCAGCTTAATCCGATGTTTTTGGCAGAAACCTTCCTCATTGTGCCTTTATCTGCATGAACCCGTGTGTGCTCTGAATCAGCCACAAATCTCTTAACAGTATGATGATCACATCGCTTAAGTTTTCGTGAAATATCTATGGTTTTCATACCTTGTCCAAGGCATTGAACTATTTCACGCTTTTTGGCAGCAGAGAGATCCTTTTTCTTTCCCGTATTGCTTGGACATGTTCGTCTGCTTAATAATGTGGAACGCCCTTCTTAAGTAGTTTTTCCTTAATTGGGCTCACCTGGCAAACTAATTATCACAGGTGTCTGAGATTGATTTCAGTGATCCAAAGAGCCCTGTGACACAATACCATCCACGAGTTTATTTGAAAAACAAAAAATGTAATGACACTTAAATACAATTTGCATAATAATTTGGAACACGGTGTAGTCTGTCAATTCACAACAACAGCAATAAAGTTTAATATAGCAATACATCTAAAAAAACACACAATATAACACTGTCTCTGTCCAGATTTAGCCTTATTTGGGGCACTTAAGAAAGGTTAGGGGGTTAGGAAATCAGAGATACTTGATGACTTCCCCTGCTTGGGGTTAGGGGGTTAGGGTTAGGGGTTAGGGTTAGGGTTAGGGTTACGATGATCACGCTTAGGTTTTCGTGAAATATCTATGGTTTTCATACCTTGTCCAAGGCATTGAAGGGGTTAGGGTAGGGTTAGGGTTGGGGTTGGGGTTGGTTAGGGTTAGGGTTAGGGTAATTATAAAGGTGAGTATTAGGATAATTATTAAAGTAATGTTATGGTAAGACTGAAGTCAATTTTGTAGAAATATTGTAACGTAAAGGACTAAAATTCCGGTAAGTGGAAAAGTCTAAAAAAGTTGGTTGGGAGAGGTAATTTAAAGGGTAAGTTGGAAGGTCTAAAGATTTAAATCCTCCAGGTTAGGATGAATTTGTTCTTCAGAGTCTTTTCCGCTTTATAGGTCCAATGGGGGAATCCAAGTGTAAGGTAGTCCTAGGTCCTGGTGCATCCATGGCCTAGTCACCTAAACTGGACGAGGGGATGGAGAATTTAGGGGTTGTGAGAAATTTTGAAGGAAGGGTTAGGGTTAGGGGTTAGGGTTAGGGGTTGGGGTTAGAGGGTTAGGGGTTAGGGTTAGGGAGTGTGTCCCATAGCCAATTGGTTAGAGTTGTAGTAGCAGTCCCATTTATGGGGATTTAGAGTATGGTGGCCTGTTATTCCTCCGGTAAGTATTAAAATACGCAGGTATTAATATTAATTTACGTTTTTAATATTGGGGGTAAGTAGCAAGGCAAGGTAAGTAGGGTTGGACATTTAGGATCAGTATTCTGGTAAGCATAAAGGGTAAGTAGCGAGGTAGGGTAAGTAGGGTTGGGTATTTAGGACTGATGTTCTGGTAAGTAGCGAGATAAAGTAGAGTTGGATATTAAGGACCGGCATTCTGGTAAGTATTAAGGGTAGGTAGTGAGGTGAGGTAAGTAGGGTTGGGTGTTTAAGGCCGATATTCTGGTAAGTATTAAGAGTAAGTATTAAAGTGAAGGTAAGTAGGATTAAGTATTAAGGTAAGTATTATGGTAAGTATTAAATTATTGTAGGTCCTAAGGCATAAACAAGTTATCAAGGTAAATGCGAGGTAAGTATTAGTGTATAACCATAAATCGAGGTAAGTTTTAGGATAATTATAAAGGTGAGTATTAGGATAATTATTAAAGTAATGTTATGGTAAGACTGAAGTCAATTTTGTAGAAATATTGTAAGGTAAAGGACTAAAATTCCGGTACGTGGAAAAGTCTAAAAAAGTCGGTTGGGAGAGGTAATTTAAAGGGTAAGTTGGAATGTCTAAAGATTTAAATCCTCCAGGTTAGGATTAATTTGTTCTTCAGAGTCTTTTCCGCTTTATAGGTCCAATGGGGGAATCCAAGTGTAAGGTAGTCCTAGGTCCTGGTGCATCCACGGCCTAGTCACCTAAACTGGACGAGGGGATGGAGAATTTAGGGGTTGTGAGAAATTTTGAAGGAAGTGTTAGGGTTAGGGTTGGGGTTAGGGGTTAGGGGTTGGGGTTAGGGAGTGTGTCCCATAGCCAATTGGTTGGAGTTGTAGTAGCAGTCCCATTTATGGGGATTTAGAGTATATGGTGGCCTGTTATTCCTCCGGTAAATATTAAAATACGCAGGTATTAATATTAATTTACGTGTTTCATATTGGGGGTAAGTAGCAAGGCAAGGTAAGTAGGGTTGGACATTTAGGATCAGTATTCTGGTAAGCATAAAGGGTAAGTAGCGAGGTAGGGTAAGTAGGGTTGGGTATTTAGGACTGATGTTCTGGTAAGTAGCGAGATAAAGTAGAGTTGGATATTAAGGACCGGCATTCTGGTAAGTATTAAGGGTAGGTAGTGAGGTGAGGTAAGTAGGGTTGGGTGTTTAGGGCCGATATTCTGGTAAGTATTAAGAGGAAGTAATAAAGTGAAGGTAAGTAGGATTATGTATTAAGGTAAGTATTATGGTAAGTATTAAATTATTGTAGGTCCTAAGGCATAAACAAGTTATCAAGGTAATTGCGAAGTAAGTATTAGTGTATAACCATAAATCGAGATAAGTTTTAGGATAATTATAAAGGTGAGTATTAGGATAATTATTAAAGTAATGTTATGGTAAGACTGAAGTCAATTTTGTAGAAATATTGTAACGTAAAGGACTAAAATTCCGGTAAGTGGAAAAGTCTAAAAAAGTTGGTTGGGAGAGGTAATTTAAAGGGTAAGTTGGAAGGTCTAAAGATTTAAATCCTCCAGGTTAGGATGAATTTGTTCTTCAGAGTCTTTTCCGCTTTATAGGTCCAATGGGGGAATCCAAGTGTAAGGTAGTCCTAGGTCCTGGTGCATCCATGGCCTAGTCACCTAAACTGGACGAGGGGATGGAGAATTTAGGGGTTGTGAGAAATTTTGAAGGAAGGGTTAGGGTTAGGGGTTAGGGTTAGGGGTTGGGGTTGGGGTTAGAGGGTTAGGGGTTAGGGTTAGGGAGTGTGTCCCATAGCCAATTGGTTAGAGTTGTAGTAGCAGTCCCATTTATGGGGATTTAGAGTATGGTGGCCTGTTATTCCTCCGGTAAGTATTAAAATACGCAGGTATTAATATTAATTTACGTTTTTAATATTGGGGGTAAGTAGCAAGGCAAGGTAAGTAGGGTTGGACATTTAGGATCAGTATTCTGGTAAGCATAAAGGGTAAGTAGCGAGGTAGGGTAAGTAGGGTTGGGTATTTAGGACTGATGTTCTGGTAAGTAGCGAGATAAAGTAGAGTTGGATATTAAGGACCGGCATTCTGGTAAGTATTAAGGGTAGGTAGTGAGGTGAGGTAAGTAGGGTTGGGTGTTTAGGGCCGATATTCTGGTAAGTATTAAGAGTAAGTATTAAAGTGAAGGTAAGTAGGATTAAGTATTAAGGTAAGTATTATGGTAAGTATTAAATTATTGTAGGTCCTAAGGCATAAACAAGTTATCAAGGTAAATGCGAGGTAAGTATTAGTGTATAACCATAAATCGAGGTAAGTTTTAGGATAATTATAAAGGTGAGTATTAAGATAATTATTAAAGTAATGTTATGGTAAGACTGAAGTCAATTTTGTAGAAATATTGTAAGGTAAAGGACTAAAATTCCGGTAAGTGGAAAAGTCTAAAAAAGTCGGTTGGGAGAGGTAATTTAAAGGGTAAGTTGGAATGTCTAAAGATTTAAATCCTCCAGGTTAGGATTAATTTGTTCTTCAGAGTCTTTTCCGCTTTATAGGTCCAATGGGGGAATCCAAGTGTAAGGTAGTCCTAGGTCCTGGTGCATCCACGGCCTAGTCACCTAAACTGGACGAGGGGATGGAGAATTTAGGGGTTGTGAGAAATTTTGAAGGAAGTGCTAGGGTTAGGGTTGGGGTTAGGGGTTAGGGGTTGGGGTTAGGGAGTGTGTCCCATAGCCAATTGGTTGGAGTTGTAGTAGCAGTCCCATTTATGGGGATTTAGAGTATATGGTGGCCTGTTATTCCTCCGGTAAATATTAAAATACGCAGGTATTAATATTAATTTACGTGTTTCATATTGGGGGTAAGTAGCAAGGCAAGGTAAGTAGGGTTGGACATTTAGGATCAGTATTCTGGTAAGCATAAAGGGTAAGTAGCGAGGTAGGGTAAGTAGGGTTGGGTATTTAGGACTGATGTTCTGGTAAGTAGCGAGATAAAGTAGAGTTGGATATTAAGGACCGGCATTCTGGTAAGTATTAAGGGTAGGTAGTGAGGTGAGGTAAGTAGGGTTGGGTGTTTAGGGCCGATATTCTGGTAAGTATTAAGAGGAAGTAATAAAGTGAAGGTAAGTAGGATTATGTATTAAGGTAAGTATTATGGTAAGTATTAAATTATTGTAGGTCCTAAGGCATAAACAAGTTATCAAGGTAATTGTGAAGTAAGTATTAGTGTATAACCATAAATCGAGATAAGTTTTAGGATAATTATAAAGGTGAGTATTAGGATAATTATTAAAGTAATGTTATGGTAAGACTGAAGTCAATTTTGTAGAAATATTGTAAGGTTTTGTAGAAATATTGTAAGGTAAAGGACTAAAATTCCGGTAAGTGGAAAAGTCTAAAAAAGTCGGTTGGGAGAGGTAATTTAAAGGGTAAGTTGGAATGTCTAAAGATTTAAATCCTCCAGGTTAGGATTAATTTGTTCTTCAGAGTCTTTTCCGCTTTATAGGTCCAATGGGGGAATCCAAGTGTAAGGTAGTCCTAGGTCCTGGTGCATCCACGGCCTAGTCACCTAAACTGGACGAGGGGATGGAGAATTTAGGGGTTGTGAGAAATTTTGAAGGAAGTGCTAGGGTTAGGGTTGGGGTTAGGGGTTAGGGGTTGGGGTTAGGGAGTGTGTCCCATAGCCAATTGGTTGGAGTTGTAGTAGCAGTCCCATTTATGGGGATTTAGAGTATATGGTGGCCTGTTATTCCTCCGGTAAATATTAAAATACGCAGGTATTAATATTAATTTACGTGTTTCATATTGGGGGTAAGTAGCAAGGCAAGGTAAGTAGGGTTGGACATTTAGGATCAGTATTCTGGTAAGCATAAAGGGTAAGTAGCGAGGTAGGGTAAGTAGGGTTGGGTATTTAGGACTGATGTTCTGGTAAGTAGCGAGATAAAGTAGAGTTGGATATTAAGGACCGGCATTCTGGTAAGTATTAAGGGTAGGTAGTGAGGTGAGGTAAGTAGGGTTGGGTGTTTAGGGCCGATATTCTGGTAAGTATTAAGAGGAAGTAATAAAGTGAAGGTAAGTAGGATTATGTATTAAGGTAAGTATTATGGTAAGTATTAAATTATTGTAGGTCCTAAGGCATAAACAAGTTATCAAGGTAATTGTGAAGTAAGTATTAGTGTATAACCATAAATCGAGATAAGTTTTAGGATAATTATAAAGGTGAGTATTAGGATAATTATTAAAGTAATGTTATGGTAAGACTGAAGTCAATTTTGTAGAAATATTGTAAGGTAAAGGACTAAAATTCCGGTAAGTGGAAAAATCTAAAAAAGTCGGTTGGGAGAGGTAATTTAAAGGGTAAGTTGGAAGGTCTAAAGATTTAAATCCTCCAGGTTAGGATTAATTTGTTCTTCAGAGTCTTTTCCACTTTATAGGTCCAATGGGGGAATCCAAGTGTAAGGTAGTCCTAGGTCCTGGTGCATCCACGACCTAGTCACCTAAACTGGACTAGGGGATGGAGAATTTAGGGGTTGTGAGAAATTTTGAAGGAAGAGTTAGGGTTAGGGGTTAGGGTTAGGGAGTGTGTCCCATAGCCAATTGGTTGGAGTTGTAGTAGCAGTCCCATTTATGGGGATTTAGAGTATATGGTGGCCTGTTATTCCTCCGGTAAGTATTAAAATACGCAGGTATTAATATTGATTTACGTGTTTAATATTGGGGGTAAGTAGCAAGGCAAGGTAAGTAGGGTTGGACATTTAGGATCAGTATTCTGGTAAGCATAAAGGGTAAGTAGCGAGGTAGGGTAAGTAGAGTTGGGTATTTAGGACTGATGTTCTGGTAAGTAGCGAGATAAAGTAGAGTTGGATATTAAGGACCGGCATTCTGGTAAGTATTAAGGGTAGGTAGTGAGGTGAGGTAAGTAGGGTTGGGTGTTTAGGGCCGATATTCTGGTAAGTATTAAGAGTAAGTGAAAGGATGGATGTGGGATGATGTATCTTTCAAAAGGAAGAGCTGGCGAAGTTCTTATTTTGTAGACATTTATTAGTCGATGTACATCGGTTCCATCCATACACAAAGTAGGTTTGGACATTGTACTGCTGTCTCTACATAGCTTATATAGGAGTACACATCTGTACCTAATCATCTGCATAACATGTTTTCTTCTCGGCTCTGCATATTATTTGGGGTATCATTTACCACATGATTGACATCTTGTCATACAATTTCACATCTGGAATGGCTCCAATCTCACCGTGGACCCATTATTTATGTATGTAAGGGCCCCTCGAATAGCTATACCTTATTACCTATGGAGACATGTAGACTGTGGAATGTGTCCATACCCTGTCCATCATACAAGGTCCACAAAAATACATAGGTTCATATAAAAGTCATACTAACAATTCCCCCTTTTTTTCTTTTACTTTTTTTTTTTCAAAAGGGTATGAGATTAACATATATGGCCATACATGTAGCATCTTACATACACATGCTATAAAATACACATAGTACATATAAAATCTTCCCTTCCATCTTATCCTCAATCTTCATGTTACAATGTTGTTTACATCAATGTTTATTATCCTCTGTTATGTTTAGACTACACCTGCTTCACTCTCCCTCACTTCTAATAGTGACCTGGCTACCATTGTACTTGCTACAACATTTCACTGGCTTCAGGGACGAGGCCCCTATTGGTTCTCCGACCCCCCTTTCACCAGGTTTCACCAAATCACTGACAAGCAAGTGAGAATGCTCACATATGTGTCTCTTCATACACAGAGTATGTCATTATCCCCATCTTGTCCACATTCTCTGACTATCACAATGTGATTCTCAGTCCTTAGTCCACGTTGTTCATTGGATCTTCAGACGAGTCAGATGAGACAGACGTCGAGTCATCGTCTTCATTCGTCTCTGGTGGAGCGTAGATGTAGGTGTTTCTAACTGGATTCTGAACCAGTATAGTCTTGGAAACAGAAGAAACGGATTTCATGATTGGCGCACGGAAAATTGGGAAACAACAACACATTATTATGGCTACTATCATCACAATGCCTATAATAGGTGCACATAATCCTACAAGCCAAGCTAAAGTAGAATTTCCTCCAAAATACCTTGCAATGCTTTCCCATACCTTGTTTCCTGTGTAACCCATTTCAACTCATGCATTCCTGTTCACTGTAACAATACTTTCCTGTATATCTTTCAAATTCTTAATCGCAACTGACAAATTACCACCTTCTTCTGAATCTGAGGGTAAATATGTGCAACATCCTTCACCCATGATAGCACAGACACCGCCATTAACTGCGGTTAAGGCGTCCAAAGCTACACGATTATCATTAGCAAATCGCTTAATCAAGTCTAATTTACTACTGATAGACTTGAGCGCTGAAGATGTAGAATTAGCCACTAATGCCAAATCATGTCTTGTCAACGCTATAAGATAATGATTACTGTACTGTAATTCCGTATTCCAAAATATAGATGCAAATACCATTTGAGAATGTGTGTAGATTTGATATCCTTCATCTAATGCATAATATTGTTCAGCCAAACGTTGAGGATCTGTATTCTTCAGGTGTATTATCCTCTTACTTCACTAACTTCTCTTTTGACTCTAGATGAAGTCCCATTGTTTCTAATGTATTCTACGGGCTCTACTACATAAGTGACATCATGTAACATGCAAATTCCACATCTTCCCTTAAATCTGGGTGGGAGACTATCCCAAACATGTTCACAGCACACAGCACCAATAAAATCCTTCCATCACAGGTGCTCCCATAAATGCTAACTGGGCGTAATCATTTCCTTTGTCCATGATGTATCTGCATTTATCAACCTGCACGGATCCCATATCTTGACCTTCTGTGTCATTATCTTGCTTTCCTTCGATACATACGTCAAAAATGTCCGTGTCATTAACTATTGCTGATGACTTCACCGGAGTAGCCGATAAATCATATGGCATATCATAAATGTGTTTCTCATAGAAACTAGTACATCCCATAAGAGATGGGTTATCTCCTGGTGCTTGAAATTTAGTCACATGAATACTCACAAGATCCTGTCCATTTGGTTGACTAATTGAGATATTGGAATAAATTGCATATTGTACTACTTTATACATGATGTTGTTCTCTTTCATCACTAGATTGAGTATCTTACCGAAATGCATTCTATTTGTTTTAATTATTGGTCTCGGGGACGAAGTTGTTAACACGTGTTCCTGTCTTAGGGTGATTTTTTACTACGTACATATATGCTAATGTACATAACGCAGGCAATCCTTCTGGTCCTTTAAGAGGTTTTGCTACTAAAACAAATACGTCTTTGGTTGATAGCAGAAGTAACGAACATGCATAACAAGATTTCTGTGTCAATCTTCTAACTCTTCTCTTAATTGATTGATACCACAAATTAGATTCAAAAGGATGACCTGATCCTAATTTAACGTTCAACTTCTTATAAGTGTGTGTATCATCTTCCTCGGTCACCTCATTCGCCTTTTGGTCTCTTCCTATTGTATTTGGCCAGTCTATTTCTTTAGTGTCTTCAACGCCTATTTTATCTCCTTCAGCTTCTATCTTTGGTGTAAATTTAGCTGTTTTGGGAATCCAATATGGTGCACATACTCCCTTCCAATTTGGTGGCATATAAGTATACACATTCTCTCCACACGACCAAATCACATTATCCAGAGCGGGGAAAGGATAACTGGCGAGGATATATATATATATTACTTCTACACCCTTTAGTAACTCCTAGGTCATAGTGTACGATACCTGTTATCGCATTTACGCATACTTGTGGTGACCTTCTCTGGACAGCTTTCAATACAATGGAGTGAAAGTCTGTGTACGCGCCTGGATCTATGTGTACGTAGAATTTTGGTGTCAAATTCTGCCATACGTCGTTGCAGAAATCTACACTCGGCCTTGATGACAATGCACTCAATACAAATATTCGCGTTACAATTGTCTCATTTGCTACTGATTGGTACTCTACTTGCACCTCTACTTTATTTGGTTCAAGTGTGATATATGTGACTTTATTGATGTAGTAGGGTTTGGTTGCCTCTGCTGTTAGTGGGTAATACAGACATTGTATTTCAAAATCAGTCATTGGTGTATGATCCATCATTCCTACTTCCATGTACGGTCTAGGTTCCATAATCTTTGACTTTGTCACTCTCTTCATGCGATTAGTCATTCTCCTCATCCATTCACTCTTCTCTTCTTTTCCTCCATTCCATATGCTTTTACCTCCTTCATCACTCTCTTCATTCATGTTACTTCCTTCTACATTACATTTTATAACTATGCAAGTAAATATCATGCCGCATGCAATAATACTTAGAATAACTTTGGGGTTAGTTATTTTAACAAACTTTAAAATGTTAGATGTGTCATGCGTGTTTCTCTCGTGTTCACGCCCTCTAATTACTCCCCTTCTTGCTTTTCCAGTGTTGCCATATTCGCCTCTGTCGCCTCGATTACAGTCAAAGGTGCCGCCCTCACTCTGGATGCGTGGATCCATTGTGGTTGTCCTTTGACCTTGACGGCGGTCCTTGTCACCATCAGAACTTGAGTTGGCGGTCCGCAACGTGGTTCTCCTACAGTAGGCTTCAGACTCCGAATTAGCACGTAGTCACCTGGTTGGAAGTTATGTGTAGGCGTATCAGCTGGAAAAGGAAGAGGGTCAAATACCTGCTGAGAGTACTGAGAAACAAAAGAAAATAAATGTTTAACGTAATTTTGTTGTGATTCTTGTAGTTGTGTCAGATCCACTGGTGCTCTCTCGTTCATCTCGACTCCTAGAGGAAAAGATTGTGCCATTAACACTTCATGTGGCGACAATCCAGTAGTTTTGTTCGGCATTGCTCTCATAGACAAGAGTGTCAATGGTAATGCCTCTATCCAATTTAACTGTCTAGATTGATGCACTTTTATCAATTTTTTCTTAATTGTCCTATTTGTTCTCTCTACTTGAGCTGAACTTTGTGGATGATAAGGAATATGAAAATTCCATTTGATTCCCAATTATTTTGCAAGTAGCTTAGTTACTCTCGACGTGAATGGAGTTCCATTATCTGAATCGATACTTTCAGGTATCCCAAAACGTGGAATAACATGTTCCATTAGACACTTAACTACAGTTTGAGCATTTTCTTTTCTCGTCGGGAAAGCCTCTGGCCATTTGGAAAATCGATCCACAATCACGAGTAGATATGCATAACCTCGACATTTAGGCATATGTGTAAAATTAATTTGTAATGATTGAAAAGGTCCTTCTGGTCTTGGCAAATGTTCATGTCTTGGTGGATTATTATGTGGATTATTATGTGGATTACATCGTGCGCAAATTAAGCATCTATTAATGTACCTTCTAACATGTTTTTCCAAACCTATCGTGAAAAACAATTTAGATATGTAATCTGTCACCGCTTTGTAATTCACGTGTTATTCCGTGTACGTACGCGATTAAAGGATCATATGCTAGTTTAGGTAAAGCCACTCTTTTATCCTTGAATTTCCACAAATCATCAACATCTTTGTGACAGTTCTTCTTTAACCATAACTTTCTTTCTGCCTCCGGGGCTTGTGTTTGAAATGCAATTAAATCATTAACCGCATAAGGTGGATTAGTTGTTTGTACTACCGTTAGAGTCGTATTTAACCATGGTGGGAAGGATGCACTTAAAGCTGCTTCTTTAGCATATTTGTCTGCTAAGTTATTTCCCTTTGCCACTTCTGATTCTCCTTTAGAATGCCCTGCACACTTGACTATAGCAAGTTGTTCTGGTAACATCATGGCTGCTAATAGGTCCTTCACCAAAGTAGCATGCTGAATAGGTTTGCCTGAAGTTGTTATAAATCCTCTATTTTCCCAAATTTTACTGAAGTCATGCGCCACTGAAAATGCGTATTTTGAATCTGTATATATTGTTGCAGTCTTACTTTGTGCTAGAATACATGCTCTAGTTAAAGCTATCAGCTCTGCTGCTTGTGCTGATGAAACAGGTAGCCTATATGCTTCAATACATTTATCTTGATTATCAACAATTGCATAACCTGCTAATGTGGTTTTATCATCTGGTCTCATTGATGATCCATCACAGAATAAGATGAGGTCATTAATGTCCAATGGTGTTTGTTGCAAATCTGCTCTCACACTGGAAGTAGAGTTAATCAATTCCATACAATCATGTTCAACTTCCTCTTGTTCTTTATTTTTGCCATGTAGTAATGCCTTTAAATGTAGCGCGGGGTTAAGGTGTGTTGTGGTTGAGATAGTAAGATTTTGGGTTCCTGTTAAAATGTGTTCATAATTACTACGTCTCTGGCTAGTCATATGTTGTGTCGTTATGTTGAGCAAAATAATGTTTACCACATGTGTTGTATGTAATACCAACGGATGTCCTAAGACTATCGTTTGTGCTTTCTCCACCATGATAGCAGCAGCGGCAACAGCTCGTAAACAAGGAACCATGCCTTGTACGATTAATGGTAGTGTTTTGGAGTAATATGCAATGGGTCTTGACCTGTCACCATGCATCTGCGCTAACACTGCGGATGCGACAGTACCATTCTCTGCCACATAGAGGTGAAAAGTTAGCTTGTAATCCGGCAGTCCCAATGCTGGAGCTGTGCAAAGAAGGTATTTGATGTGACGAAAAGCTTGTTTCATTTCCTCATTCCATTGGATGTCGTTCGAAGCATCCTTGATGGTTGCCTTGCACAATACAGAGTCATATGTCGCATAAACAGCTAACCATGCTCTACAATAGTTCACCAGACCCAGAAATGATAACAGTTCAGTCTTTGTCTTTGGTCTCTGGATATCTTTTATCGCTTTCACTCATTCTGGAGACAAGTATCGGCATCCATCTCGTAAAACAAAGCCCAGATAGTTGACCGCTGGCTGGCAAAACTGCAGCTTTGTAAGAGAAGCTTTGTGTCCACCCACGGCAAGATGCTTTAAGAGAGCAATAGAGTCTTGGAGGCAGTGAGATTCAGTTGGTGATGCTATGAGGATATCGTCAATATAAACACACAGCGTAGATGGTCCGGGTAAGGTCAATTGAGCCAGATGCATATTAACTGCTGAGGCATATACAGTTGCTGAATCAACAAAGCCCATTGGCAAACGCCTCCATACATACTGTTCGTTTTTGAATGTAAATGCAAACAAATCTTGTGTATCCCGATGTACAGGGATAGAGAAATATGCTGAGCATAAATCTACTACTGTATAGAATTTTGAGTCTGCTGGCAATGCTGCTAGAATGGAGTTACCGTCTGGTACTACTGGTGCAATAGAATAAACTGCTTCATTAACTTTTCGTAAGTCTTGTGTGAACCTATACTTATTCGTTCCTTGCTTTAGTATTGGGTTTATCGGCGTATTATTATGGGATCTTCTCTTAACAATTACTCCCTGTTGCAGTAAACTTTCAATAACCGGTCTAATTCCTTCTTCCTTTTCTCTAGAAAGTGGATATTGTTTAACATAGACTGGATATTTGTTGGGATTAATCTTAGCTCGATAAGGTGGTATATTTAATAATCCAACATGATTAGCATGCAGTGCCCATAATTCTGTTGGAACTGACGCTAATATAGATGGCGTTTGAATTGGCGTTGAATTTCTTTCATCTCGTTCTCCACGATCAATGATCTCATGTTATGCTGCAATGGTTTAATAAAGAAGTGAATTGGTTCCACATCATAAGACCATATGACATAATCTTTGTTTTGATCTTTATTATCTGGTGCTTTCTCAAAGTATTCAATGCATGATTTCAGTACTGGATCAATATCAGTACAGTCTGTTCATACCGCACATACAAAGAATCTAATCTCTTTGGTTATTGTTTTCCACAATAATACAAGACCATGGGGAGACATGTAAAAACAAGGTGTATTTTCATCCATTTCCTTTTGAGTAGTCATCTTATTTGAAAATGGAGGATCAACTGGTTTCATATGTAAAATTTTGGCTGCAGCTGCTTGTTGACATGCTGCTAGTTTCTTAATTTCGTCCATTGTAAACAATCTGTAAATTAAATCAGCATTAGTTAAAGTGGATGTGGCTGTGTAAGCTGGTCCAATACTATGAGACAACAGTTGATGAACTCTATCTGCTGGAATGTGGATCTCCAATCCATCTGGAGAGCATGCAATAACTGCATTTAATTTACTCAATTTAATTTTAGGGTTAGGTCTCTTCCTAATAGTGACATTGGTGTTGTATTGCTCACTATAAATGAATGTTGAAATTGGTATTCATCCACACAGGTTGTCAATGGTATAGACATTGGTTCAGTTTGAGTTACTCCAGAAATGCCAATTGACTTAACAACTTCATTACTAAGTGGACACTTCAAATCTTTTCTTCTCAAACATGACATAGTAGCTCCAGTATCCACTAAAAAAGGAATCCTTTTACCTGCAATACGCAAAGTTAACTGTGGTATTTCAGATGGTTTGCTAGAAATCTGTAATTGAGGTGTATTAATTATCACTTTAGCATGCTGTGAGTTTAAATCATCCATGTCTCTCTGTTGGCTGAGTCATGCATTCCATATCACATTTCCTGCAGTGGCTGTTTCACACTGTTGGTTCTGTGTCTGTGTTCGAGGTTGTGTGTATGAGCGTGTGTTATTATTAAAATTTGTTCCTGTGTATGTCTGTCTTTGACTTTCTTCCTGCCATTTTAGTTCACAATCTCTTGCCCAATGTCCCATCTGTTGACAATAATTGCATACATCAGATGGATTTCGCCTTGCTCCACGTCCAATCCCATTCCTGTTAAAGTTTCTCCCCCTTCGTGTCATCTGTCTGTAACCTCCTCTCTGTGTGGGGGCCCAACTCTGCCTCTCACCCCAAGCTGCATTTCCTCTGCCTCTGCCTCGGCTATTTTGGAAACCTGCCAAATTGTATGTATGCTCTTCTTGGTTGAGTTGCAAAGCCTGTGTCATACTTCTATTATTTTCAAACAACCCAATGGCATCTAACTCCCTTATTTTCTTTAACAATTCCTGTGGAGTTAAAGAGTAAACATCTGGCGCAGCAATTTTCAGAGTGTAAGAAGAATTTTGATCTAATCCGTTTAGAAACATGGCAGTGAAAAAAGGATCTTTGTCCTCCTTTATTTCTAATTTGGCCTGTTCTTTCCAGCATTTTTTAAATCTCGCTGCATATTCAAACATTGGTTCATTGGATTTACGTTTACAGTTCAAAATTTGCGTGATGTCTCTCTCTTGCGCCGCATTCTTTTGAAGAAAATCAGCCATTTCTCTAATGTGTTCTTCTTTATGTCTTTTGTCTAACCATGGGTATTTCTTCTCTAGACAAGTTTCATGTTCAAGAGGACCATCATTCTCAAAATTTAATGTTTCACATGCTTCTACCAATTTGTCCACACTAATGCTTGGCATTAAGGTCGTTAATATGTAACGAACATCTCTCCCTGACATCGCGCTATGCATTAAAGCCGTTGTCCACCAGTTCAGAAAGGCTGTGGGATTTATTAGTGGTTTAGGAGCATCCCGTGTAATTTGTGATATTTCACTCAGAGTTAAAGGTTTATCCAAAACTCTATCATCAAACGTCACTAGTGGAAGTGCAACATTTGTAGTTTCTCTGTCCGCTGAGTGTTTCTCTTGCTCCTCTTGATATTGTATATATGTCCTTATAAAGTCATAAAGAATTTCCGCATCTTTATCCGTAATACTGTTAATTACCGCTCGAATGTATTTAAAATCTTTAAATCTCTCCACATCTAATGTGAGACCCTGTGCTTGCTCATAACGTTTCAACACTCTCTTGAAACTGTCGATCATGCATTTAGATACTTCATTAATATCTATTTTTTGTCCTCTCTTCAGTATGGAAAAACACTTTTTAAATTCGCAGGACATTGCCTCCTTCAGATAGTTGATTTGTTGCGCCCTAATTCTATCACTGTCCCCCTGACACTTACTAGATATCGCATCAAACATTTTCCTAGTTTTCTATCCATTGTAAAGTACACTGTTTTCTCCAGCCCTTAATTTGGTTAGACACATTTTCCACTGGAAATATCAAAGATGCGGTAACTTTTTTCGGCGTGCAAGATTTAGTTTTGTTTTCTGTACATAAAATCATCCATTCCATGATTTCATCATCAGATTCATATTCGGGCGGAGATATAATGTCATCTGTTAGGGTACAACTTATTTACTGGTGTTGTCTTAATCATTTGTGTTTTCTCCTCTTGTACTTGCTCCTTTTTCATTGTGTCTTGCGTCATTGTAAAATTAAGTTTCTTCTTTTTCATTAGCTTTTTTGTCATGTTTGCAGGCTGATGACTCGTCAAGACTCATCAGCTCCCATGCTTTAAATACCTTTATCATATATTCTTTGTCCCAATTTGGATTCGGTAAGGCAGTATTATCTATTATGTATGCTTGTATAAAGTCTAATTTACTCTTGTCAAAACTTCCGTCTCTGGGAAATTTATTATCTGTCCACTCAGAGATGTCTGTTAAAAATGGTTCGACGTAG